>CAJQZJ010015786.1:2876427-2930144 GCA_907164525.1 Lophiomys imhausi | reverse complement strand
CACACACACACACACACACACACAGAGAGAGAGAGAGAGAGAGAGAGAGAGAGAGAGAGAGAGAGAGCACAATGGTGCTATTTGTGTGATTTTAACATTTTGGAAAAATGAAATTGGAGATTATATACCTTGACACACCTACTTTCACCATGTAAAAGGGAAGAGTGAATGCATGTGGTCTATGGGTGGCCTGACCTTAGAAATCATGCCAAACCATCACCTACTTACTGCTGAATGACAACTGGCAAAGGGAGAAGTGCTCTTAATTATCTGGAGCCTCACTCTCCCAAAACAAAGGAAAGGCTGCCTTGAAAGATGCCACTATCTCTTTCTCCTATTGTGTTTTCTTTCTTTCTTTCTTTTTTTTTTTAGGGAAAGATTATTTTTTTTCCTTTATTTTTTATTTCTTCAAGTTACATCTCAATCGCAGTCCCCTCCCTATTCCCCCTCCAGTCCCACCCTCCCACCCTAAACCCCCCATCCTCTTCCCTTTTTTTTTCTTTTAAGTTTAAGGTATATCTTATTTCCCTCTACAGTTTCCCCTTTCAGTCCAACAAATGGATCTTTCTCTTATAATAACAAATACAATACAGTACAACAGAGGTAATTAGGCCACAGTTATGAGGGTTATATGGCTTAACGTACATTCCCAATGACCAGTCCATATGTATTTTGTGCCTGACTTTAACATTCTACTATCTAAACATCTCCATGAGTTTAAAGGTCTATATCTGACTCAACATTCATACTAACTTGCAACACAATTTTAAAAGTATCTTCTTAGATCTATAACACTCTCTTGACTCCTAAACAACTCAAAATTAAATTATGAGACTCTAGCTATCTGTTCTTCAACCACCTCAGAGACCCGAGAGGGATAAATATATCTGATTTTATAGGAAGTACAGGGCCTGCAGCTTCCCAAACTGCAGAAATGACATACCTGTGGCTGCCTGGACAGTTCCCATTTTCTCTCCATACATTACAGCATCGATCTTCAGTCATTTGGCCCCGTTTCTCTGACAGACATTGATTGTAGAGCAGGGGTTATGAAGGACTTACCTACCCTGTCTTGGCAGAGCTAGGCTGTCGATTTACCTGCTTCCAGGTTTTGTCCTTTTTGGACAGCATTCTGTCTACAGTTGGAGCAAGGGGCTTTTCCTACCAAAAGATAGGCTTGCGACTAATTCAATCATCTCCCACTGGAGATTCTTCGATGCTCATCTTCTACTTGGAGGAGAATAGGGGATGCTGTCAGGAGTTGATATGTCTTGATATAAAAAAAATCTAAAGTTACGAAAACATCTTTCAATGCCATATTCTGCAGATCTCTTGAGGTTTTTGAAGAGGCCCTATCTATCTCTTATATTAGGGTAAGCAGATGTTGCTTGTCTCTTAGCAGGTTTATTTCTGATTAGCTTAGCAAGTAACTATAATAGGCTGTCATAGTACCTAACAGAATGACTGGCTTGCATAACCATTTGTTTGCATTTCTTAATTATCCTAAACAGTTTATGACAATTAGTAGTAAAAGGCTAAAACATCACATTTCATTTTTTTTCTTTACATCCTAACCCTTCCATCCCATTTCTCTGGGGTGGGGTGTCCTTATATAACAGTCCCTCATCTCAGTTGAGAGGTCATATGAGGGCCAAGAGCCTCTTCATTCATTAGGGATCTACGAAGCAGTACCATCAGTGAAAAGTGTCTCGTTGCCCGGGAGAGAGAGAACTACTAAACAAACAAACCAATAAGCATACAATAGATAAAAAGACTAAAAAATAGAAAAAATATAACTAATATATGAAAAATAAAGAATAAAAATTAAAAATAAGAAGCCTATGTCCAAGTTCCCTTTGGTGTGTTAGTTGTAGTATCAATACCTGTAGGGGTTAGATAAATTAGATTTAGAAAATATATAGGGGTTTCTAATACTGTCTCTTAATTCGGGGCATGAAGAGCATTATCAGCATGAAGTCAGGAAAAACAGGAAAGACTTAATAGACTGAAAAACAAGGTTGAAGTCAGGAAAAACAGGAAAGACTCAATAGACTTGAAGAAACAAAGTATCTGGCCTGACATTGTTTTCAGCTGCTAAGTGGGCGGAGCCCAAATTAAGCTGAAACAGAGTTCCTATTTAAGGACAGTGCATGGAGCCCAGAAGTAGAAGAGGCCCCTGATGCTAGAGAGCTCCAAGAGTCCTGCTGAAAAAAGGGCTGGCCATTGATGGCCAGCTCTCTCCCTGAAGCAGAAAGAAGCCGGTGAGCAAAGAAAGCCTGAGCAAGACACCAAAAGGCCAAGGACTAAACCCTGTGGCTCAGCTTTTGCCTGGAGGGGTTTGATCTGTCCGATCAGTGGCCTAGGGGAAACTGTGCCTGGCTTTAAGGACTGAGGCAGAGCAGCTGAGTTCCTGATTCAAAAGAAGTAAGTTGGCCTGCAGATGGCTGGAGTCTCCCACAGAGAAGAAAGCATGAAGCCTTATTTAAGGTCAGACTGCAATAACCAACTTACCCTGACGAACCTGCATCTGAGAGATCCAGAAAAAGGACTGCTAAGTGCGTTAAAGAATCTACAACAAAGACTGTGTTCCTGACGACTGAGGACCTGCCCCAGAGACTGTATCATTCTAAAAGGTTATGAAAGTAGTTTTTATAATTATCAATAGGTATAGTGAATAGGTTAAAGGGGTTGTAGGAATTTATAGGATTAATAGATAAGAAATTGTTGGTGTTTGTTATAAGTGAATTTAGTAATAAATAAATAAGTGTTAAATAATAATTTAAAAGTTCGGTTACAAATACCTTCTACTATATAGCTAAAATCCTACTATAAGTGAATAGATGCCATATGTGTCCTTCTGAGTCTGGGTTAGTTCACTCAGGATGAGCTTTTCTAGTTCCATCCATTTGGCTGCAAATTGCATAATTTCATTGTTTCTGATAGCTGAGTAATATTCCATTGTATAGATGTACCACAGTTTTTTGACCCATTCTTCGGTTGAGGGACATCTGGGTTGTTTCCAGTTTCTAGCTATTACAAATAAGGCTGCTATAAACATAGATGAGGAAACTTCCTTATGATTCCATGAAGAGGCATTTGGGTGTATACCCAGAAGTGGTATGGCTGGGTCCTGAGGCAGAGCTATTCCAAGTTTTTTAAGATATCGCCAGACTGACCTCCATAGTGGTTGCACAAGCCTGCATTCACACAAGCAGTGGAGTAAGGTACCCCTTTCTCCACACCCTCGCCAGCATGTGCTGTCATTTGAGTTTTTGATCTTAGCCATTCTGACAGGTGTGAGATGGAATCTCAGAGTCATCTTGAGTTGCATTTCTCTGATGATTAAGGATGTTGAGCATTTCTTCAAGTGTCTCTCAGCCATTAGGGATTCCTCCTTTGTGAATTCTCTATTTAGCTCTGTCCCCCATTTTTTGATTGGATTATTTGGTTTCTTGGCATTTAATTTCTTGAGTTCTTTGTAGATTTTGGATATTAGCCCTCTGTCAGATGTGGGGTTGGTGAAGATTTTCTCCCAGTCTGTAGGCTGCTGTTTTGTTCGAATGACAGTATCCTTTGCCTTACAGAAGCTTTTCAGTTTCATGAGGTCCCATTTATTGATTGTTGATCTCAAGTCCTGAGCTGTTGGTGTTCTGTTCAGGAAGTTGTCACCTGTGTCAATGAGTTCGAGGGTTTCTCCCACTTTTTCTTCTAGTAGATTTAGTGTGACCGGCCTTATGTTAAGGTCTTTGATCCACTTGGACTTAAGTTTTGTACAAGGTGATAAGTATGGGTCTAACTTCATTCTTTTAAAAATGAACATCCAGTTGGACCAGCACCATTTGTTGAAGATGCTGTCCTTCTTCCATTGTGCCGTTTTGGCTTCTTTGTCAAAAATTAGGTGGCCATAAGTGTGTGGGTCTATTTCTGGATCTTCAATTTGATTCCATTGATCTACTGGTCTGTTTCTATACCAATACCATGCTGTTTTTACAAGTATTACTCTGTAGTACAGCTTGAAATCTGGGATGGTAATACCTCCAGATGTTTTTTTATTGTACAGGATTGATTTAGCTATTCTGGGCTTTTTGTTGTTCCATATGAAATTGAGGCTAGTTCTCTCCATGTCTATAAAAAATTGTGTTGGTATTTTGATAGGAATTGCATTGTGTTTTCATTCCTTCCAAATGAAACCCTTATTCTGGATCCTCTCTGAAAACCTAATATCACAGAACTTGAGAAAATTAATACAGATTTGTTAAATGATTTGCAGTCAGGGTTTTACATAAAGCTACCTATTCTGGACCTAGTGCACTAGTGGCAGAAGAAAGTTTTAATGGGGATAGGGAGCAGTGATGTTTAGGTTTTTAAAGTGTGCCATATTTCAGTCCACAGAAGGATCACAGCATATGATGTGCACATCTGGAAGCTGATGCTCCATATCTATCCTAAGGCCACCACCCACTAGCTGTGGAAGCTCAGGAATGTTCCCACCTCTTTGGACCTCAGTCTCTTGTTTGATATCAGGCCACATGGATAAAATAATTAGTGGAAAATACATTAAAAGGAAATAAAAGCTAGATGCTAGATATGCACCGTCTGCTCAGAATTTTAAGCCAGTTGTGTTAAGGACAGCTGAAATGTTAAGGAAATGGTTTCAAAGAAAATTTTAATGAGTCATAGTTCTAAAATTAAATTCGGTAAACATTGTATAACACATTTACTACTGTTTTACATCAGCCCTTCTTTAGCCTAGTGATATCACAGATTTCAGAAGTTTTGTTTAGTGAGAAAATAAACCCAGAGTTTTTTATATATAAGGGAAATGGGCTTTAACACTGATCTACATCCTAGAACTTGGTTGTTGAGAAAGTCATGTTATATAGCCAAGACTGGCCTTGAATTTATATTATCCTCCTGCCTCATCCTTCCAGATGCTACCTAGGAGCACAGGTACCACTATACACTGGCCATGGATGCTTTAGATCCTCAAACTTTTGTTGTCCTGTTATTATCAGTTCTGGACACCAGTGACTTTTATTTCTTTCTTTTTTAAAAATAAATTTATTTATTTATTGCTTCAGGTTACATTTCCATCATAGTGTCCTCTTTAGACCCTTCCCAATCCCTCCCCCCTAACCCTTCTATCACCCTCCTCTGGAGTGGAGTGTTCCTACATAACGTTCCCCCAGTTCAGCAGTCATATGAGGGCCAAGAGCCTCCTCATACACTGGGAGCCTACAAGGCAGTACCACCAGGGAAAAGTGTCTCATTGATAGGAAACAAAGTCTACGTTCCTTTTCCCTTTGGTGCGTTGGTTGTAGTATAGATATCCTGTACTATATAGCTAAAATTTGACTATAAGTGAATAGATGCCATGTGCATCCTTCTGAGTCTGGGTTAGCTCACTCAGAATGAGCTTTTCTAGTTCCATCCATTTGGCTGCAAATTGCATAATTTCCTTGTTTCTTATAGCTGAGTAGTATTCCATTACGTAGATGTACCACAGTTTTTTAATCCATTCTTCAGTGGGACATATGAGTTGTTTCCAGTTTCTAGCTATTACAAATAAACATAGATGAGGAAACTTCCTTATGATTCCGTGAAGAGGCATTTGGGTGTATACCCAGAAGTGGTATGGCTGGGTCCCGAGGCAGAGCTATTCCAAGTTTTCTAAGATATCACCAGACTGACCTCCATGGTGGTTGCACAAGCCTGCACTCCCATCAGCAATGGAGGAGGGTTCCCCTTTCTCCACACCCTCGCCAACATGTGCTGTCATTTGAGCTTTTGATCTTAGCCATTCTGACAGGTGTGAGAAGGAATCTCAGAGTCATCTTGAGTTGCATTTCTTTGATGATTAAGGATGTTGAACATTTCTTCAAGTGTCTCTCAGCCTTTAGGAATTCCTCCTTTGTGAGTTCTCTGTTTAGCTCTTTCCCCCATTTTTTAATTGGATTATTTGGTTTCTTTGGATTTAATTTCTTGAGTTCTTTGTAAATTTTGGATATTAGCCCTTTGTCAGATGTGGGATTGGTGAAGATTTTTTTTTCCCAATCTGTAGGCTGCCATTTTGTTCGAATGACTGTGTAGTTTGCCTTACAGAAGCTTTTCATTTTCATGAGGTCCCATTTATTGATTGTTGGTCTTAGGTCCTGAGTTGTTGGTGTTCTGTTCAGGAAGTAATCACCTGTGCCAATGAGTTCGAGGGTTTTTCCCACTTTCTGTTCTAGTAGATTTGGAGTGACCAGGCTTATGTTAAGATCTTTGATCCACTTGGACTTAAGTTTTGTACAAGGTGATAAGTATGGGTCTAATTTCATTCTTTTACAAATGGACATTCAGTTGGACCAGTGCCATTTGTTGACGATGCTGTCCTTTTTCCATTGTGTGGTTTTGGCTTCTTTGTCAAAGATTAGGTGACCATAGGTGTGTGGGTTCATTTCTGGGTCTTCAATTTGATTCCATTGATCTACTGGTCTGTTTCTATACCAATTCCATGTTGTTTTTACAACTATTGCTCTGTAGTACAGCTTGAAATCTGGGATGGTAATACCTCCAGATGTTTTTTAATTGTACAGGATTGATTTAGCTATTCTAGGTTTTTTGTTGTTCCATATGAAATTGAGAATAGCTTTTTCCAGGTCTATAAAGAATTGTCTCCCATGCTCATGGATAGGTAGGATCAACATAATAAAAATGGCCATCCTACCAAAAGAAATATACGGATTCAATGCAATTCCTATCAAAGTACCAGTGACTTTTCAATTAATATTTTTATCTTCCATGGCAGTATTAATTGATGTTGCTAGTGATAACAGTACTTCCTCTTAAGGGAAGCCATGATTCATTATCAGTTATTGGAGTGTGTGCGTGCCTCTCTTTCTCTCTCTCTCTCTCTCTCTGTGTGTGTGTGTGTGTGTGTGTGTGTGTGTGTGTTGATGTGGTACATGTGCATGCTGTCAGTTATGTTCCTCAATCATTCCTCTGTCCTTTCTTGAAGCCTTGGGTGGCCTGGAACCCACTATATAGACTAGATAGGTCTCAGACTTGCAGAGATCTACCCATCTCTGGCACCCAAATGGTGGTATTAAAGGTGTGTACTGCCACACCCATTTCCATCTTACTTTCAGAGACAGGTCTCTTGGTAAATGTGGAGCTAACCAATTGGCAAGACTGACTGACCAGCAAGCCCCAGGTATCCACCTGTCTCTGCTTCCCCAGCTCTAGGATTGTAGAGGCATGGGCCACCATGCCTGGATTTTTCTGTATGTGCTGGAGATCCAATCTCAGATCCTCGTGCTATCATGATGAGCACTTTATTGGCTGAGCCATCTCTCCAGCCCCATAGTTACTGCTTTTACCATAATTTGGATGGTGAGGAGGAAAGTATGTCTCCATGCTTGTTTATGAATAAATAATGATGTACCAAGGAAGTACTTTCTCTCTGCCAAGAATAAAGGCTGGGATTCAGTATCAGTTTTGGACTGGGAATGTGGCTTAGTGATAGAGTACTCTTCTAGCTTGTGCTATGCCCTTGGTTTCAATATTAGCCCTGAACAACAAATCAAGGTGGTCCAGTGGGTAAAAGTGCTTCTTTCTAGGTAAGTCAGATAACTTGAATGTAATTCCAGGAATTCATTGTGAAAGGAGAGAAGCAATCTCCAAAATTTGCCCTCTGACCTCTAGAATTGGATTGTGGTACATACACACACATGCATATCTCACAACACACACACACACAGACACACACACACACACACACACACACACACACACACACACACACACGATATTCCTGGCTATCCTGGAACTCATTCTGTAGACATGGCTAGCCTTGAACTCATGGAAATTCACCTCTCTATACCTCCCAGGTGCTAGAATTAACCACACTTAACAAAAAAAATTTAATCCAGTATATTTTTTTATTTTGTTTTGTTGTTTTTGTTTGTTTTCTGTACAATATTTTTAATGTTTACTTATTACTTCAGGTTACATCTCCATCACAGTGCCTTCTTTCCACCCCTCCCAGTACTGCCTTCCAACCCTCTACCCCCTATCCCATCCATTCCACTCCTCCAGAGTGGAGTGTTCTGACATATCAATCTCCCGCCCCAGTTCAGCAGTCATATGAGGGCCAAGAGCCTCCTCATACACTGGGGCCTATGAGGCAGCACCACTAGGGCAAAGTGTCTCATTGACAGGAAACAAAATCTATGTTCCTGTTCCCTTTGGTGCATTGGTTATAGTATAGTTATCCTGTACTATATGGCTGAAATCCAATTATACCACAAGGACATTTCCTCATCTATGTTCATAGTAGCCTTATTTGTAATAGCTAGAAACTGGAAACAACCCAGATGTCCCTCAGCCGAGGAATGGATTAAAAAACTGTGGTACATCTACACAATGGAATACTACTCAGCCATCAGAAACAACAAAATCATGCAATTTGGAGCCAAATGAATAGAACTAGAGAAGCTCATCCTGAGTGAGCTAACCCAGACTCAGAAGGATGCACATGGCATCTGTTCACTTATAATCCAGTATATTTTAGTCCATGCTTTAAGGAGCATTTAGTCTAACATGAAGGATGGAAAAGACCATGAGAATGATGAGCAGGACCTGCCTCCTTCAACAGTCAGGTGGTAAGAGGCACTGGGAAGCCTTTTGGAGATGGGCATCACCTGGGGTGTGAGAAGAGCATGGAAGAGAATGACCACTGAGACTGAGTGAGTGACTAGACCGGGTGGTGATGGGACAAAGTAATAAAGAGGATTTGATGAGCTCCCTTTGGAGGTGCTGATTGCATCAACCAAAGCAGGTAATGTGTAACAGGTTTTGGGTCACAGAGAGCTAAAGGTTAAATGAGAACTGGGCTCTGGATTGGTTTTTAATACACATGCCTAACCTTTCAAACATTCAATTAGCATACTCTCTTATTTATGTTTCTGGTAACCATTACCATTGGTTCTTTGAGGTCTTTTCCATCATAGATCTATAGATGTGACCAAACGTTCCTTAAAGCCATGTTTCTGTACTTGTAAGGGTTTGTTTTCTTTTTGTCTGGCAAGCAGGCACATGAATTTCTTGTCAACTCTGCTTCCAGAACAAAGAGCATCAGGAGCTATTTATTGTATAAGCTTTCTGTTTGTTCTGTGGTAGGTAAAAATTGGAATGACTATCTCTAACAATGAGGTATATCTTTCATGGCTCTGCCATGGCTCCAGTTTAAATGTACCTTCCTTCTCATTGTCCCATGCCTTAGACACAGACCTCTGCAGAGAAAGTTCTTTCAGACCCCTGAGCTGTGGGAGAATGCATCCCAGCACCTGGGTTTGGATGGGGGGACACCATCCCCTTATTCAAGATTCTTCATGATGATTTTTGCATGTGACCACTTTGTAGTTTATGCAATTAAATATTTTAAAAGATAGTTTTATATTTCAAAGTATATGGAGGGGACAGACCAGTCTTCTTTAGAGGGTGAATTCCAATCTTAATGCAAATGCCTGTGTGTCTCATGTTTCAGGTTCACAGCATCTGCGTAAATCTTACCAGAGGCAAACTCTCACTGCGAGAAAGAGATTCCAAGTGGCATCCTGACATTACTGCTCCAGACTTACTAGAATATCTGAAGCCTTGGCCACACCATTTGTCACTTGAAAAGTGAAGGGACAAGTATTATCTGGTGTATATATTCATCTCTCTGTCTGACAGCAGGAATGACAGAGTATCTGAGAGAAACACAAGAGAATAAGCAACTTAGTTTTGAACACATGTGACACACTGTAAAGAGAATAAAAGTTGAACTCTTAACGATGGGAAGCATGCCTGAAGCTCCTTGGGCTCTTGTACTTTGCCTAAAAGATCCTAATATGTCCTTAAATTCCCCATTTTCATCACTTATATGTACAAGTGTTCACAAACTGGTAATATGAGTGTATTCCTAAGAATATGCCATTTTGTAACTCTATACCATCACATGCATTTTGGTCTCATTTTCTTAATGATTCCATCAAAACTAAATAGCAGCCATACTTGAAAGTATTTATCCATTTGAAAAAAGATTCCAGTTCTTCTACTCATTGTGCTGACATTAAAATAATTACTGCATATATTCAATGTATAAAGTGATGGGTTTCATAATGACAAGATTGCTCATACCTTTGTTACTGAATGATTAGTCGTGAATATCTGAGAAATATCTTGTAAGCCAATTGTGTCAAAACACAGTGGTAAACTCGTTTTCATTGTCAAATGTAGACAGTGCATTTAAAGGTATCCCACACTTAAAGCTGAATGTGAGTATAATTAAAACTTATCACATACAGTCCCAAGATTAACATTCCAGTTGATGTGCTTGGCAACCGGACAGAGGGAATGTAGCACAGCATCCCTACCTACACCATTCCAATCTAGTCTCTGCTCTGATGTCACTCCTTCAATAGAGCCTCCAGAGCCCTTCCTGAAAGCAATCAGGGGAGTGGAGAACAAAAAGAAATGTCATTTAGGGACCATGTCCCTTTCTGGTACTTAATCCTGATTTGTTTTCACATACACACATCTCAGATCAGCACAGTTTCCCCATTTTCATCAGCTAATTACACTACATCAGCACAAATCTCGTTAATCTTCAATGGAGCTTTACATACACACATACACCTGTATGTGTGTACCATGTGAACATATGATGACCTGTTTTCAGCACATTTCTTGCCATAAGAAGTGGAGATCGCCATCTACTCCGAGATGCTTGGAAACTTACCCATCTGTGGAGAGTAGAGCTGGATCTGCTCTTTGACCCAAAACGACAAACCAGAAGTGACTTCAGACCTTTGCTCTGCTTGACTGTTTCTCCTTCAGTCTCTACACTCCATTTTCTGCAGCAGTAGGACATGCTACGGACACATCCTACTGTCCCTACATTCTCAGGACACCGGTCAAGTTGCTATATTGATACTTCCTTCCAGTTGCTCACTCTAAGGAGTGTAGCTCTCTATGCCTAGGGAATGAGCCTCTTCCTCATTTTGTCACATCAAAGCCCTGGGTGCATTATCTGAACTGTTTCTCATCATAAGCTGTGGGAGTTCCTCAGAGAAAGTAGCAGTCTTCACGCAGCTGCTCTCCACACCGAGAGGTTTCTGGGTAAATGAGTGGCTAGAATCCTGCTCACCGGGAGCCTGGCTGGTTTCTCTGTGGTCTGTTATTAGTGCTAAGAGAGTTGTCTATTCTATTCTCACACAGCCATTCGGTCCACTTCATATCAATTCCTAGGTGCCATCCAACCGTTTCTCCCTCATCCTGAAGCCCGAAAGGGGAGATGGCTAATAAAACATCCAACAGTTAGGTGGTGACTCCAAGGTAAATTAATATTCTTTTCAGAGAACCACGGAAGCGACTTAATGGTAGCTTTACTCTATTTTCCTTCAGAGGTCTGCAGTTGGAAATGCATGACTTCTACCAGCAAAGTAATACATTAAAAATAGAACCAAGTACAGTTTTTATCACCCAGGCGTTTTGCTTGGAAAGCAGAAGTAGAGGGCATCTAAAAACTCAGAGGTCTTGTCACTGTAAAAGTGACCTTCTCCCGGAGCTGATTTTCATACCTGTGTTAAATAAGCTTCGTTTAGAGGTGAAATGGGATTTGCAAGTTAGTAAATGATGCTTGTGTGTGGGGGGGTGCTGTTTAGACCCAACAAGGACAAATCAGGTGGATATGCATTTATAATATTCTACTTTCATAAATGTGTCTTATCTTAGGTTGTCTCTGGTAAAAATTGAAAATGAGAAATCACTTCTGAGAAAAAAAATTCAAATGCAGGTTTGTGACTCCATAAACTAAAATACCTTTAATTTATCCAAATCCAAAGAAAGAATGAGGGGATTTTAAAATAATTCAAGAAAATATAAAATTTAATGGAAAATGGCTAGATTTCTAAGATATATATATATACAGGAAGTGAGCATCTTTATATTTGTGTTATTCTGAACTAAGATGGAGTTTCTTTAGTAGTAGAGGGGTTCATTTTTAATGCCACAAATCATTTCAGTATATTTTTACTATCATTGTTTTCTTACAACGATGGATGATTGTTCATGAATTTTAATCATTTCATTTTTAATAAAATGTAAAATGTTAAAAGAGTTTTCAGGATTTTCATTGGATTTATAAAAGGATCCCTGCATTCCAATTTTATATGAGTTTCTGCAACTGTCTCTCACTTTGCAGTTTCTAACACAGAGACATTTGTTCCTTCCTTTCTTTTGTTTTGTTTTGGGGCAGAGTTTCTTTGTGTAACTCTGGCTGTCCTAAAACTCACTCTGTAGACAAGGCTGGCATTAAACTTAGAGATCTGATTGCTTCTGCCACCCAAGTGCTGAGATTAAAGGTGTTCACTACCACCACCACCACTGGGGGCCCAGCTCTTTCTCTTTTGAGTCAGGGTTTGATTCATGTAATCCCAGGCTGGCTTCAAATTTTCTATGCAGATGACTGTGACTCTGAACTCCTGATCCACCGACCGCCATAGTCCAAGTGCTGGAATAATAGGGATATGACACTAACCCAGATTACTTAATTATGTCTAAGTGCACAGTAAACTTTTTCCATAATAGACAGATAGATAGAGGGATAGGGAGGGCGGAGGATATATTATTTCTTCAGATGGTAAGCACTTTCTGCTAAATGTTTTTTTTTTTTTAATTGGGCTGAACAAGACAACGGTTGTGCTCTTAAAGAATTTAGATTTTAGGTGGAAAGATAAAGAGTAGACAGATTAAATAGAAATGTAAGGCCAGCCACTGACCATTGGTTCAAAGAAACAAACAGAGATAAACTGATGCAGCAAACATCTTCAGGTGGAGTGGTCAGCCAAGGCTGTGTCCCAGAGGTCACAGGAGCAAAGGCCCAAAGATGAGGAAATCAGCCATGGAAATATCTAAGAAAAGGGAAACCCAGAGTGAGAATTAACACACAGGAGCAACAGTGGGAATTCTTGAGGAGCAGCAGAGAGGAGAGGGGAATGTGGGGTGTCAACAGTAGAGGATGACTCTCAAAATGACATCAGGGAGGTAGCCTTCACGTCAGCAATGCAACCATGTTCCACAAAGTACACCGTTACACTTCCTGGTGAGGACTCTAAGGGTTGATTCTGCGTGCGTTGTCACGTGGTTGTCCTGTGGAAGGGTATTGCCACACATTTCTTACATTCCCAGCCAGCTGACTTAGTCTGAGACATCAGTATTATAAGGCAGTGTGTGAGGAATCCTTACCTCAGATAAAGGAAAACCTGGAGAGATTTGGAAGGGAACAAAGCTTTTATTATGCTATCACACTCCCCCTCACATCTTCAATATCTATCTTTCTCATCTACAAACTGGCTCACTTTCCCCACCCTTAGGCCAAATCCTCAATTCCTATCTGCCTCATTTATGAAACGCTGACAAAGCTCCTAACCTTGGTGTCCAGTTTCTGTCGGTTCCACCCTGAATATACACACTACCTTGAGCTAACTCTGAAAATAATAGCCAGTGCTCTAAGGATAAGACCCTGAAAGTCTAGTAGAACTCATATCTTTCCTTGTTTGGAAACTTTCCTTTACCGGTATCCTTATTTGTCAGTCTCTGAGACACACCCTCACCTGTTTTTGAAGAGATGGCTTACGTTACAGTTCTCATTTGTCCACAGAGATTAGCAGCAAATCACATAGTGGCATATCTTCTACTTTTATAGGTATAATTGACCCTACAGCTCAGCCTTCCTTCTTTTAGGATTCCCTTTACAGGGGATGAAACGAAAGCCCATGGGACATACTCAACAGCACGAAGTAAACATGTTATTTCTTAAGGGAGTCTAAAAGTGATTCAATAAGGCAGAAGAAAGTTGATCAAAAAAAGTCTAAGTTTTCTTCTTCCACACTACTTTCTTTTCAGTGTAGTTGCAAAGAAAAGTTTTTTCCCACTATATGTATACATTAATGATATATTGATGTATGTGCATTATATATGAGATATAACAAATTGATACAATTCTTGAAAACAGGCAACTAATATTAAGACAATATATACATATCTTCTAACACTTCTACTCCCAGGCATACGTATTCAAAGGAAATATTTATATAATTGAGTCAAAATGTATCCTAGAGAAGGAACATTTAAAATTATTCACAGCATAGGAAACTTGAAAACAGGAACATCTATAAATATATTGCTATGTTTTATGAAATATATTAATGTTCTACACTACTGTATGAACACATACACCATGTAATATACTACTTTAAATACTAATGTAATGATAATGTGATAATATATATTTTGCTTTGTCGTTTTTTCTTTTGCTCTTTCACTGAATGTTTTATGAACTTCTTTCCATACCAGTACATACTGATGGCTCTTTTTTTAAAAAGTACCTGGTGGGGTGGGCAAGGTTGCCACCAATCTTGACCACCTGAGTTTGATCCCCTAAGCCCACATGGTGGAAAAAGAGAACAGTTGTTGTCCTCTGAACTCTATGCTCACATACATATAAAAAATAATTTTAAAAATTTTTAATTGAACCGAGGAAAGGCCTAGATGTGTTTACTCCACATCACAGAGGCCACGTGGGTGTCTGTGGGCAATCTAGGCAGTCTATGTGAGAAAATAACTGAGGAACATGGGAATCCAAGACATTCTTTGGGTTTCAACTTTCTTGGCACTCTACGTAGTGTGGAGAGACCTACTGGGCAAAGGCACAACTAGTCCCGTCCTTTAGTGAGGAGAATCGCTGTAGAACAAGGACTGGCATTAAGGCTGGGTTGGGTCCTTAGAAAACAGCCTCTGGGGGCCCTTCTTGCTGACCATTCTCTTCTGCAGGCTTGGTGGCTTTAGCTAAGTTTTGACTGTGCACTCTGGTTATTATTGGCAGCCCTCCGCAGCATACCTTCTCCACCCTCTTCATTCCTGCTTATTCTCTCTAGTTGTGGCTCCCCTTGATCAGAGGATATGTGAGGAAGTGCTTACATTGCAGTCTCTTTAGCTCCAGTGTCTCAGTCTGTCAGCTGACACTCATTGGCCATGTGGCTCCCCTAAAGTTCTCTCCGTCACAGGAAGGTGGTTACTGACCCAGAAGCAGAAGCCAGGGTGCTAACCATCTCACCCTGGGCAGCCAGCCCTGCCCTTGGGCTGCAGCTGATGCAAATTGCGCAAGGGCTGGTGGATTTAGAATTCCAAAGACACATATAAGTCTTCATTTAAATTTTTTAAACAGACCGCTTATGAGACCCATAATCCTTCCACACACGGCAAGGGTGTTACAAAATCCTAAACAGCCCATGTCAGCAGGGCCCCGGGGGTGTTCGCAACTGATGATGTGAATTTCTAGTTTCTCCTCCATCCTGAAGCTACCCTAAATTCGACCACCCCTGTCGTCTTCTGTCCTCCTCATCTTTCCACACCGGAGAGCCTTCAAGGGCATTCTGAACTTCAGAGCTCAGTTGTTCTTTCGCTTTCGTCTTGCACCCAAACGGGCTGGCGCGTATTACGCAGACTCCAGCTCTGCCAGCCTCGGAAAGTTTGTCCCCAGGGCCTGGCTGCGGCGGCTGCAGAACTTCCCGCCTCCAGAGTAGGAAGATCAGATCGGAGAGGACCTGGCACGTTTCGAGGGTCCTCTTGCTGAGCCCGGGGAATCCTGAATCCGGGAGTTTCCAAACGCGTTCCCTGACCCCCATTCCCAGGGCGCTAGACTTGGAGTAGGACCTCCCTCCTCCGGCGCTCCCCGCAGCGGCTGATCGTCACACGCCCACTGACAGCAAGGATAGAACAGGGGGGTCAGAGAGATGATGTGGCTGTGGTTAGAGCCCGTCGGGCCGAAGCTATTACTCTGGGGCGCCGCCAGCGCGGTCTCGGTGGCCGGTGCCACTATCCTGCTCAACATTCTGCGGATGGTGGCAACGTATGCATGGAAATGGCAGCAGATGCGGCCTATCCCAGCGTTGCCAGGCGCCTATCCCTTGGTGGGGCACGCGCTGTCAATGAAGCCCAACAGCGCAGGTAAGAGTTTGAACAAGGAAATCTGTACTCTGATACATAGACTGCTAGGCTCCTTGTCAGTCTAGGAAGCCTCAAAGGACTCCTTCCCACCTCTCCACACTTGGTGGTCCTCACATCCCTCAGACCCACTTTCTCACTGGCTGCTAGAAGAAAGAAGAAATCTTTCACCTCCTAGAGAACAGATTCTCAAATCTCCCAATTCAGTTTTCCACTCTGATGCCTGCCAAATTGCTTTTTGTCCCTCCCATCCTATAACGACCATAGAAAATATACGTGTGTGTATAGAACAGATTGCGATATTTCCAAGCACATGTTGGTTCCGCCTTTTCTCTTCTCCCTACATCTCAAAAGTCTCTTTTCTCCTGCTTCGGTTTGCAAAAAATGTTGAGGAGGAAAACTCCCTTGGAATGCTGCAAATAACCGCAAACTTAATACCATGCATCTTTGCGTCTCAGTTAAGACAACAAAGAGACCAGTGGTTGTTTTGAGGCTCCTGGCTACCAGGCCCAGACATTGTATGACTTGACCGATATCCAGTTTAAATCTTCTTGGCCTTTGTATTCTGAGGAAGTTTCTCAAGGCTCCTTCAGCAGATTCTATTGCAGGGGCCTTAAGGTAAATTTATAGGGCCAGTTTCAAAAACTTTATTTATTAAAGAGTGATTAACAACACAACAACAAAAAACCTTGAAATCTTTTAAAAAGTTGTTTTATGCAAAAAATTTTGTTCTATTGATCTAAGAGATACCTTAATTTCTTAAAAGTAGTGGTATCAATGGTTCCCTGTTAAAGAGAGTACATTTGATTTTAACACTTAAATTTCCATTTAAATGGGAAAGGTCCCAGGTGTACACTGGGGCACCCAGAACCGAGGAGATATATCCAGAATGACACATTCATTTTAAAAGAACCTGCATTAGAACCTAATCTTGGTCCAGGTTAATTATTAATAGCTGTTTTTACAGGCTGACCACCAACTTTAAATCTTCTTAAGATCCTTTCTTATCACTTGTGTGACTCTAGACAAAAACTGCACAGTCACGACAACTTGACGTGAATAAAATGGGACATTATGGGCAAGTATGTACCAAAACATGTTCTAGCAGAAATCCAGGTCAAGTTGTTGTCACCTCACAATCACCATGACTTACTAGAAGTGACCTGACAATGTATTTGGGTGTGTTTGAACCATGCTGGTAAAACTGCTGCCGTTAAATTGGCTAATACGCAAATGAAAGCTAACCACCCTTCCACGCTGAGACTTGAGAGTATATATAACAACTCCACTGTGAAAATCATGGAAGATAAAAACCCAAACCCCAAAATGCCCATTGAGGAATAAAGGGCTATTTATATAGAAAGCCCGATTCTCAGGACACCGTTGGGCATCTCTGGTTAGACTCAGGAGAATCCCAACACATTAAGTAGAATGGCCGCCTCCAGACCTGGCTAGGCGTTATTGTGAGTGTCTCTGTAGTTGTTTGAGTGTATCTTTTCAAACAGGGTTACTGTGTGATTCTAAGCGGACCAGATAAGAAAAACTCATCTTTTAACATGGGCAGAATACCACCATCCCGAGTACAGAAGAAACATGACAGAAGGCAAATTGGTGTCTTTTTGAGATTTCCTTCAGTAGCCTTCCTTGGTCTTCAAAAGGCCAGGCTTGCCAGCCTTCATACTTACTGCATAGGCAAGCCCTGGCTTTCCCCACTTCCTCTTCCCTGGTTTTCTATCGGTGCATTTCATTTTGAATTGCTGAAGCTACAAACAGCTCAAAGCCTCAGGGCCCTAATTCATCTTGGGCATTCTTTTTGGCACACTTACACTTGTCTGAACACAAGTCCTTTATCACGAGGGTGACTTTTTGAGGAAGTGTGTGTCCATATATCTAAGAACACTGTAGCATCCTCCAGAAATGAAGAAGTCTGTGCCCACGAAAGAAAACTCTCTTTGAGGCCTCAGCAGTGTGGGCGTCTGTATTTCCCCACTGTTAATTCATCCAGTACTCATCACACTTCTCTTGTCTGTCATGACATTTCAGATGCCAACAAGGTACACATGATTGCAGTGAAGGCAACATGGGCTTCTTCTGTATTTGAGTTTTTGAAGGATTTCTTTTTGAACAGAGTTGATCTGCTCATGATTGTCATTGATGTGTCTGGGTGTTTTGATTGTAAAAACGTGTTACTATTGCTTAGTTTACTGCACAAAGTGGCCTCTGAAGCATTCTAGTGTTTTTTATTTTGTTTTATTTAATTTCAACAGTTTTCCCACTAAACCAGTTTCCAAAATTTTAAGGAAATGTCTTTTATACCATTTTTACAGATTATGTTTTTTTCTGTTATTTTATTTTTCAGGATGTTAGTCATTCAGGGTTTTGGATTTTTGATAATTTTCTCTTTCCTGAATTTTCTCCATTTGGGATTAAAAAGTGTTTGGGATCAAAATTCTCTTGGTGGGGGGGGATTCATGGCCTTAGAATTCTTCCAACTTTACCCTCGGAGAGTCTCATACTTTGGAGAAATTTACTAAGGTCTTTAGTGACTAAGACCAGTTGAAAAGGAACTTTGAGCTGACAGAACTCTTTGGTGTAACTCTGCGTGAGGAGAAGGGTCATCTGCAAAGGGAGTGCATACTAAGTCATCAAGTACCGGATTTGGGGATGAGAAAACGGTTGCTCAATTTTCCCTTAGGACACTGATGTATTTGGGAAGTTGCTGAGAGCTCTCTGAGTTACGGGCTTTGCTGCTGTTTTTACTTGTTTCGTTTATAGAAGTAACAATTGCAGCTATTTTAGGATTAGAAAGTAATTTGAACCAAATATCTAGATCTCTGTCTAAGTGTTTGTTTACGTTAAGTCCTTCACTTGCCAATCAAGCACTTATTGATGCCCTTTGTACACAGCATTCAGCTCAGCAAAACTAGGCCATCAGGACACCGTAAGATAACAGACTCGATGTGAGTGGCACTGTCCCTTATAGAAGAGGCTGGGCCTTTTATTCTGTGGCTAATGTCCAGATTCAGGCCTGGTGACCTCACTGTCTGTATTGCATGTGGGCTCCATTTGGCATCTAAACTCTTACCTTTTCCAGTATTTTGTGTTAAATAACAATCTTTCCCAACAGGGCCACAGCTTTTGGATCTGATTCCTTCCATACACAGATTCAAGGGCCTCATGCTCCCATCACACCAGACCAAGGCAGGGAGAATACTACTGTGAAACAGAATGCTTTGAAGCTAATGATTTGATACAGCCAATAATTTTAAAGTATTTCAGTACAAACATACATACACATGCATATATGCATATATATGTACATCCATGTGAATATATGACACATGTGTAGGTGCTTCTGGAGGCCAGAATTATTAGATTAGGATTTGATATGCCAAAATGTCCATTCTTGGTAAATCACTGACCATTTGAAAAAGTCTCTTTTTCAAATGTGATACAATGATTCAGATGTCAAATTCTAGAGTCTTGGACAAAGCTGGGTTCTATCATTTTCCAGCTCCATGTCATTGGGCATTGATTTACCAAGAATGGACATTTTGGCATATCAAACCCTAATCTAATAATTCTATTAGCTCCCCTAGAGCTGGATTTAAGGTGTGGTACGAATTTATTTATTGATTTGTTGTGTGTGTGCTCACACTATGCACACATGCACTATGCCACCATGTGTGTACAGAGTCCAAAGGACATCTGTTTAGAGTCAGTTCTTTCTACCTGTGGATTCCAGGGATCAAACTCAGTTTGTCATGCACGGTAACAGACAAATTTACTGGTTAAACCATCTTTCTAGGTCTTTCTCTGCAATTCCAAAAATATTATTTTATCTAAGAGATGTTTGAAGTCTCCTTTTCAAATGTGATCCAATGGTTCAGATGTCAAGTTCTAGAGTCTTGGACAAAGCTGGGTTCTACCATTTTCCAGCTCCATGGCATTGAGCAGTGATTTATCAAGAATGGACATTTTGGCATATCAAATCCTAATAATTATCTTGCAATGACTTACATCATGGTTACGTCTATTTGAAGGAGAGTTATTATTTTTTAAATAACCCTACATCTAGAGGAATGTTGCAAAAGCCATGGGAACTTACATCCCCTGTCCACCTTCCCTTAATGGTGACATATGACAAGCCTTGTATATTTGTTGAAAGGAGAAAAATGAAGAAAATTTGTACAATTCGATGAATAAATTCTTGTCTTGATTGAATTTAAAACAAAATATTTTTCTCACAGATTTTTTTCAGCAGTTAATTCAGTACAGTGAAGAATTCCGATACCTTCCAATCATTAAACTTTGGATTGGACCAGTGCCCTTGGTGGCCCTTTATAAGGCAGAGAATGTGGAGGTGAGTATATAATATTTCTATAGAGAGTTCACTCTATAGGTTATGGTGTAATAATTTCATCAGAACCCAGTGAACAAATACATCCTCAAATGTCATTCTCAATCCAAAGACTATTTCATTGCCGAGGCACTATGCAGGCAGACTATTCAGTTATTTCTTACTGCAGTTCCATTACAGTCTGGGAGAATAACTCCCCATGAGTGTGTGTATCTCTTATTAGGTCTCAATATACTTATTTTCCTTTTGAAAAAAATATTTTGTGAGAGAGAGTGTTGTTGGGTTTTTGTTGTTGTTTGGGGTTTTTTGTTTTTGTTTTTTAGCATTTTGTTTTGTGCATGCTCTTCTATTAAGGCCTGTTCCTTTTTCTACTTTCTAATTTTGAGACACACGGTGTTGCCCAAGGTGGCCTTGGCCTCATCTAATAGCTCAAGACCACGTTTAACTTGTCTGTAACGATCCTGCCTCAGCTTCCCAAATAAGCTGTTCAGTGGCCCTGCACTGTGCCTGTGGTGTACCAGGCACAGTTTTTTTTTTTTTTGGTTTTTCGAGACAAGGTTTCTCTGTGTATTCCTGGCTGTCCTGGACTCACTTTATAGACCAGGCTGGCCTCGAACTCACAAAGATCCACCTGCCTCTGCCTCCCAAGTGCTGGGATTAAAGGCGTGCGCCACCACTGCCCGGCTAGGCACAGTTTTAAGAGTTCAAAATTCATGACTAATAAAACAGGTGTGTTTTCATCATGGTTTTCAGGGTCTCATATTCCAGCAGTGACACATTTGTTATTGTACTGAGGATATGGAACGTAAAGAAAAGAAACTAAGCCTTGGTGTTGTTTGTCCAAGAACTGTCCTGGAGTCTTCTGAAATTATCTGACCTAATGTCTGGAACAGAGGCTTCCTTAGTTCTACTTCTTGTTATGAAACACCATGACCAAGGTCACTTGTAATAGAAAGAGTTTAATTTGGAGCTCATGATTTCTGAGGATTAGAGTCCGTGGCCATCATGGCAGGAGGCAGCCAGGCATGGTGCTAGAGCAGTAGCTGAGAGCTCACATCTCAGTCCACAAGAATTAGTCAGAGACCTGGCATGAAATGGTATGGGCCTCTGAAAACTCAAAGCTGACCTGTGAAACACATCATTTAACAAGGTCACACCTTCTATTCTTCTCAAACAGCTCCACCAATGGGTGGTCAAATATTCAAACATATGAGCCTATGGGGGCCATTCTCATTCAAACCACCGTGGTGGCTATCCCATAAACTTATTATATAGCACAATGAATATGGTATTGAGAAGGAGTGAGGAACTTTTATCTTACTCAGTCTTTTGTAGAATTCTCATAAAGTGAAACATTTCATTTCCAACCCATTTGACTTAGAATAGCACATAAAGCCACAACCAGATATTATCCATGTCTGCCCACATGCTTCTTTCAACATTTGTGTGTGCATGCACACATGTGAGTGTGTGTGTGTGTGTGTGTGTGTGTTGCTTTCTGTTTCTTGCTGCTATCAGGGAATGGTCTTAGGTCTAGTTAGCACATCTTAGGCACACATACATTGTTCTGAGGCAAAGGCATGAGTGGGCTACAAAGAAAAAATGGGGACGATGATACATTCAAGCTATGTGTTCAGTTGGGTTTATAGGAGCTAATTACATCAGAAACCCAGAGTACAGGAAGATTGATTCCATTGTTTTTCTTAAAGGTCAGTTAGTTCTAAGCAGGCTTAATATACAGCACGTAAGTTGGATGAGAACATAGTCATAAATGATCTCCAGTCATATTACTAACCTGTTACAGATTGGATGAGCGTTGATTTGTAAAGGCAAGCTACAGGCAGCATTCTCAGAAAAATTATTCCTACAATCCTATGCCCTACATATTATTAATTAAGGAGCATGCCAATCAAAGAGGCCATTGGTAATGGAGTAAGTTAGAGGACAGGGATGAATTAATTAGCCTTACTGTGGTTTTAGTGATTCTTGGAAAAGGTGTAATGCTTTCAAATTCAGGAGAGAGTCCCTCTTCTTTTGTCAGATTGTGACCTTCTGGTGCAAGCATGGTGTGGCTTTTTCCAATTATGCTGAGGTCCAGAGAAGGTATGTAGAAAAAAGAGATATGGAGCCTTAAACTCAATTAATGAGTGAATAGGATGTAGCTACTTAATGAGCTCTTGGGGGAGTTTACATAAAACCATGTAGGATTTTTGGTGTTGTTCTGTTTTATTTTTTAAAAGTTTTTGCTTCTTTGTTTTGTTTTTTTTTTTTTTCTAGACAGAGTTTCTCCATGTAACAACCCTGGCTGTCCTGGAACTCTCTTTGTAGACCAGGCTGGCCTCAAACTCACAGAGATCCACCTGCCTCTGCTTCCAGAGTGCTGGGATTAAAGGTGTGCACTACCACACCAGGCTACTTTTTGCTTCTTCTTTTTTTGGGGGGGGGGGTTGTTTGGTTGTTTTTGTTTTTCGAGACAGGATTTCTCTGTGTATATCTGACTGTCCTGGAACTCACCCTGTAGACCAGTTTGCCCTTGAATTCACAGAGATCTGCCTGCCTCTGCCTCCCGAGTGCTGGGATTAAAGGCTTGTGCCACCACGCCCTGCCATTACAGACAGCTGTGAACTGCCATGTGGGTGCTGGGATTTGAAGCCAGGTCTTTTAGAAGAACAGACGGTGCTCTAAACCACTGAGCCATCTCTCTAGCCCTACTTTTTGCTTCTTTTTTTTTTAAATTTCTTTTATAATTTATTTTTTATTTCTTCAAGTTACATCTCAATCACAATCCCCTCCCTATTCCCCCCTCCAGTCCCACCTTTCCACCCTCTTCCCCCCAACCCCCCCATCCTCTACCTTTTTTTTTTTAGTTTAAGGTATATCTTTTTTCCCCCAACAGCTCCCCCTTTCAGTCCAACAAATGGTTCTTTCTCTTATAACAATAAATACAATACAAAACAACAGAAATAAATAGGCCACAATTATGAGAGTTACATGGCTTAGCATATATTCCCAATGTCCAGTCCATATGTATTTGGCACCTGACTTTAACACCCTACCATCTAACCATCTCCATGTGTTTGAAGTTCTATATCTAACTCAGCTTTCATACTAACTTGCCTCACAATTTTAAAAACATCTTCTTAGATCCAGAACACCCTTTTGATTCCTAAACAACTCAAAATTTAACTATGAGACTCTAGCTATCTATTCTTCAACCACCTCAAAGACCTGAGAGGGATAAATATATATGATTATATAGGAAGTTCAGGGCCCGCAGCTTCCAAAACTAAGAAATGACATGTCAGTAGCTGCCTGGACAGTTCTCATTTTCTCTCCATACATTACAGCATCAATCTTCAGCCGTTTGGTCCCGTTTCTCTGACAGACATTGATTGTAGAGCAGGAATTATGAAGGACTTACCTACCCTGTCTTGGCAGAGCTAGGCTGTCGATTTACCTGCTTCCAAGTTTTGTCCTTTTTGGACAGCAGTCTGTTTACAGTTGAAGCAAGGGGTTTTTTCTTGCCAAGAGATAGGCTTCCCACTAATTCAACTGTCTCACACTGGAGATTCTTCAATGCTCATCTACTACTTGGAGTGGAATAGGGGGTGCTGTCAGGAGCTGACATGTCTTGATATCAAAAAATCTTAAGTTAAGAAAACATCTTTGAATGCCATATTCTGCAGATCTTTTGAGGTTTTTGAAGACACCCTATCTATCTCTTATATTTAGATAAGCAAATGTTGCTTGTCTCTTAGCAACTTGATATCTGAGTAGCTTAGAAAATAACTGTGATAGACTGTCATAGTAACTAACAAAATGACACGTTTGCATGACTATTAGATTGTGTCTCTTAATTATCCTAAACAGTTTATTATGGTTGGTAACAAAAGGCCAAAACTTCACATTTCATTTTTAAGCATTACTGGGTACAATACCTTTAAGAAGCATTACCCTTAATTTTGTGTCAATATACAAAGATCAATACCAATGTGGCCAAAAATAATCTTAATTTTGCATCAGTATACAAGGGTCAATACCATTGTACTTTTTGCTTCTTGATGATACGTTCCCACAGGTGTTAGGGAGGGAAGTTGAGGAATAAACAAATCCTTTGTTCCCTATCTTTCATCTATGTATTTGAGTTTTGGATAATAAATTGGCTCGCTTAATTATGGCTTGTCCTTGGCAGTTATATGGAATGCTATGACAGACAAAAAATGTCCAAATTGGGCAAAATGAGATAAAAGTTTTAGGTGCGCCAGTAGAATGTTAAACTTTTTCATTTGTTTGGGCACCTCCGTTACAGAGAAAGCAGGTAATAACTATCTAGAAATAGTTCCAGAAGATTCATGGGTTTGTAAAGTAACAAAGATAAAGCCTGAAAAAATATCAATGTGAACATGACCAAATTTAAAAGAACCAAAGAAATGTACACAAGCTGTATTTATTTGCCAGAGATCATTAGGATAAAGACCATAGGAGTTAACTTCTTTGGGGATGATGAGGCCCAATGACTGACAGTTGGAACAGGACTGGATGATTTGCTGAACCTGTTTCTGTGATAAACCGAAGTTATTTTTGTAAAGCTTTAGCTTCTTAGTGAAACAAGGAATGGAAAGCAGCAACTTGTTTAAAAAAAAAAAGCACAAATAGGTGTCAGCATGGTGGTTTCCTTCTGTGAGAAGGCCAAGTACTCCTGCATGGACTGAATTTATCTAGAAGGAGGCCTCAGATAGTGATGACAAGGAGTCTAAGGTATGACCAAGGAGGTTTGAAATAAAAGTGGAATGGCTTAAGCCACACAGGGAGAATTGGTTAACCAACTGAAAGGTTAATCAGGGAGTTGTCAGGAAGCATATAAGGCAGCCCTAGAGGTTATGCCACTTGGGTAGTGGTTCCTGTAGGGTTTACAGGAGAGTGCCATGGTCCAGCATCATTGGCTCCACCTGATAAAATGGTCAGTACATGAGAAATAGGATGTGTATTTATGGGAAAAAGGTCTTTACAGGAAGTGATACAATTGCACATGTAGTCTTTATAGGAAGGAGGTAAATAGAAATGTATCCCCCCCCCAACCCACAAATGTTATTTTCTATTCTTCTGAGGCCTAAAAAAGAAAGTGAAAGTTGGCTTGAGATATGTGGAAGGATAGATGGTTTGGGTTCAGCCCTGTTGGGTGAGAGTTATTCTTTGTTGGTTTTGGACAAAAGATTTTTATTTGGGTGTATCTGGAAGAAATAATCATTCTATAATGACAGAAGAGGGGGTTAATTATCCAATGGCTTCTCTAAGGGAAAGAGAATAGATTAGACATAAATAGAGGAATAAATATTATCACCAACAAAAAGTGGGTTGCTGTTCCAGGGGTTGGGTGAATACCTGTAATTGTTGTATGATAGGAGTTGTCATCCAAGGTGAATTTAAGTCATTGTCCTCTTTGTTTGTTTTTTTGCTTTTGTTTTTGTTTTTGTTTTTCATGAAAGTATGAAGCAGAGTGCATTTGAAGTTTCCAAGGAAGGCTGAAGCCAATTGTTATTTCCTAAGAGCTGTTGAAGAGAATTTAACATTGTCTTTTTTGGGGGAACAGACAATTGTAATTGATGAGGTTTAATGAAAGAATTAGTGACAATATAGCCAAGACAGCTAGCTCTATGGAACAGTTAGCTGAATTTTTTTTTTTGGTTTTTTTTTTTTTTTTTTTTTTGAGACAGGGTTTCTCTGTGTAGCTCTGGCTGTCCTGGACTCGCTTTGTAGACCAGGCTGGCCTCGAACTCACAGAGATCCGCCTGCCTCTGCCTCCCGAGTGCTGGGATTAAAGGCGTGCGCCACCACCGCCCGGCTAGTTAGCTGAATTTGTCTGGGGAAAGCTGTAAATGGAACTTTTAGCTGGAAGCTTGTAAATCATTTAAAACAATTAAATTCATGTCTTTGGGAGAGGAGGCTAATATGGTATCCTCTATAAAACTGAAACATGTATAAGTCTTAGCACATTTGTGTCAAATAGGGTATATTGTCTTGTTCACCCACCATTGGCAGAGGTGAGGATATTGATCATATTGAAGGAGAATTTTCTAATGAAACTGAGACATAGGAGTTAGGTATTTGAAAGTGGGCATTGAAAAGGCAAATTTTTCTATATCATCAGTGTCTAAAGGAACAATAAAACAAAAAAGCCTTTAACTCAATAGCAATAACATGGTTATTTTGATGGATCATGACAAGAGAGGGAATTTGGGGGAGTTGGAAACCACAGGGCAACTGACAGAATTTTTTAAAATATTTATTTATTACTTCAGGTTACATCTCCATCATAGTGTCCTCTTTCCACCCCTTCCAGTCCCACCACCCCCACTACCCCCTATCCCTTCCATCCCACTCCTCTGGAGTGGAGTGTCCCTACATATCAGTCCCCTGCCCCAGTTCAGCAGTCAAATGAGGGCCAAGAGCCTCCTCATATACTGGGGACCTACAAGGCAGCACCACTAGGGCAAAGTGTCTCATTGACAGGAAACAAAGTCTATGTTCATGTTCCCTTTGGTGCACTGGTTGTAGTATAGTTACCTATACTATATGGCTAAAATCCGATTATAAGGGAATAGATGCCATGCACATCCTTCTGAGTCTGGGTTAGCTCACTCAGGATGAGCTTCTCTAGTTCTATCCATTTGGCTGCAAATTGCATGATTTCGTTGTTTTTGACGGCTGAGTAGTATTCCATTGTGTAGGTGTACAACAGTTTTTTAATCCATTCCTCTGTTGAGGGAAATCTGGGTTGTTTCCAGTTTCTAGCTATTACAAATAAGGCTGCTATGAACATACATGAGGAAACTCCTTTGTGGTTTGGTGAGGAATTATTTGGATGTATACCCAGAAGTGGTATGGCTGGGTCCTGAGGCAAAGCTATTCCAAGTTTCCTAAGATATGACCAGACTGACCTCCATAGTGGTTGCACAAGCCTGCACTGCCACCAGCAATGGAGGAGAGTTCCCCTTTCTCCACACCTCACCAGCATGTGCTGTCATTTGAGCTTTCCAACAATCAATAAATGGGACCTCATGAAACTGAAAAGCTTTTGTAAGGGAAAAAACACTGTTATTTGAAAAAAATGGCAACCTACAGATTGTGAAAAAATATTTACCAACCCCACATCTGACAGAGGGCTAATATCCAAAATTTACAAAGAACTCAAGAAATGTAATGCCAAGAAACCAAATAATCCAATCAAAAAAAAATGGGAAACAGAGCTAAACCGAGAATTCAAAAAGGAGGAATCTCTAATGACCATGAGACACTTGAAGAAATGCTCAGCATCCTTAAATCATCAGAGAAATGCAACTCAAGATGACTCTGAGAGTCCATCTCATACCTGTCAGAATGGCTAAGATCAACTGACAGAATTTGATTAACACTGAGGACGTTATTTTGAGACCTTGTGAGGAGGTCTGACTGGTTTCTTGATTAATCAACGTGCTGGCAGATGGTTGAGCCACAGTTTCTCAGTCTCCTTTTTAAAGGTTACCTTTTTTAAAAAAGGTGATTAAACAGACTTTTAAAAGCTTTCAAATTTGCTTCAGCAGAGGGACATCATGCACCCTTTATATCCAAGGTTGTGGCAAAATGACTATTTTCAAGTAAAGGTAAATCTTTAGCCCTGGATGGATTAGCAGGTCAAGATAGGGTCAAAAGGGATGGAGAATTGGGCCCAGGAAGTGTGTGTGATTCAATAGAAGGTGGGGTTTTGCTTTTGTTTTTGTTTTTGTTGTTGTTTTTTGTTTTGTTTTTTTGTTTGTTTGTTTGTTTGTTTGGGTTTTTTTGGTCAGTTCTCTCTTTTCACTGTGTAGCTTCTCTAATTTGGTTCCAAAATGTGAAATGTTTTTCCCCCAAGCTTCTGAATCAAGGGTCTCATGGACAGGATACCAGAGACAGTATTTCTGATTATAGTTTAAAAGCTCATTAATTGGCTTTAATGATACCTAAGCTCCAGTTCCTTTAAGTAAAATCATTAGGTGCTCTGCATCCCTGTAAATTCAGGAGAATTTACCCGTAGTGAAATTGACAAAAGGCAAACATAATCAGGGGATTCACCTTTTCATTTCCCTCACCTCCATTTAGTCCCCAAGCTTGAACAACAGTTTATTTGTTTCTTCAAAACTATGAGTGGACTTCTTTGAGGTGTAAGAATTAAACAAACCACAGAGAATAGTAAGTGCTGATGAAATAGTGATCTGAAAAGCAGACAGTGCTCTAGTCTGATGGTCTTATGATTGTAGTTGTTTTGATGTCTAAATCCCTCTTTTTTAAACAATCTCTCTCAAGGCAATTTTGACCAGTTCAAAGCAAATTGATAAATCATTTATGTACAAGTTCCTACAACCATGGCTGGGACTGGGACTTCTCACAAGGTGAGTGAATGAGAAAAGGGAATAAAAAGGAAATATAATGAGTGCTCTTAGGTATGGTGGGAGGAGAAAGTTTATTGTAGATAAAGGGGAGAGCATGGGTAGAAACAGAGACATCTGGGAGAGTCCAGAGTTGACGTGCCCCTGAGCCATATGAGGAGAGAGGAGAGTACAGCAGCCAAGAGGGTAAAGGTACAAAAAGGGTTAGCTAACTAAATGGCTGGCTCATATAGGGAAGAACCTCTGGGGGAAGGGCAGCATAGCCTTTGGGCTGGAGATTAAATGATGCTAGGAGAACATGGTGGGCAGGCCCACGTTGATGTATTAAATAGGCACTTCAGCCATTTTTTTCTAAGGTTTGAAACTTAAGTGTAAGTCAGCATCTGATTTTTTGATAGACAGCCTCCAGGTGCCTGGTAACCTCCAGCTATCTTAATAGACAATCTCTAGCCAGGCATGCCTATAACCATAAATTACGAGTTAGTAACTGTGAAAAGGACTTTGAGAATTAGTTGGTCTGCCATAGAGCGAAAGTGTGTGACAGAGGGAAGCTTTGAAAAGCCAGGGGGAAAGCCAGGCAGCCCCAGATAAGTACCCAAATCAGCCTTGACCTGGTACCTGGAAATAAGCCTCTTCCCCTGAGAGAGTGCTCAGCAAGGAAAAGGCTATTTTGCAGGATTCCTATGGCAGAAGTTAAGTTGGAGCCATGGAGCGCGTGGGTGTCTGAAGACTAGAACTTAGGATATTTTGTCCATTTCTAAGAAGACTGATTTTCAGTACGTCCTCTTAGAAATGGACCAAATATCCTCAATATTTTCCATTTTACCAAAGTCATTTTATCTATTAACATCACAGAACAAGGTCCAAATGTCTACACCAGGAGAGTAAGTGAGACTATCATATACATCTGTCTTTCTCATCCTAGTGAGATCACTGAGATGCTGTAGACGAGGCTGTTTCAGAATTGCATCACTGGGCTGGGTTCCTGGCTCTACTCCTCTTTAATTGGTAATTACATGTTATGCTTGCAGTACTGGTAACAAATGGCGCTCCAGGAGGAAGATGTTAACACCCACTTTCCATTTTACAATTCTGGAGGATTTCTTAGATATCATGAACGAGCAAGCAAATATATTGGTTAACAAGCTTGAAAACCACGTCAACCAAGAAGCATTTAACTGCTTTTTTCATATCACTCTTTGTGCTTTGGATATAATCTGTGGTAAGTCTGACTGTTTTATGGCATGAAAATTAAATGGCCTAAATAAAAAATAAGATTCCACAGGTAGGACAAAAGAAGGGATTGATTGGAGTGAACCCGGGATCCTTCAGGGTGCTATTATTGATAAGAGACTCCCCAAGAAGCAGTAGCCATTCCTAGGGGGATGGCCAGAGCAGTCACCTTGTCACCTTGCCTGGAAGATCTAAAGAAAGGATGACGGGAACTGAAAGTAGGAGATGCAGTGGGGAAAAGAAGAGCAAACGCAAGAGAACAGAACAGGATTCAGTGTCTCTCAGTGTCCTCTGTCACCCACGTTGCTTCTCATCTGTATTTTGCAGAAACAGCGATGGGGAAGAACATTGGAGCTCAAAGCAATGATGATTCTGAGTATGTCCGAACAGTGTATAGGTAAGTGAATGTGTGTGTGTGTGTGTGTGTGTGTGTGTGTGTGTGTGTGTGTGTGTAAGTGTGGTGGGGGTCTTTTAATTTTCTTTAAAATTGTTATTTATTTGGGCTTTAAAACCATTGATAATCACATCCTTCTATGTGGTATTTTCATTGTGTTTGAAGTGAAATTTTAAGCGAAAAATTCATAAGGTAAGCATCAACTTTAGCAACAGGGGATTTGTTGTAAATGTGAATGATGGTGTATCTGAGTGTTACAGCAATTCAAAATCTCCAATTGCATCTTGATACCAAATGACATTATAAAAAAAAACTTAATAGCATAGCAACTATTACCATATGTAAGTTATTTGTAAAAAGACTACTCTGAAACAGTGGTTCTCAACTGGTAGGTTTCCATCCCTTCGGTGGTCGAATAATTCTTTCACAAGGTCACCTAAGCCCATTGGAAAACATAGATATTTCCGATTCATAACAGTAGCAAAATTACAGTTATGACGTAGCAACAAAAATAATCTTACACTGAGAGTCACCACAGCATGAGGAACTGTATTGAAGTGTTGCAGCTTTAGGAAGGATGAAAACTATGTGCTTTTCTTTTCTACTGGGAATTTTTTGATACCATTTGTTTTCTTCCATATCTTCTGCATTGAGTGGCTGCTGATTTTGCAATTGAGGCATCCTTTTTTTTAATTTTTTTTTTTGGTTTTTTTCGAGACAGGGTTTCTCTGTGTAGCCCTGGCTGTCCTGGACTCACTTTGTAGACCAGGCTGGCCTCGAACTCGCAAAGATCCGCCTGCCTCTGCCTCCCAAGTGCTGGGATTAAAGGCGTGCGCCACCACTGCCCGGCTCTTTTTTTTAATTTTTAAAAGTGCTGGGATTTATTCACTTATGAAGAGGTGGGCTGGGATTTGATTTGGTTATACTATGTGAATTCATTGCTTATCTAATTCCCTCTTAACAAGTATTTACTGAACAGCTATGATTGGGCAGGCATCCCACAGTTACCCGGTAGCTCTAAGCTGACACAGACAACAGAACAGCATAGGAGATGGGCATCGAGCCAAGAGCTATTAATTTAGGAATCGCAGCAGTTGTTGACAAAGAAGAGATCATGTTGTTGTTATCACATCGCAAACATGGATATGTTCTAGAATATCCTGTCCCTGTCCCGGAAAGGCTTCTTTAAAGAACTGTCATTGAGGCTGTCCCAAAGATGACTGAGCAGAGGTCCGTCTGCCATGTCACTCAGAGAGGCAAGTGCTGGGAACAGCTTCATGGCAGGTTGCTATTTAATGTGTAGTTTCTTATAAAAGACCACTTCTTTTTCTAAATCATTTTTAAGTATTTTCTGTGTGAGTACATGTGTTTGCGTGTGCATGTACCAAGGCACACATTTGGAAGTAGGGAACAGCTAGGAGGAGTTGGTTCTTCCCTTGTCACATGTGTCCCATGGTTAGAACTCAGGGGATCAGGCCCAGTAGCAGGTTTCTTTACCTGCTAAGCCATCTCACTGGCCCCAGAGTTTTTAGTGTCTTCAGAAGAATGACTGAGTGTATAGAGCTCAAAGACAGATCTTATCTAAACCTTTGGTACAAATGTGCTGACATTCCTGGGAAGTTGCAAATTTGAACTATAGAAATAAAAGCAGTGACCAGAGGCCATCTGCATGTTTCATAGAGTATTTGTTATTTCTCTAATGCATTCATTATTTGTTTCAGCTCCATGGTATGTATATTAGTCTATTACTTCACCAATTAGCATTAAATATGGATCACTATTAGCCTTGAAGACTAATTGGCATCATTTCATTTATTACCTTTATCAAGGCCAGGTACCAAAGGTCAGGAGATAACATTCTGATATAAATGGTGATGTTATCCCATTTATAGGATGAGTGATATGATACATAGAAGAATGAAGATGCCATGGTTTTGGTTTGACTTTTGGTACCTTATGTTTAAAGAAGGACGGGACCACAGAAGGGGACTCAAGAGCCTACATACTTTCACCAACAATGTAAGCTCTGTGTGTGTGTGTGTGTGTGTGTGTGTGTGTGTGTGTTAAAATATACAAAGCATAGAATCAAGTGAAATTAAATTAATTCGCAATGTAATGCAGCTATTACCAAATTCTAGAATATTCTTAAGTACAGAATTTTTATGTTTTTTAATGCACCAAATGTAGGGCCATAGAGTTGAATATTTGTTCCACAAAAGTTAAACTGAATAGTAATGCAAAAATGATCAATATTACATTTAAATTACATATTCAACTAGCATTAATGAAATATTTGCTGAGTGTCATTTGCTGTACCCAGTGTTGGAAATAGAGAAATGAATTAAACAAGCATGTTCCCCACCATATTGGAGAGTAGTCTAGGAGAGCAGATTATCCATAAGAATAATCACAGAACACCTTATGGACTTTGAACACTTATTAACAAACAGAGTTCTGGATGAAAGATGAAAGGGATAGAGATCCATGCACAAGTCTCTTGGGAAATGTTTTAGAAAGGCAGTAGTTCTCATATGAAAGGACTTTTAACTCAGCACATAGTATAATTCAGAGAAAATTAATTTGATAGTACTATTTTCTTTTCAAATTGAAAAATAAACAGGAGATAGGTGTTTTCTTTTAAACATAGGATATTCATCTTTGGGCTGAAGACACATTTATCAAAAACCAAGTTTTAGTTGAAAATATACATTAAATTGTAATTTAAGTGTGTTGAAATGTTCCCATTTAAATATGTCATTTATTTGCTGTAATTACTACCTGAAATATAATGGAATTGCTCCTTTGTGGTAAGGAAAAGCCACCCCCCCATGATTAAGTCAACGAATGTTAAGTGAATGAGACAATGCCTTGAGTTGCCCACAGTATAAGCATTAGGTAGCAGCAGGAGGAGAATATGTCACATTTTATAATTACATTGTCCCCCTGAATGTCATCCATCAACATTAGTAACAATAAGTAACAAATTCCAGACTGCATAGACAATGCCATTCATTTTGCAAATATTGAAAAATACACATATCGAGACATAAGCATCTATAAATTCCATGCAGAATAAAAGAAAATATAGGATTTTGCCCCCAAATTTCTGAGGATCTACTCATTCAAGCCTCTTCATAGGAGGACCACACTCAATTATGCAACAGGACAAAGAAAACATACATGAGCACAACAGGTATATGGACTGTTTTTGTTCTTAATTCAGATTTATCTAATGAACATTCTAGAATGCTTCCCAGTGTTTTCTTGATCTGGGGAGAAAATCAGTACACTTAGCAGACCCTGCTAAGTGGATGTTCTCATTTGAGGTTGTGGGGAGACATACTAAATGCAAATAAAATACATGCCAGGTGACAAGTGAAATGGGGACGCATGAAGAAAAGTCAGGTGCATGCAGAGTGTTAGGGACAAGGGTAAGTATGAACAGGGAAGATCTCTTGTGTGACTATCATAGGAGGCCTGAAAGTGGCTAGGGAATCTGGTCATAAGAATACTCAAGGGCAGAGTATTCTGGGTTCCCTCAAGAGCAGGCTTTCAGGGTGAATTGGCATCAGCTCTTGGTTCATTAGCCTGCTATTTCCTCTCTTCATAATTTGATAAAATCATCAAGAGTGATCTAGAGTTAGTGTATTCTGTAGCTGTGTCCTTTCTACTGTTTGCACTCTTCCTCATTAGTTCCCTCACATCTCTGGGGGATATTTCATAGACAGCGACTCTATTCCCATGTTAGAAATATTGCAAAAACAGTACTTGAAAGTTATGAGTTTGTCCTAGTATTGTATTTGTATTTAATAGCTTTACGGCGTGGCATCCTCAGTGTTAACCAGAGGCTTTCCTGCTTTTTTCACAAAAGCCTACATTGTCACTGAAATAGAAAGAAGAAGCCAGCATATTTTCATAGGACAATGTACCATTAAGCCTCACCAAAAAGTGTACATTTTGTATTTAACATTATTTACATACTACAGGTCATTGCTGAACGGGCCAGTGAAATGAAGGCAGAGGAAGACTGTACAGGTGTTGGCAGGGGTCCTATCCCTTCCAAAAATAAGCGCAAGGCTTTCCTTGACTTGCTTTTGAGTGTGACTGATGAGGAAGGAAACAGATTAAGCCATGAAGACATCCGAGAGGAAGTTGACACCTTCATGTTTGAGGTATTTTTTGTTGCCACGTAATTTTCTGTATTAATGTACTTCATAACTTGGGATGTTCTGTGGTGGTGGAAACACCTGCTTAACCCACCCAAGAACTAGCTTCCATTCCCAGCAACCACAGCAACAAACAAGCAAAAAAAAAAAAAAAAAAGGTGGGGGGAGGTGCTGGAAAGATGGCTTAGCAATTAAGATCACTGGCTGCTCTTCTAGAGGACCCAGGTTCATGTCCCAGCACCCACATTGCAGCTCACACCTTGTATATCTCCACTGCCAAGGGATATGGTACCCTCATATAGACATATATGCAGGAAAAACACTAACTCACATAATAATAAATCTTACAAAAAATAAAGAGAACCCTCCATAGAAATGGGACCATCAAGACGGCTCAGCAAGTGAAATGATTGCTACCAAGCTTGACCACCTGAATTGGATCTCCACAACCAAAATGATGGAAGGAGAAGAACTGTAACTCCTACAAGTCATTCTTTGACTCCCTAAACAGCACTACCAACTGGGGACCAAGTGTTCAAATACTTGAGCCTATGGGGGATACTTCTCATTCAAGACACCAACATTAAGCCCCTTTGTACAACAGGCTCATGGGCATCTCATGAGGCAAAATGCATTTATTTCAATTAAAAATCCAATAATCTTTAGCAGTCTTACTGTTCAAAAGTCCAAAGTCTCTTCTGTGACTCAAGGTAATCTCTTAACTGTGACCCTTGTGAAACCAAAACACTAATTACATACTCCCAAGCATACAATATAGCATAGAATAAACAGTTCTATTCCAAATGGGGGGATGGGTCATAGCCATGAGCCATGGGACCAAAGCAAGACCAAATCACAGCAGTCCAAATACTAAATCTTACAGGTCCATAATGCTATGAGGGGCTTGAGCTTCAAAGGGCTTATGTGGTTCAACCAGCTCCCTTGTCATTGTGGATTTCTGTCCTGGAACCACAGTCAAAACAAACTCTTTCTTCCAGTTGCTTTTGATCATGATATTTTATCACAGCAACAAAAGGTAACTTATACATACCTTTCTAACAAGAAAACCTTTGAAAAGACATCTTAAGCAGAGAATAGACATCTTAAATAGCCAACAAAGGAGATAAATGTTAAGTGTGTGGGTTCTGGCACCAAATCCCAGTTCCAATGCACTGGAAGTGTGGCCTTAAGCACTTCACCTAACTTTTCTGGGCCATGTGTCTTCAGTAATCACTTTTCCTCTCAGTAATAGAGATTGAACCAAGGATCCTGTAAGTATTAGTAGATGAATGGCTGCCTCTGAGTTATACCTCCAGCTGTTTTAGTCAGTGTTCTGTTGCTCTGAGGAGATACCATGACCGCAGCAACTCTTGTAAAGGAAAGTGTTTAAGGAGAGCAGGCTTAAAATTTCAGAGGTTTATTCCATTGTCATCGTGACAGGGCACATCTTGGCATACATACAGACATGGTGCTGAAGAAGTAGTTGAGAGTTCTACATCCAGATCTGAGGCAGCAGGAAGAGAGACACTTGGACTGTCTTGGGCTTTTGAAACTCCATAACCCACCCCCAGTGACACACTTCCCCCAACAAGACCACACCTACTCCAACAAGGCCACACCTCCTAATCCCTCTCAACTAGTGCCACTCCCTGATGACCAAGTATTCAAATATATGAGCCTATTGGGGCCATTTTTATTCAAACCACCACACTCTCTATTATTTTATTAGCACAGATTTTGTGGAATAGCTATGAACTTTAGATCATTAAAAGTACACTGAGAATCCTAGAAGTCATATAAGAGCAATGCTTCAAATATATATTATTAGCATTTTACATCAAGCACTGAGATCATACATCTCTACTTTATCCTATTCTTACACAGCAACACATATGTACGTATGTATCCATATACACAATTCATATGTACATATATGTATGTGCAAACCTATACATCTATTTCCCACCAATAACCATCTTTCCCTCTTGTAAAAACAACGAGACTAATCTAATTCCTGCAACTGTAATGTGTTTTGAAGTCTTGATATTGTTCTTTGTTGCACTGAGTGGGCGGCCTACCATGTTCAATTACAATACTGCCACTCCTCCATATGTTGGATGCTGGCTGTTAACTCCAGGCTTTCATGTCCCAATTATTAAATGGTTCTGCCATTACAGTGGTTCTGTAAAAGCTGCTGAACATTTTACTTCATCCATAGGAAGCTCAGGAGACATTGTGTCCCACCTACTTGAATATGGCTTATATCCATATAGTCAAGAGAGGCCATTGAATTATTAGAAGTGCTTCCTTACCTGACTTAACAGTCTAGCAACAGCAGCTGGATCTTGCCTGAACTCCAGAGTTGCTCTGGAGTTTGTTGAAATACCCTAAGGGGAAGAAAGGAGGAAGGAGGCAAATGTTTGCAAGCCAATCTTATGGAGGCAATTCCTCAACTGAGCCTCCCTCTTCCTGGGTGTGTCAATAAAAACTAACAGTAACACCAATCCTTCTGCCTCAGCCTCCTCCCAAGTGCTGGGCTTACAGAAACGTGTCACTCCTTCCCAGCTAAGAGACTGTCGAATTTGTTTGTCTCTCCCTGGGGTGAGCAGCAAAACTGGATGATTTTGGTACTGCAGTCATACTGAAGCTGTGGCATACAGAGGGTGTTCAATTTTGTCCTCACAGGTAACAGAACTGTGTTTTTTCAGTGTCTCTTATATTTGCAGGGTCACGATACCACTGCAGCTGCAATAAACTGGTCCTTATACCTATTGGGTTCTTATCCAGAAGTCCAGAGAAAACTGGACAAGGAGCTGGATGATGTATTTGGTACGTTGGGTCGCGTTGTTAGCTCTCTTGGGGGCTCTGAGTCAACAGAAGCAGCGGCCATTCTTGACGCCTAAGGATGCCATTTTTATAAACAGGGTGGTTGATGGTTGATTCAGCAGGAAGGTTTGTTTCTCCCCTACAATGAGCACTATCATCGGTAACATATTTTCAGCGCTCGAGAGGAAACCTGTACTGCTAAATAGTCATCATCTTTCTTTCCTTTAACCCCATCCCCGGAAGTCACTGTTTTACTTCCTATCTTGATAACCGGAAGCACACGTGACCTTTGTCTTTGTAGTGTGACGTTATTAACATGTTCAAGGTAAAGATGGTCCTGGTTTATCTGGTTTCTTATGCTTAACTAGGGCTTACTTTGATTTGATTATCCGAGGATATTAGAAATTCTGCTTTGTTTGTGGGCATTTGACATTTCGTGTTGAGGTCCCTTATTACTTTTTGATGTCTCACCTTTCTAAGGCTAGGCTGTGTTTTCATTTTATACATTTACTTTAACTAGGAAGGTCCCTTCGCCCTGTCACCTTGGAAGACCTGAAGAAGCTCAAATATCTGGAATGTGTCATTAAGGAGGCTCTTCGCATTTTCCCATCGGTCCCTTTATTTGCCCGGAATCTTAGTGAAGACTGTGAAGTGGGTGAGTTATTCTTTAGTGGAAGCCTAGGGGAGCAGAGATTATATTTCTGATGTCTAACTCCTCCAGCGTCCTGACACATTACTCTCTATTGACAGCTGGTTTCAGAGTTCCAAAGGGCACACAAGCAATCATCGTTCCTTATGCGCTGCACCGAGACCCCAAATATTTCCCGGATCCCGAGGAATTCCAGCCAGAGAGGTTCTTTCCCGAGAATTCCCAAGAAAGACATCCCTATGCCTACGTGCCCTTTTCTGCTGGACCTAGAAACTGTATTGGTTTGTATCCATGCAAGTAGGTTTCACCTTTCAAGCCCAGATGATACGTTTCTCACAATAATCTCTGAAGTATCATGTGGCATTACTTATAGGCAATAGGTTTTAAAAATGTCATTGTTTGGGCTGGATTGGGAAGGCAGCTCAGTTGGTACTGTACAAGGGTGAGGACCCAAGTCAGTCCCTAGATAGCATGCGAAGCTGGGTGTTGTGTGCATGTGTAATCTCAGTGATGGGGAGACAGAAAAAGATGATCTCTGAGACACAGAAAAAGGACTAAGTGGCTTAAAATGATAGAAACTAAGCCTCTCACCTTACCAATCAACAGGCTAATGTGTGAGTGTATCTTTGGAGGTTTCTCTCTTTTGCTTTATATATGGCAGCCTTCTTTTTGTGTGTCTTCATTTAGTCTTTTGTCTGTGTATGCTTGTGTGTTAAATATCATTGTCTCAGCTTGCACAGAGATCAACCTTAATGTCCTCATTGAACTCATTTAAATTTGACCATGCAATGTTAATTTTTTTATTTAAAAACCCTATCTCTAAATACATTCATCATATAAAATATTGGGAGTTACCTGTGTGGTGGCTTATATGTAGGAGGCAGAAGCAGGTAGGGGTCTCTGTGAGTTCAAGGCCACCCAGGGCTATGAAGTGAGACTCCCTAGCAAGTAAATAAATGAGAGATGGAGACAGAGAGAAGGAATGTGTGAGAGAGCGTCATCCCTAGGTTTCCTCTTTCCTTCTAATCCTGGAGTTGGTCCAGGACCTCTCAGACATACCTATGTGCAGATATTCAGTCGTGTGAATGAACTAGCATAGGTTTTCATGCGAATACATATTGATATCCTCAGGTATTCTTACATCATCTCCAGATTCTCATAATACTAATGGCAATATATATGCTATGAAAAAATAATTGCTCTGTATTTCATAGGGAATGAATGATGAGAGCAAAGTCTATGTGTGTTCAGTAAAGATGTAATTTTTAAAAAAAAAGTATTTTAACCCATGATCGGTTGGAACCATAGATATAGAATGGAGAATCCATAGTACTGTTGAAGTTCAGATTGTCCAGCTGCCATAATGGCTCATGTGGGAGCAAAGAGGGCACTTAAAACTCTTCAGTTTTAGCAGTTGTCTCAGGGATTGTGTTCTCCCCTGGCCTACGTGAGTGTGGAGTGACCGGTGACCCCGTTACAGCTTCTTATGTGTCAAATTCCAGCTGTGTCTTTGACTCAGTCGATGCTATTCACATTTACTTAAAGGGAAAAAGTTCGCTGTGATGGAGGAGAAGACCATTCTTGCCTGCATCCTGAGGCAGTTTTGGGTAGAATCCAACCAGAAGAGAGAAGAGCTCCGCCTGTCTGGAGATCTGATTCTTAGGCCAAATAACGGCATCTGGATCAAGCTGAAGAGGAGACATGAAGTTGAACCCCAACCCTGACCTTGTGCTGTGACCTTATCATGGAGAAGACTATTCCATAAGAAACGTGGTTTTTGAAAATTTTAGATTATGAGATGAAAACTCTGAATTCTCAGACCTAATGTTTTTTTTTTTTCTTGTCCCCACTGATCTTGGGACCCAGTCTGTCACTGAGAGTTTTTGTGTCTTTATTACACCATACCACACCTTCTGGAAGTACTGTCTGGAAGATACTCTTAGCTAGCGGAGTTAGCACTGAAATAAAGACATCACAGCAATTGTAACAGAGGGATCATCAGTTTGCTCAATTTCATTTGTTAGAGCTCAAAAATATTTAAATGAAATCTCAGAATTAAGGAAATATTCTTGTTGACTTGGAAATTCATATATCGTTTGAAAATGTTGGGTAATTAAGTTCTTCAGCATAATGGGAGTAAGTATTTACAATGTTATCAGCACTGTCAGTTATGATATGCATAATTGCTGTCACGTTTTCAGATTTTGTCATGAAAAGCAGGTTCCTTGCCTGCCCGACTGAACTTCCAGTCACTTTGTTGACTGACTGTGTGTTAGAGTCTTCTTTCTGCTCTTAGTGGACACAATCACCTTACACATCATGTTATTGGAAGAGATTCCTCTCCACAACTTCCAACCTCTCACAGAAGCTTAGTTAGTGGCTTCTGAAGTTCAAGTGGTCACAGAAATTTTCTGCTTATGTGCCATTCTATTAAGAGTAGGGCCATGGAATAGAGGGGAGTTCTGCCATGACTAGAAGTAGGTAAAATGTCTACACTGAAGCCTCTCCACTCCCCTTCTGAAATACTTTTTCCTACAATCTACTTTGGCATTATGGAACTCAAGACTATGTCTGGATAGATCAGAACTCAGGATTTCTGCCCTCGATGTGGGCACGTCTTTCTTGTAATTCCTCTACTTTTAGAGGAAGAGAGAATCGTTTCTTCTATATTTAGTTACACTGTACTATCACACTTGGTTCAGGACTACACGTCTAATTAACTCAGCTCTGTGGAACATCCCTGCCAAGCTGACAATTGAATCACTTTCCTTCCATTTTAATATGGCATATAATGCTACTATTCCTCATGCGATGACTTTTAGAAGCTTCTTTTAATAAATAATTTTTAACCGGATTGGTTGTGTGGCTTGTTTTGTTTTCAGTTTCCCATTGCCTAGCAAACAGAAACAAGAAACAGAAAGGGTAGAATATGTACCCATGAATCATTACCAAAGGAGAACGGTATAAACAAAAAACGAAAAGAAAATTATTTGGCGAGCACCACAGCATGGGGTCATTCAGGGCAATATTACCAAACAGATCTGTTAGACTCTCCAGAGAGCCCCAACACACACGACTCAAGCCCTAACTTGATGTGTGGGGAGGGGGGCACCAAGGAGGGATATATACACTGGAAAAGAGTCCCATGAAATGACTGATTTTGCTATCTAGAAATTGGAACTAGGTAGAAAGTCTCATCACAAATGATTTGGGGAAACTTAATTGATTTCACTTGCATAAATGGGGTTTCTCTCAATTTATTACATATATTTAATACTTGACCTATAAGTTTTTTACATTTTTAAACCTTAATTTATCTATTCTTGTATTTAGCATGTGTGTATTAAGTATATGTGTGTGCAGTCACACATTTGTCCCAGCATGACTTGCTTTCTCTGTTTAAGTTATTGACCCAAGCCAGAGTTATTCCCTGGAAGAGTCAGTTCAAGTCACTGATTGATTCTCTGAGCTTTTAGGAGATGGAATGAAAGGAATTGGTGGAGAGGGGGCAGAGAGAAGAAAGTGTGAATCCTGAGTGATGCCGGTTCCTACCACTCACTCTTCAACCACACCTTGGAAGCCAAGGGCAGTGTACCACCAGCTTGCTTCAGTGGGTAATCTTTTTAGTTTTTTGTTTTGCTTTTTGGCTAAAAACAGCTCCAGAATTATCAATTCAGCTTCAGAAGGAAGAATCAGGTCTCATTTTTGGGAAACCATCTTGACTTTCATCATATTTTCTTTCAGAAGAAAATAACCCATTTGTGTCATTAGTGCAGATGGAGGCCAGCTATTTCAGTGCAATAGCATTTGGGAACACATGGAGTTTCTCAAATGTTTAAAAATAATGTTTCAAACATTAGATGACATAAAACTTAAAATTCTACCATACTTTTTTTATCTACTTTAGAATACAGCTAATTTGGCTAAAAAATCTGGTTACAATATACAGACTAACCAGTCAGTTTCTCCCTTTTCTACATAACGTGCGCTCACTCAGGCATACCTTATGGTTAGCTGTATCTCAAATTTCTAGATCAAATCTGTTTCCTGTAATTATTAATAATAGAGTAGATGCACCTCATCCTTCAGTCACTTACCCCAGAACTTTGGACTTCTAGGACCAAATTCCATCTCTAAGTCTCAGCCTATGCTCCATGGATCCACCTCTGTCCTCACAGGCCAGAGTTGTAGGTCTGAAGTCTGAAGTTTTATCAGGCAACACTGAAGCTCCAGACCAACACCTGCATCCCTACGCTCCAGTAGATCTGTAGTCCAGGCTTACCGCCCATGCTTGGCAATAGGCCAGTTCCTCTGGATGTCCATCTCAGAGGACCAAAGGACAAGAATGGCACAACACAGGATCAAGAGACATATCTGTCTCCCTGGAGTCTCTTGCCAGCCTCATTGCAGAGCTTCACTGTACCGTGGGACAAGGCTCCATGCCTCCCCATGGGTCAAATGAAAGAAACAGGTAGATGTTGGTCAAGAAATACAAAATCCCGTGCAAGCCCAATGTTTTGTGGTCTGTAATAGTTACAGCAACAGTATTATCAGGAATATATTATGCACACACTTAAAAGCCAGTAAGAGTAGATTACATTGTCTCACCACAAAGAAAAGGTATGTAATATGGTAGATAGGCTAGCTAGCTTTATCTGAACACTTTGCTATGGTATACTCTCATGACTGTATATATAAAATATAGCATCTGTGTAAATTAAAATACAGTGGCCAATAATAACTAGTTTTAAAAAGAGCATCAATACAAGAATATTCATTAGTGTTAGGGCTGGTGTGGCTATTACTGTGATAGTCAGTTTTAGCTCATGCAAGATGGACATCTCAGCTTAGCTTACAGTATAGCCAATTCCATGAACCTGGTGGTCCACAACCGTGGGTAAAGAGAACCCCTGTCCCCAGTTTCCTTTGTTTGTTAAAAACTGTGCATTGCTCACACATGTGCTTACTCATAATTTCACTCTGACTCAATACGCAGCACTATTCAGGGCTCTGGGGAAAGATGGTGGACAAGCTGCAGTCCCAGTCTTAAGAGCAAGGCCTTAAAGACGCAGAAGAGCACAATGTGTCTGGATGAGGTGGTGGCTGGTAACCAGAGCTGCAGAGGAAGGTGAGAAGCAGACAAGGAAGGCCGCTGTGTGGTAACTAACTGTAAGGATGGAGCAGAAGTCTGGCTTGTGTGAAGGTGTGGATACCCGGGACAATAATGTCCTTAGAAGTAAGGGAGAATGAACTTGGAGGATGTTAGCTCAGGAGGTGAATCCTCTACCAGGCTCACTTAGTCATTGGAAATAATTCTTTTCTTTTTGTAGGTGTAGGCCTGAGACCCCCACTTCTATTAGACAGAGATGAGCCTCAAGACCTTGTCTCAGGGCTCTTCCATATCCAAAGCAGCATCAGAAATGTCTCCCTGCTGCTCAACCCTTCTTATACTCTGAATCTCCCAGAACTCTCCTCTCAGAAAAGCAGACGGCTCAATGGGTAAAGATGACTGTTGCCAAGCCTGATGATCTGAGGTTCGCTGATCTCCAGAATTTATATAGAGGAAGAAGAGAACCATCTGCTGCTGTACATTATCTTTTGTCATCCACTAGCATACTATAGCTTATACTTTAAACACACACACACACACACACACACACACACACACACACACACACAAATACACACACAAACCATTAAAAAAAAAAAAAAGAGCAGCAGGGACCTTGCTTTAAAAGGCTCTTGTGATGAGAGCTGGCCCTCTCAGATAATCTCTACTTTGATGAGCTTAGTGTCAACTGAATGGTCACCTTAATACATCTGCAAAATCTCGTTTCTTGTGATCCACAGCCACTGAACCACAGTCACTGCCGAGGCCCTGGTTCACAGTGTCTGTGCCATCCCCAGGATCAGAGCAGGGAAATAGAGTCCTGCCTGGCTCTCTGCAGTATAACTGGCTTTCTCCTCCTGAATCCATGAAGAGATTTTAGTTTTTATTATATTATGGGAATGTGACTTCTCTTTTGTTGTCAGGAGCCTTCAAACTGAGCAGGGAAGTGTATGTATGGAGGTTCAAATCTGGAATATTACCTTTTAAGGCACCAACTTCTGAGTATGTCTGTGTGCTTCAAAGGCAGGTGATTTTTTTTTTCTAACCTGTGTTGAGCCTGGTGGCAGTTGAGATTGCAAATTCCATTTTTTTTACACTTCATAGAGCAAAGGGTTTTGCATTGTTGGTGACTGGAATATCACTTTCTCTAGAAAGGAATACAGCATGCTATTTATTTATTGGCAACATCAGCCTTTGTTTCTACTAAATACAGCTTTGTATCCCAGAAACACATATAAAATATTTATGAGTCAACTTTCTGCAAATCTAATTTACTAGTTAAAGTGGCATTCTGTAATTTTACAGAATAGAAAACAGAGGAGATTTAGGGGCCGATTAGCATGGTCTTTAAATATTTGTTTAAAAGCAAAAAAAAAAAAACAAAAAGTAATAAATTATTAGTTAGTAAATCCAGGACTGAAAGAAGTTTCAAGGAAGTGTGTGTATTTTATTACATTTAGAAATATTTTTCTAAAACTTAGAAATAAATATAGTCTCCTGAGCTGAAGAGAAGCTAAACCCCACTACAGAATTGCTTTGCAGCAGGTTTCAGTAAGCTTTGCTGTTCAGTATCAGACCATTCTGTAATTATGGAAAGTAATTGGGTATAGACCAGGCATAAGTGAATGGGCATGGCTGTGTTCCATGAAAAACTTTATTTAGAAGAACAAATATACTAAGAAATATTTGTTCCGTAAACTGTGGCTTATCAACTTGAATTGGGTGGATCTGAACATAAACTTTCAGTATTATAAAAAGGTAGATAAATGATAACATCATTTGCTTCGATTCACCTATAGGGAGAGCTGTTCACACACACACACACACACACACACAACTGCAAAAGCAAATATATAAGGCTTGAGGTGCAAGTCCCTAAATAAAAGGACGATATGACCATTTGCAAAACTAGAAACCTACACTTGCATTGTGTGTCCCTAACATAAAACAATTCATTTTTTTCAGGATAATCATTTAAATGCATTCCCCATATATTTTTCCTCATGTATAATTTACAACAAAGGGGGAGGTTCTTGATATGGTTATAATATATATGTAAATATATATGATATATGTAAGATATGTCTTGGTGTACACATATAATCTAGCACTCTGAAGATCTAGATCAGTGGTATGGGATCACATACCAGATATTTACATTAAAACTCATAACAATAGCAAAATTACAGTTATGTAGTAGCAGCGAAATAATTTTGTGGTTGGTGGTCACCACAACAGGAGGAACTGTATTAAGATTCACAGCATCAGGAGCTGGTCTAGAGAATGGAAAGATGGCTCCTGGTGCTCTTGAAGAGGACCCAAGCTCAGTTATCAACAACCACATCCGGTGACTCACAATTACCTGTAATTCTAGGGGATTCTGATGCCCTCTGCTGGTCTCTAAGAGCACCTGCATGCAGCATTTGCAGACAGAGATACATAATTAGAAATACAAGACATTGCCAGACTGATTTCCATAGTTGTACAAGTTTGCATTCCCACCAGCAATGGAGGAGTGTTCTCCTTTCTCCACACCCTCGCCAGCAGGTGCTGTCATTTGAGCTTTTGATCTTAGCCATTCTGACAGGTGTGAGATGGAATCTCAGAGTTGTCTTGAGTTGCATTTCTCTGATGATTAAGGATGCTGAGCATTTCTTCAGGTGTCTCTCAACTATTAGGGATTCCTCCTTTGTGAATTCTCTGTTTAGCTCTGTTCTCCATTTTTTGATTGGATTATTTGGGTTTCTTGGTGTTTACTTTCTTGAGTTCTTTATATGTTTTGGATATTAGACCTCTGCCGGATGTGGGGTTGGTGAAGATGTTTTACCAGTCTGTAGGTTGCTGTTTTGTTCTAACAACACCCAACCATACCACTTCTGGGTGTACATCTAAAAGATTCCTCAACAAACCACAAGGACATTGCCTCATCTATGTTCATAGCAACTTATTTGTAATAGCTAGAAACTGGAAAGAACCCATATGTCCTTCAACTGAAGAATGGATAAAAAATCTGTGGTACATTTACACAATGGAATATTACTCAGCTATCAGAAACAAGGAAATCACGCAATTTGCAACCAAATGGATGGAACTAGAAGAGCTCATCCTGAGTGAGCTAACCCTGACCCAGAAGGATACACAAGGCATGTATTCACTTATAACTGGATTTTAGTCATATAGTACCCTACAACCAACAGACAGAAAGGAACAGGAACATGGACTTGGTTACCTGTTAGTAGGACACTTCCCTCTAGTGGAGCTCCCATGTAGGCCCCCAGTGCAAGAAAAAGCTCTTAGCCTTCATGTGTACACTGAACTGATGGGGGCTGATATGTGGAGGCACCCCACACCTGAGGAGTAGGATAGGTGGGAGCTGGGGAAGAGGGTGGGACTGGGAGGGGTGAAGGGAGGGACTGTGATGGAGATGTAACTTGAAGTAATAAATAAACACAAAAGAAATACAACAAATCTTTAAAATTTATTTTCTCTCACAAACAAATATATATTTAAGTAGAGTTGCAGTTGCTAGACATGAGATCTTGCAATCTCCTAGTCCTAAGAGCTGAAAGTCTGTATCCTTTGATGAACATCATCCACTCAACCAATTTTCAGATCCTGACAACCATCACCCTGCTCGCTTCTGTGGCTTGTTTTTTTTTCAAATGTCACATGGAAGCACAGCTCTTCAGGCAATCGTATGATTTTATGTCTCCACCGGTTTTGTATCACTGTAATAAAATACCTGATACTGGGTATTGTATGCAGAATAGAGGTTTATTTGGTTCATAATTCTGGGGACTGGAGAGTCCAAAGAGCGTAGTGGAAGAGGCTGCAAAGCATGGGGACAATCTCCTGGTTGGTATTTCTGGCTTCATCACAACATGCTGACAAAATTAGAAAAGAACCTGGGCGCAATTTTTGCTAATTATTCTTTAAATATATAGTAGAATTCTTCAATAAGGACATTATGTTCTGAGCTTTTCTTTGAGGGAAGTGTTGGAAGCAGATAATAGGTGATTAAGTTACTGCCATTTCAACTTCAGACTCCATTTTGCATAAATTGACCAACTTCTTCTCTGAGCAACAATAGTTCCCCAAAACATATCTGTTACCAACCCCTCTGTAAGCAACAACAGTTATTCAATACATAATACCTGTTCCTAACAACAGAAAGAACAAATGGATTTGATAGGTTGTGCATTCAGTGTCAGTTGACAATAAAAGAACCCTTGGGAAATTCCCTAATCCCTGATTTCTGATTGGTAAAAATTGTAACTGTATCTTGGCTCAGGTGTTTGTGATATTTATACTTACAAACCTGGCTTCAGCACCTCCTTGGGGCTGCCATAAGAAAACAAGGGTCCTGAATCCTTGTCTGGTGGCCTGATCGATCACAGACTCCGTTAATGTGGTGGAAATAATAAAATATTTTCTGTTTCCGTGCCCACTGGTGTTTTCTCTCCACTTCCTCAATGGTGCACAATGCAATGTACACAGTGTACCAGAAGTATTATTCATTACTATTGTTAAGTCAATTAACTTACATTCAGTTTTTCGTGATTTAGCTTTGTAGGTTATAGATTCCTAGAAATTTCATAACTTGTTCTGAGATCCCTAAGTCATTGATTTAAGTGTTCACAGTAGTCTCATAGTTTGTGTTAGCTTTGTAGGTTATAGATTCCTGGAAATTTCATAACTTGTTCTGAGATCCCTAATTCATTGATTTAAGTGTTCACAGTAGTCTCATAGTTTGTGTTGTTGTGTTAATTGTAGTGTCTTCTGTTTCATTTGGGCTTTTGCTTGCTTGACTCTCATTTCATAGTTCACCAAACTAGCAGTTTCTCAATTTCAGTTTTTCAAAAATCAGTTCAGTACTGTTGGCCTTTTCTATTACTTTTCTGATATATCACTTTCTTCTGTTCTGTTGATTCTGGGCTTAGTCTTTTTTTTTTTTTCTTATTCCCTTAGATATAAAGGTAGATTATTTTAGTTTTTTTCTGTTTTCTTCATGACATTTGTGTTTCTGTAATCCCCTTTTTAAAATAGATCTATTTTTGCTGCATTACATAAATTTTGGGTGTGCTGTGTTTTCATTTTTATTTCTCTCTAATTATCCTTTGGCTCATTGGTTTTTCCAGAATCTGCTAATTTTCATGTGTTTGTGACTTATTTACATTTCCTCGAGTAACTGATTTCTAGTTTCATATTGCTGTAGTTAGAGGGACACTTGATGTGTCTTCAGCCTTCTTGAGTTTGCTGAAACTTGACTTTGGTTTAATATGTGATCTGTCCTAATGTACATCCCAAGTGTGTGCCAATAGATGTATCATCTGTTGCTGTAACAAGTGCTCTGAGCACACGTGGAAACGTTCAGCACATGTACTGGAGGGCAGTGCTATCAAACATTTTGCTTATTTATCTCTTATCTGGCTGATTTGTCCATGTTGATAGCCTGCTGCTATCTACTCCCTTGAGTTCTGTTAATATTTTCTTTATGTATTTAGGTGACTTTGTGTTGACTGCATCCATATTTAGAGCTGATAGTCCTGCCTGTTTTATCATTATGTACACGAGTCCTCCTTTCACAGAGGTTATTTTCTAAGATCGTCAATGGATGCTTGAAACTCAGATAGTCCTGAACTCCGTGCATACTGAACACTACGATGCCATGACCATTGATCTGGAAGCTGAGGAAGCCACTGACTGAAATGTGGGTGGTGTGTACAGGACTCATGTAGGAACAGGTTGGTATAGGATTCCAGCCAGCCAGCCATTCTATGGCTCCTGATTGGGAAATGTTTTCTATTTACATTTCATGATTATGAAGCACCTAGTACTTGACTGTATTCATTGTTTTCTGGGTGGATTCTTTTTCTTCGTATTTTATGTATATTTCAGTTTCTTTTTAGGTCTTATAAAGCTTGCATAAAACATCTTAACTGTTACAACTTAGAAACGATCTATACTTTAAACCTGTTGTGGCATCCTGGAGTACCCTCCTAAATCACAAGATTTCTGCTCAAATCTCCACTAACAGTCTTATGAACTTCCCTTGTATGTGAAAAGCTACGTTTTTCTCTTGCTGTTTCTAAAATCTCCTCTTCGTTTTTGACGCTTGAGAGATTGAATATAATGTGTATTGTTGAGACATTCTTTACCCTTATCTATACTCTGGATAATAATTTTGTTCATCACATTTGAGGGATTTTTTTTTATTTCCTCAAAATTTTCTACCAATTCTTCTGGGATTATAATAATTGAAATTTTCATGATGTTGTTTTATATTTTAGGCTTTCTTCACTTTCTAAAATTCTCTTTTAATTTTGACCTGACGTGAATAATACAAATGATCTGTCTCTGTGTTTGCTGGTTCCTTGAACTGTTTTCTGTTTTCTTGATTTTGTTTAGTCACAAAATTATATTCACCTGTAGTTCACTGAGCATATTTGAGACAGTTGTTTTGAAAGATTTTATTTTCAGTTATTTGTATATGTGTACCTCTGTGTAGGTGTACATGCCCAGGAGTGTAGGTGCCTCCTGAGGCATCAGATGTGTGTGAGCTGGAGTTACGGTTTCTTGTTAGCTACATGATGAGTGTGCTAGAAGCTGAACTCAGGTCTCCTGCAAGAGCAGCACATGCTCTTAATCACTAAAACATCTCTGCAGTCATACGTCAAATTTGTAATCAGGCAATTCACTTATTTCGGGTCACATATGGGTTCTTTCTTTTGGTGGATGTTTTTTCTGATTATTTGTGATCTGGCTTTGTGTTGGTGCCTGCACCTTTAGATGAGAAGCTGTTTTAAATACAACGTTTAAATTTATTTATTCAGCTACTGGGCAGATATTTGTCTGCAGGTGTGCACACACAGAAGAGTGGGCGGGGAGGTCAAAGGACACTTGTTATGGGGTGTTGGATCTCTCCTTCCACTGTGTAGGTTCTAGGCATTGAACTCAGGACATCAGGCTTGACAGCAAATGCCTTTATTCTCTAAGATATCTTGCGAGCTCTGCAATGATTTGGGACTTTTTAAGCTTGCTTTACCAAGCAAACCTATTAGTCATTAATCTCACCAATAGATTCTGGGTTAGCCAACTGTGAAGTTACCGTTGGATGCACAAGGGTAGGTTTGAATCTTGAGTCCTTAGGAAATAGCCTGGTGTCAGGGTTCACAGTGATTACATTGATGATTGAGGCCCTAGGGCTTATACCAGGATCCTCGGTTCAGCGGAGCCAGGATCTTATGATTGAAGACTGGCTTAAAACGATAACATTGAAATGACCCAGGAAACTGAGCATTCACCAGCCATGCTCATATACTCAAGCCCATGGTCATGATTCGTTCTGGTCTTAACCTGTGAAGAGTGATGTCTGTATCGCCCATGCAGAGCACAGCTCTGCACTGTGCACCCAGGCTTGGCAGCAGGGTTTCACAGTTAATGTGAAACTTCTAACATCCCTCCTTGCTTATTTCCCAGTGTCTTCATTCTCACCAGGTGCTGCAGCCAATCCCCTGGATTCCTTAACACTTGGGAAGGCATTGTTGTGCATGGAGAATTGTTCGCGTGGATTCTTCTGCAAAAAGAAGCACGTTGGAAACTCCAACTCTGCCGTCGCGCTTACAAGACTTCCCTGGAATAGTTAACATATTAGTAGCTGAACTTGGACTGAGATGTTCATGGGTGATATTGACAGGTTAAACCCTTGAAACTGAAGCCAGAAGCCCAGTGTCAACACGGGAGTCAAGCAAATACTGCTTGCGGTGCCATATTCGCAGAGCGTGAAGACTTCATTTTCAAGTGGAGACTTCTCCCTGAGAACCAAAGAAGCAACCACCCTTCCAGGTAGCCACTTTCTATTATTCTTATAATCTCCTGTGTCTTAAAAAATATATATATATATATAACCATTTCTGTATGAAAAAAAAATCTACTGGTGTAATGTACTAATTTCCTAGGAGTTTAGAAAATCTAGAAGGAATTGTTTTTCTTAGTACAAGTATTTTGTGTAAAGTATTTTAAAATAAAGAATGAGTTTTTGATTGGTTTGAAACTTTTAAGTTGGCTTGAATATTTTCAAAGGTTTTCTTTATGTGGAGATTGCGAGTGGTATTATTGTCCTTATATGTAATAATTTGCATAAATTAAGAAATTTAGTGAGTGTTTATTTTATTACATCTTCTTGCAAAATTAGTAGAAATAAACCTTAGAATATCAATACATAAACTAATAGGCATTAATAATACTCCAGAGTCTCAATTTGTATATTGGGAAGCATGATAAATATTTTAATTTTCTATATACAAAATGTTCCTCCCACTAAATCCTCATTCTCCTGGTGATAATGTACCTTGATTTGCAATTTAGACATTTATCAAAAAAAGGCAAAGTCTATATTAAATTAAAGTGTCTATTAAACACACGGTAAATATGATCTAAACCTAGCAGTTACCTGTATATTTTTCTTTCAAAGGATGATTTTATTCAACCAAGTGGGTTATTTCGTTTCCTTGTTTGCAGCAGTTTCCTGTGGTGAGTATTGTGTGTGCGAGGGGAATAGTTATACAAGCTACACCACTCCTGGAGAAAGCCTTAAACTATGCAGCTTTGGGGAAGGAGGCAGCTGCCGATACTTCAAGATAAGAAGTATCTCTTTAGATGCATTTTCCAAAACATAGATGAGCATGGAGAGGAGCTTGGAGACAACAGGCTCTCTCTCAGTGTTCTTTTTTTTTTTTTTTTTTTTTGGTTTTTTGAGACAGGGTTTCTCTGAATATCTCTGGCTGTCCTGGACTCGCTTTGTAGACCAGGCTGGCCTCGAACTCACAAAGATCCGCCTGCCTCTGCCTCCCAAGTGCTGGGATTAAAGGCGTGCGCCACCACCGCCCGGCAATCTCTCAGTGTTCTTGATTGCACACATTTCTGTTTAGAGGTTGCTCTCTGGCAGAGTCCCTCCCACCCCAAATAGTTGCTTGTGTTTATTATCAGCCTTCTAACTGAAAACTCTACCTGGAAAGAGTATTAGACATTGTATACTGACTGGGTCCAATCTAAGTATCTGACTAGTAGGTGATATTTTTAATATAAGCTATAGGAAGCTGTTTCTGAACTGAAAGTACTTGTTTGGGTCTAAATAGCATATTATCCCTTTGATAGTCTGGATGAATAGCCTTCAGCCCTAGATGCCAGCGTTCTTTCTTTCTCTGTGTATTCCATTAGTTTTAGAGATAAGTATGACCTATCAATAGTTATTATAGAGCAAGGTTTCCCCTGCCACACGATAAGGGTCACATTCCAAGTCAAATGTGACTTATGAGACAGCCATCCCCAAGGATTGTTTACTTGACTCTCAGGTATTTGGCAAAAATAAACAACTCTGAAGAAAGCTTATCCTCATAAATACAGAAGTCATTTCTTTAGGAAAAATCTTTTTTTTTTGTCTTTATCTGCTAATTAAACCTCCCTCTATCTGTCCCATCAACTGTAACTGCTCTTGTATGTCACAACTATTGCCACATTCAAGCCAATCGAATGGAGGAGTGATAGGCAGAGACGCTATGGGCCATGGCTGTGAGAACAAATATGACTTAAAATTCATGATGGTGATAGAAAAATAAGAGATGATAGCCGGGCAGTGGTGGCGCACGCCTTTAATCCCAGCACTTGGGAGGCAGAGGCAGGCAGATCTTTGTGAGTTCGAGGCCAGCCTGGTCTACAAAGCGAGTCCAGGACAGCCAGAGATATTCAGAGAAACCCTGTTTTGAAAAACCAAAACCAAAAAAAAAAAAAAGAAAAATAAGAGATGTGAATATATATATGGTATTTGAAGCTGAGTATTTTATGTAGTCCCAAAGTGAAAACTATCCATAGCTAAATTTTTCTTTAGTCCTTCATATTTTTTCTGCATGAATGTGTTTTACAAGAGTATTAATGACTTAAAAATAACTGTAACTTATGTTTGTTATTTATAGTTAATGTTAATCCAAACAAACATTTTTGTTATTGGTTTTTCTTTATGGTATTTTAAATGTACATTCTAAGCATATATTCAATTATTTCTATAGATTAAATTTTTGGAAATAAAAATGGTAGATGCAAAAGTGTGAATGCTTTTGAAGGTTCTGTGACAAGCATTATGTTACGATCTTCCAGAAAGACATTCTGTGTTTGGTTTTCCCCCACAAGTATATGAGAGTGCTCTACTGTCTCACTTAGAGCAGTGCTGGATAACATGCCCAGTATCCAGGGACATGAGGTCAATGTGGAAACTGAAAAACATGATCGTGATGGCTCAGTTTGTGCAGACCCTGCACAATGTTGTCATTGTCATCATCATCAGTCATCACCACTGCCATCATTGTTGCCATTATCCACTGAGGAGGATAAGCAATTCTAGAGATAGAGCACTTCTAGTCACTGTTTCTCATTGGCCAGGTCACATGTTACTTTACCAAGACCCAACTGCAGGATGGGAACTTGGAGGTTATATCTGGTCACAGTGTGGTGTGTGTGTGTGTGTGTGTGTGTGTGTGTGTGTGTGTGTGT
>CAJQZJ010015786.1:2848770-2876417 GCA_907164525.1 Lophiomys imhausi | reverse complement strand
CAATAATTACGAAATGCTAACCACATAAAAAAACAAGTCTCTTTATAGCTCCCATTACCACTGGGCCTACTACTCAGTGTGTTGTGCAAATGGGACATCTTAGGATGTACACTTGGGAACATACACTCCCAGGAGTATCCACCCAGGAAAATCTGCTCTTTCCAAATATAAACCTAACCCAAGAGGTAGGCATGGCAACACCCCTCTGAGAAGAGGAGAAACAACATTGCTAGTTTGGCTCATCGAAATGAGATTCAGTGGCAGGATTCCCAAAAAGGTAGAACATAGGAAATTTAAATCTTCAGTGCTTAATGAAATACATGTTGTCTAGATATCCAGTTTTTGAAAAGCAATGACAACACAGACACTTAAAGAGAGAGATGGACAAGGTTGCCACTGGAAAACGCATAACTATGGAAACTTGACTGGTGAAGATGGACAGGCTACCTAAGGTGGAAATCTCAGTAAAAAAGATTTGAATTGAATCTTTTCCAGTAAATCCAAATACATGCATTAAATCCATTGAAGACAATTCTCTAATGCTATGTGGGGAGTAGAATACACCACACACTAGAGTTTGTTTTCAAGTTATCTTACAAATGCACTTTCATTTTTGTGTTTTAATTTGAGAATTATTTATTTATCCTTTTTTTTCCTGCTACTGAAAATAGATTCTTTTCTCGTATTGTATATCCTGATTATAGTTTCACCCTCCCTCTACTTCCCCTAGTTCCTCCCCACCTCCCATCTTCTCCAGATACCGTCCCCTTTCCCCTCTCATTAGATAAGAACAGACTACTATCAGATACCAAACATGACAAAATAAAATATAAGATAGAACAAAAACCATCACATCAAAGTTAGACAAGGCAAATCAACAGAAGGAAAAGGGCCCCAAGAAAAAGCATAAGAATCAGAGAGACCCATTCGTTTACACACTGAGGAATCCTATAAAAACATTAACCCAAAAGCTATAAAATATCTCCAGAGGACCTGGTGCAAACTTGTGTTCGCCCTGTGCTTGCTTCAGTGTCTGCAAATTCTTATTAGTCTTGCTCTGTTGATTCAGAGGGTCTATTCTGGTGTCCTCCATTCACTCTGCCCTTACACTCCTTCTGGCTCCTTTTTCCACGGAGTTTCCTGAGCTCTGAGAGGAAGAATTTGATGGCGACATCCCATTCAGAACAGTGAGTTTTTCTAAGGACTCTGACACCCACCCCGTGTGTGTGTGTGTGTGTGTGTGTGTGTGTGTGTGTGTGTGTGTGTGTTTGATGTTTGGGTGTTGGTCTCTGCAAATGGATTTTCTTTATCCAAGAAATGAGCTTGGAGGGAATCAGTATTCAGTACTTACACTGCATGCTCGAAAAAGGGATAGATGGGACCAAGAGTCAGGAAGGATGAGTCTATGTCCCAGGATGTTTATATTCATTGTGTGATACTAACCATATCTGAACTTGGAGACTCAGCTAGTGACTTCTTTCATGAAAACAAGAAGACTCAGATAGTGGTCCTAACCTCAAGTTCCCCTTAAAATGTTGAGGGAATCTAGGGAGATGTTTGCCCTGAAAGGGTTTTGAAAAAAATTCTATGTTTCAGTTTTTAAAGTGAGATGTTTTCACACCATATTAGACAGTAGGCTGAAAAAAAAAACCTGTACTGTATTTTAAGGGGGCATTATTTATGTACAAATTATTATATAGATAATTTTAAAAGAATCAGATTTTAGACATAAGTGTGCATAGGATGACTTTAAATAGCATGATGTGTTGTTTAAATAGGTGTCATAATGTTTCATTCCACCTTTGTAGTTGTAAAGATCTTTGGGTAGTCACTGGATAAATTTAAAGAAGAACAGCAAAACAGATGCATTCTATTAAAATGATTACACTTTCTCCCCAGTCAGCTTTTAATGGTTCTATCACAGGGTGTTTGACTCAATTGTATAAGAATACTTTCTTCAGAGGAGGGGACATAGCAGCCATATACACCCCAGATGCCCACTACTGTCAGAAGATGTGCACATTCCATCCCAGGTGCTTGATGTTCAGCTTTCTCTCAGTGAGTCCAACCAATGATCCAAATAAAAGGTAAGAGGAATGATTTTATCATTGGCAGGCTAGAAAATTTTTCAAACCGCTGGTATGCAAAGTGATATCATTCTTCTCAGAGAGTTCAAAGACCATTTTTATCAGAAGCTCTGAGACTGGGTATTTCCAAAACAGACTAATAGGCTACTGGACCCAGAGACTGACATTCCAAACAACCACAGCACTAGTTCACAGCAGGGGGAGATAGTGATGTCCTAGCCAAGGCCTAAAGGAAGATCACATAACAAGAAAGTGTCCTTCCTCACACCCTAACATGTCCTCTTTCTTGTTCACTTTTCAGCATGTTATCCTTTCTCCTCATGTACATTTGTCTGTGTATATAAATATGTTATTGGCTAGGTTCTGCGTATGAGGGAGAACATGAAGTTTTTTTTCCTTTCTAAGATTATATGAGTTCACTTAATATTTGACATTCTAAGTCCATCAATTTTTCTACAGATTTTGTGATTTCATTTTTCTTCAGCACTGAGTAGCATTTCATTATATATCTTTTGTTTTATTTGTTACTTATTATGCATTAATTAAAATTTATTATAAGTGCAGCAAATAAAATAATCACACACCCAAATTATCCAGACCCAGACTGTATAACTCAGTGAACTTCTATCCAGTCATAGCAATTTGAAAAGAAATGTATGAAACTTCACAGTGGATTTTATACTCTCACTATCAGATATATATTTATTCACATATATTATTTGTCTAGTAAAAAGTGAAAAATTCACCTGCATGAAGGACTATATTTAATTGCTTGACTTGCTACCGTATTTATGGGTAGCAAAGTTGAAAAAGTATAAGCCAGAAATTTTGTTGATAATAGATTTGAGTAGACAAGTCTCAATGGTACTTGTAGTTTGCACTTTTTGAATGTGCATTTTGAGTGTGTGTGTGTGTAAGAGAGACAGAGAGTCTCTGTGTGCATTATTTACTGGTAATTTTGACAAGTTTAAGTATTAGAAATGTGCTTGGAAATTTCACCTTAATTTTCTTGAATTTGATCAATAGCCAAAATGTAAATTTTTGTTTCTGTTTGCAAACACATAACTTTCATCTCCACTCTACCTGAATTTAAGAATTAGAAATTTGACACTCATTCTCTGATTCTTACATGCTAACCTGTACAAAAAAACCAAACAAACAAAAACAGACTGTCTTAAGATTCACTGTATTAAAAATTGAATTAGGTTCTAGCATTCTTATAAATAGTAAAATTAACATAAAGTTAGTGTTGAAGACAGAAAAAGAATTTAATAAGATGGAAACTACCAGGAATCAAGAAACAAGATGAACATCACATAGACACTCAACTCATGTCTCATTCAATTTTTTAGAAAGTAAATTAAATATCTGTAAAAAAAAAATAATCAGCATTTTAGAAAATGTAGAGGTTTCAGACAGGAAAATCCTAAGTTTAATGTCAGGTTGAGAAAGTTAACAAGATCTTGCCTCAAAATAAACTAAAAAAAACTGGGTGTGCAATGGGCAGGAAGACACTGACAAATGATAGAACACTTGATTAGCATGTTTGAAGGCCAGGCTTTCTTCCCGAGTGCCACATAAAACAAACAAACAAAAAAAAAAACCAATTATCTTTTGGTAAGAGGATTTATGGAAGTTCAAGCCCAGGAATAATCATCCACTCTTGAACGTGGTTGGCTCTCTGCACTCAAAGCATGAACACAAAGGAAAACAATGCTGTAAATACTATGGAATTGTCTTAAGAGTGTTTCAGGCTTCCTTTTCAGAAAATTTCAGGAAAATGCTTTTAGTTTTCTGACCCCAGGCTTTATTTATTAATGTACAGAAAACACTGCAAAAATTTCTTAATGTGCGTTTGTCATTCTTTAAAAAATCGCTTCTTTAAAAAAAAAAAAAACAGGTTTGGTTGCTTCATGAAAGACAGTATTACAAGAACCTTGCCAAGAATCCATCGGACAGGTGCCATTTCTGGTCATTCTTTAAAGCAGTGTGGACATCAAATCAGTGGTAAGATGTGGGATTTTTTTTCAGCAAACTTTTAGTTAATAACACTCTAACTCAGAGTAGCTTTTGCTCAAAGTCTGTACTATCTTGGACTTTTGGAAGTGTCCACCAACAAAATAACAGAGACGGAGCAGCATTATGGTCATAAAAAGGGGGTACATTGATTTTGATAATGTTCATGTCTTTATTAGTTATAATACGCTGCTTTAAGAACCTCTGTTATCTACAGTGCTTGTATACAGTGTAAGATTTGCCGAAAATGAATGTACACTCCAAACAATAGGCCTTCCCTATTTCACAAAGGCTTCTCAGATAAGACTCAGCGAGTGGGGGGATATCTCATCCTAAGTTCACTTTGGGGTAATTTATAGTCCCTATCAAAACTGATTTTGTTCCTTTCAGCTCAAAGAACATTTGGCAACATTTTAGATTGTTACAGCTGTAGGAGACAGTACTCTATAGTAATGGCCGGAGTTGGTGCAACAAATTCTACTAGGCACAGAGCAGTCGACCTCAACAAAGACCTTTCTGGCCACCACGAGGGCCATTGATAAGGGTTTAAGTCAGTGATTCTCAACCTTTCTAATGCTGTGACCCTTTTATTACAGTTCCTCACATTGTGGTGACCCCCAGCCATAGAATTATTTTCATCACTACTTCATAACTGTAATTTTGCCACTGTCACAAATTGTAATATAATATCTGTGTTTTCCGGTGGTCTTAGGCGAGCCCTATGAAAGGGTGGTTTGATGCCCCCTGCACCATAGGGATCATGACCCACAGACTGAGAATCACTGGTGTAAGAACTCTTATTGTTTGCCACATCGGTCCTTATTGGAGAACTGAGTTCTATCCATCTTGGTAAGCATAGTATTTCCTACAAGAAATGTAAATGCTAGGATGTTAGATAGAACATGTCCTAGAAAACAATTTCTGCACCATCTTAAAGGTTTGATGCAAAGAAGTCGTGTCTATAACACGACAGGAACTGATTAGAAAGTGAAAGTGATGAAAAGAGTGAGACGGTGGCTTGGTAGAACCGTAAGAGTCACTCTGGATTATGTTGCTTTGTTTTTACATAGTTCCTTCTATAGGTCCAAATTCCAAATGTTCTCATTTTACTTTGACAACATCGCCTTTATCACATGCACACACACATGCATTCTGAGTCTTCAATTTGAGTTATAGGCAATTAGTGAAAGGCTTAGCTATAAATGCTACTTTACCAGTGGAATAGCTATAGTTAACCTGAAGTGAAATACTTCTCTCGTATAAGGTCAAACCCACATACTAATATAATTTGCTGTATATTATTCGATTAAATTTTATTTCTGATGATTGTGACTAACAACAAAATTTAAAGAAATAAATATTGTGGAAATAAAAGGGCTAATTTTTTAAAACTCATATAGTAAAAAATAGTAAGAACAAATATGAAACAATCAAGAAAAGGCCAGGCGGTGGTGGCGCACGCCTTTAATCCCAACACTGGGGAGGCAGAGGCAGGCGTATCTCTGTGAGTTTGAGGCCAGCCTGGTCTACAAAGCGAGTCCAGGACAGCCAGAGCTGTTATACAGAGAAACCCTGTCTCAAAAAAAAAAGAAAACCATATATAAAAGTTAACATGTAATGTTGAGCCTATTTGTATCAGGCAAAAGGAGGGAATTGATAGGGTGATGTTATGCATTCCAAATGTTAATGAATTGGTCCTCCTTGCTGTCTGTTACTTTGTTTTCTAATCACTGTCTCTGATTGGTTGAATAAATGCTGAGGCCTGAGATTGGGCAAAGACAGAGGTAGGCAGGACTAAGGTGAGGGCTTCTGAAGCAGAGAGGTAGATGAAGTAGAAGAAGCCTCTACAAGTAGAAGTTGCCAGGAGAAGCCTCCAAGAGTAGAAGAGACAAGAAGCCAAGAGCAGAAGGAGAAACAAGATGGGGTAGATTAAAGATCATTCCACGTGGCCTGGAACAGCATCATAGTATAGAGAATAGCAGTCCAAAGGGACATATGTATATATGTGGTCATATTTGGGGAATAGAATTAAGAGCTAGCTTAGATAGGCTAAGATTGCACAATCCAGGCTAGACTTGATAAAATCTGTTAGGTCTCTGTGTGCTCATTTATAATGGTGGGATTAACACTGCTGCCCAATTAACAATAATATAAATACTGGTTAATAATTTAATGAATTCTTTCTACAAATGGTGTCCAATGTAATTTAATTAATTAATTCTTCATTGTGCCCTTTCCAAAGCTGCTTATTTGTTTGTTTGTTTTTTCTTGTCCTAACAATCATTCTCACTGAGTTTGGCTCCAAAGTTCCTTTCTAACTTTCTCCCAAATATCTTCAAGTTAAAAAGTGGACTCACCACATGATCAAGCATTAGGTGGAGCTCTGAAAGTCCTATATAAAAGAGGGAGGAAGATTGGAGATACCTTGGAGGGGACAAGAACAACACAGGTAGATCCACAGAACCAACCAACCTAGGACCTTAGAGGCTTATACAGACTGAAACACTAACCAAAAAAAAAAAAAAAAAAAAGCTTAGACTAGACCTAGACCTCCCCCATACAGATGATAAGGAATTTGGTTTTCATACAGATCCCTTAGCAAGTAGGGGGAGGGGCGGTTTCAGTCATGGACTCTGTTGCCTGTTAGTGGGACACTTTACCCTAGATGGGATGCTGTGTCCAGCCCCAGAGCAAGAGGAAAGTCTTAGCCTGCATGTGGCTAATGAACTGAGGGGGGTTGATATGTGGGGGCCCCCTTCACCTGAGGAGAAGAATAGGAGGGAGAGGGGGAAGAGAGTGGGAGGGTGGGGCCAGGAGGACAGGAGGGAGGGGGCTGTGATCAGGATGTAACTTGAATTAATAAATAAATGTTATAAATAAATAAATAAATGAGAAAGAACAGGATGACTAAAACTTGCTTTTGTCCACTGGCAAGCTCTTGTCTTTATAGAAATCACAGTGAACTTTGTTTTCTCATATTTTCTGACTTTCATACAAATAAAAATGTAATAAATGAGAAAATAAAACATAAAACCCATTTTCTGATAATATTTCATAAAAGGAAAGAGATTAGTTACAGTTGTGGATATTTTTCATGTTCCTAAAATCTTGATTTTCTGAAATTTATTCTTTAGGTTTAATCTATTGAAAAACTTATTAATTTCAAATAAAGTTAAGTAATTTCCTCCTGCCTCCCCCCCAAAAAAAATGGTCTCAGGAAGCAACTCTAGTAACAGCTATTGAAAGGCAGGCTTAAAGTGTGCAGATAATCATTAAGAAAATACTATTAACAGGGCGTGGTGGCACACGCTTTTAATCCCTGCACTCGGGAGGCAGAGGCAGGCGGATCTCTGTGAGTTTGAGGCCAGCCTGGTCTACAAAGAGAGTCCAGGACAGCCAGGGCTGTTAGAGAAATCCTGTCTCGAAAAACCAAAAAAAAAAAAAAAAGAAAAGAAAATACTTTTATTTGTAACTACCTCATCCCAACCCTCAATCCATTTCCTTTCTTGTCTGAAGCAAATTTAAAAGAATTCCATTACTATGATTTATAATTTTCTGCCCTGTATAAACCACTGGGAATGTTCAGCATCTTGTCTCCCATGTTTAAATTAATTTCATGATTTTTAGAAACTTACAGTTATGTACAATAGAATATTATTTATGCTAACACACACACACACACACACACACACACACACACCGATTGTTTAACTGAGAATCTAATGAAGTTGTCCTAAAAACAAAAACTACATGGACTTAATATGGCTGACTTTCTGCTAAAAACAACTATATTTTTGACATATCTTTGAAGATAAGCTTTAAAGAAAGGTATGCTTAAATAGAATTGAACAAACCTTTAAAAACTGATCTGCTAGCACATGGCTATAATCCCAGCACCAGGGAAGCAGAGGCAAAAAATCATTTCAAGTTCAAAGGCAGCTTGGTCTGAAATGGGAGTTTGTCACATCCAGCATGGTTTCGGTTGGGAAAACTGACTCAGGGCATCGAGGGGATAAGAAAGAACAGATACACAGACCCAAATGCAGAAAAGCTGAACCACTGTGAGTTGGAAGCACCGAACCCCCCAAACTCAGAGTCCTTATTAGGTATGGCACAAGGGAGAGTTTAGTCTCAGAGGACGGTCTCGCAGGCAGGCAATCTCTCTTCTTGGGCTGTAAACATCCTGGAGCAGGAAGGTAAAGTTGCTAGTCACGTCTGTTGTTCCTAAATGCCAGTGCTTAGAGTCAGGGAAGGCTTTGCCAGTTTCCCATGAGTCTGGGGCATTGGTTCTTCACATGGCTGTGCTGACATCAACAGGCTTCACCTGTTCCTTTCACATTCACTTAGGGTTTCCTCTGGTCACCACAGGAGTTCCAAGCTAGTCAGGTCTAGAAAGGACAAGGCAGGATGGTAGTTTTGGTGGGCTTGGTGGTCTGGTCGTGGTCATAGAATTAAAAACAAACATTTAAGGCAAGAAGGGAAATTATTTCATCATGCATATAAATTCCCACAGTCTGTACAAGATTTAGCACTGGTATCAGTGGTGAGGCCTACAGTCACAAATAACAATCAGACCTGAGAAAGTGAAGGAAAAGAAATAGATGCAAATCGTGAGTTGACCCAGAAGCTGAAGGTATGCCTTTGGCAAATACTGTGCATCTCTGGCACCCATTATCAGGGCCCCTGTTATTACTGCCTTGTGTGTTTATCAGTGTCACTGATAACTTCACTGTGAAACTATATTGTTCTCTATTGTTGCATATACCTTGCAGTTTAAGAAGCAAAATGACCTACTTTTAATGCTGAGATCAGGTAAAGACACTGGGGTGAGCTAATGTCCAACAGGATTTGATAATTTAGATATGCACTACAATTTTAAATCCTGTAGTAATGAGGGAAGTCACCAAAAGTGGGATACTGACCTTCAAAAAGGCTCAAACTGAAAAGCAGTTAATCTGTGTCTAAAAGGAAATTTGGCCGAATGTCTCTATGTGTTTCGTTTCAGCTTGCCACCAAGACATATACAAAGGACTTGATATGAGAGGGTCCAACTTTAATATATCTAAGACCGACAGTATTGAAGAATGCCAGAAACTGTGCACAAATAATATTCACTGCCAATTTTTCACGTATGCTACAAATGCATTTCATAGACCAGAGTATCGGTAAGTGAGGTTGAATGGTTCCCTGTGAGTACATTCCAGGATTCAACAACCTCCTCCATGAATGAAACAAGTCTGATTCCCTCCAAGGTCAAACTAAAGTGTGGGGGGCGGGGGTAGTCCCAAGCACTTTCCTTATTTACATACTTAATTTCAATGGAATTTTCTCCCAAAGAGAATAAACTTCATTTGATCTATCCATAGGCTACGTATGGATTGAAGGCACAGTGTGAGACCCCATTCACACCCTACACTGCCCTTTGCTGAAGGGAAGAATGTCTATTGGTTAATAATGGTCCAACCATGGACCGCTGTGGTCATCGTTTCAATAACAAGTATGATTTGCATGTCTTTGTGCACCCCAAGAAAAGAAGTATAACAACATCTTTTGCTGATATTCAGGAACAACTGCCTGCTGAAGCATAGTTCAAGCGGAACACCCACCAGTATAAAGACACTAGACAACCTGGTTTCCGGATTCTCACTGAAGTCCTGTGCCCTTTCAGAGATCGGTAATTAGATGACGACTGCTCCACTGTGGTTGTTATGTGCTAAGAGTCCCCAGAAATACCCATGTGCCATTCCCAGGGACCTAGGGATACGATGCCTTTAAGCCAAAGGGTTTTATAGACATGATTGTGTAGAAACACTTTAGTTTCTGAATTATGGGATATAGCCTCTCTATGAAAGAGTTGAGAAGTCAAAAACAATCTGTCTCTTTTCCTATTTGTCTTTTCTTTTCAGGCTGTGCCATTCAGTTGGCTCAAATCTGTTAACTATTCGGGTTTTTTTAAATTCTTATTTATTTGTTCAAGTTACACTTGAATCACAGCCCCCTCCCCACCCAGTCCTTTTAATACTCATTTTTTCCCTAATTTTTGAAAACGTATCTACAGGAGATAGGGCTCTTTATTCAAACGTATTCTATATTGACTGCTTTCTGCAGCCATGCCCAAAAGCCCTGCACTTGCTTTCTTAAACAGTAGTGAGTTCCCCTATTTCTTCAGTCTGATTAAGTGTCCTTCACTGAGTGATAAAAATCCTGGATATATCAGAAAATGGCCTTGTTTTTTAAGAGGCAGGGCTTTTCATATCCATTGCATGCCAACCAAAGCCGCAGGAAGGCTATCTCTTGTCCTGAATGCTTAAGTTAAGTTCATGAGTCATGGGTGACTGTTAGTCAGTAAGACACCTTCATCCTTAATTTTGTCAACAATGCCTTTAGCTTTACAGATGAGAAACTGTAGTTCCTGGGGTAAAACCATATGTTAAGGTCACATAGCAGAACTACCACTTAAAAGTCACACACATTTCTTCTGTCCTCCCTTCTTTTTAAAAATATATAGCCTCTTACCTCTCAACTCAAAAGGAACTGTGTTTCAAACCTTGTTTTCAGCATGGATTTTGAAAGCTGTGGAGATAATCACACCTCCCCTGCTAATGGCTCAATACTATTTGCAAGTCTGATTGACAGAACTCTGTTATTGGCTCCCGGTGTCCGCCCTCACTGTCATTTCCACCTCAGGAGGCAGATGGCCTGCCACATAATCACCACGGTCCATTGTTTTTCCCTCCTCCCCCTTCTCTTTTTTTCCCTCCTCCTTCTTCCCCCCCTCTCCTTCTTTCTCTCCCCTTATGCCTTTCTCCCTCCTTCCTTCCTTCTTCCTTCTTCTTCAGACACATGTTCTCAAGGAGAGGGCAGCTGACACTAGGCAGAACGGGGGTCAGGTTCAGCCCACTTAAGCACTGTGAGCGGCATTTTCCAGGGAGCTTCCAGACAAATCAGGTAATGACCCTTGTCTGGGAATGTGGGACTGTGGCTTTGGAGGGGCTCCAACCCTTTTGAGATGTTAGATTTCAGCACGCCTGCGGAGGCTGCTTTCCGGGTCTCTGTGAAGCTGAGGAGGCGGCACAAGTGTAGTGCAAATTAAACCCCACACAACTCTTGCTGAGGGTTGGCCATTTTTCTACTCCGTAATTGTGTGTCACTTTGGTTAATGTCCAGAGATAAAAAAAAAAAAGAAGGTGGTTTGGTTCATTTTGTCAGCATTCATCATAGTTATAGAAAAGATGGGTTCTGGGCACTTTTATTCTCCCAGCCTCACTAACAATATACCACTTTTAATAAACATAGTATCCTAGTTGGAGTTATTGTTGTGATGAAACACCATGTCCAAATTAACTTAGGGAGAAAAGGATTTATTTCAGCTTACACTTCTAGGTAACAGTCCATTTGGGACAGGAATTCAAACATAGCAGGAGCCTGGAGGCAGGACCTGATGTAGAGGCCACGGAGGGGTGATGCTTACTGGCTTGCTCAGCCTGCTTTCTTATAGCACCCAGGACCACCAACCCAGGGATGGCCCCACCCACAATGGGCTGGGCTTTCTCTCATCAATCACTAATAAAGAAAATTCCCTACAGGCTCCTCTACAGATCTCATGGAGGCATTTTCTCAATTGAGGCTCCCTCCTCTCTGATGACCCTAGCTTGTGCCAAGTTGACATAAAACTAACCAGTACACATAGTTAACAATCTAACTTTAGAATGAAAATAGTCTTTGGAATACCAGATTCCCATCTTGCCTGGCTCAGGTTCTGCATTTTGTGGGGGGCAATAGAAAGCTGGAGTACAGCCAATGAAAGCAGCCAGGGTGATGGAATACCCAGAAGTAATGTGAAATTTAGAAATGAGTAAAGGAAGATGTTAAATACATCCAACTTGAAAAGGAGTCAAGATTAGCTACCTTAGCTTTTGGCAAAGTCCGTTTGGTTTTGAAAGGGTGTCAGAAGGGAATGGGTTTGTACACAATTCCATAGGGTTGATTTAGATAGGTAGGACTTTGTAGAAAAGGATTTTTAAAAGTCCCTAACAACCCCAGTGGTCCAGAAAAGAAATTGATTTTGTCACGAGGTGGTAAACTCCTTTTCAACTACAAATGTCTCTCTCAGTAAAATTGTAAAATGACCTGCCAGGGATATCTTGGGAGGATGCGGCTATAGGTTGGCAGGGATACCTGTACAGTATCTTCCAGTAGCAAGGGTCTTAATGAATTTTTTTTTTAATTCAAGTAGTTGAGTCTAGCTTCCTAGACTACTCAAATGGAGGTATTAACGGGAAGTGTGCTCTCTTGATCCAACTGTACTGTTGGACTGTTTGTCTTATCATTAGTCTAAAGTTTCCATACTATTAGTATGGAATCAAATTGATTCTCACATGCTATCAAATTGAGTAAATCATGTAAGCAGCATAAATAAAAATAGATGAGGAATAAAATTTATTATGTAAAGGGAATGGAAATGAAGCTTTTCTGTTCTACTATCAAATGGCATTTTTGATAACTCTTCTGAATTTGTGTTAATCTCTTTTTTTTATTAAAATATTCCTCATAATACTCAGACACAAAACATAAAACAACATGTTCTCAGGGCATAGTTGTAATACAAGGGAAACACGGGTCACCTAAGCATTTTGTATTAGAAATGAGGGTTCTGCTTATTCTAGCGCACTTCACATTATTTGTCTCTAGAATGAGAGCAAGTTTTACTTTTTTCTAAAGAGCAAACTACAAATTCTGAGATAACAGGCTGCCCTTCACCCCTTTTACTGAAAATAGATTCTTTTTCCCTCACACAAATATATCCTGATTATAGTTTCCCCACTCTTTACTCCTCCCAGGTGTCTTCCACCTCCCCTCTCATCCAGATCCATTGTCTTTCTGTCATTGGAAAACAAAAATTAAGGGATAATAATAAAACAAAACAAAATAAGAAAACAAAGACTAGTACATTGGAATTGAACAAAAAGAACAAACAAAAGAGAGTCCAAGAGAAGGCACAAGATTCAGAGAGCCACATGCTTACCCACTCAGGGACCCCATTAAAAACAGTAAACTGGAAGCTTTAATATATACTCTGTAAAAAGAAATATATGGCTAGTTAAACTATTTAACCAGTATTTTGATTACTGTTAATTGGTTTGCAGCTGTTAATCTTTAACCAGACATTATAAATGAGTACATAGAGACACCATGTGGATTTTAACATGCCTAGGCCTGAGTTGTGCATTCCTAGCCCATCTAAGATAGCTCATAATTCTATTACCCAAATATGACCCCATATATACATACATCCCCTTGGACTGCCATTCTCCACGATATGATGATGTTCCTGGCCATGTGGAATGAGGTTCCTTTTTCTAACCCATGGTGTGTGCCTCCTTCTTCCTGCTCCTGGCTGGAATGTCTTAATCCTCTGTCTAAAGCACAGACTCCTGTTCTAATCTCAGGAAGTCCCACCTTTCTCTGTCTTTGCCCAATCTCAGGCCTCAGCACTTTATTTAACCAATAAGAGTCAATATAAGTTACAGACAGCAAACAGGACCAATTAATTAACATTTAGAATGCTTAACACTACCCCAACAATACTCTGAGGACCTCTTGCACACGCCTGCAGGGCTGTGCACGCTACCTCAGTCTTTCAACAGGCAATAAATATTTAACTCATGATGCTCATTGCTGCGAATACTCAATGGTTGTGATCACCTTAGTCACTTACGCTGAAACTAGCAAACTCCGGCGTTGTGTCACTGAGGAATGTTCCACTGCTGAATTCGCAGGTTGCCCCATGAACATTTTCCAGCACTTTGCCTTTGCAGACCTAGACGTGGGCCGGGTCGTCACCCCCGATGCTTTTGTGTGTCGCACCATCTGCACCTTCCACCCCAATTGCCTCTTCTTCACATTCTATACGAATAAATGGAAGACAGAATCACAGAGGTGAGTGTGAGCGGGCACGTGCTCCCTTCTTCTGCCTTTTTGGCCCTAGCGGAGACTTGCCTGTTTCCCTAATGGCGCTGCTGGAGCCTGCGGTTTAAGTGCATACTTTTCTGCCAGGTGCAGATTCGTCTATATACCTTCCCTTTCACGAAACAAACATACCAGTGAGTCAAACCACAGCAGCAGAGGCAAAGGGAGCAGGAGGCCACTTTCTCACTAGCAGTAAGATTTGGGATTGACAGCTTCCCACTTCCTTTATATAAGTGGGGCCGGCAGAAGGATGTATGTGACTCTAATACCGCAGGCAGCATAAATCCAAACAATTTGTCCTTTGATGCCTTCTGCTTTTGCTTTTTCTAATTAGAAGGTGGAATTTTACCCTCTTTCCTCTTTTCAGGTTGCCTCTACCTACTAGGTTTTTTGTTTGTTGTATTTTTTTTATTTATTATTTTTTTGTTTTTTGCCATAGGGAGGAGTGACTCCATTTACATTGAATCCCTGTGATATTTTGGAGTCTTGTAGTCTGACTGACTGAAGAGAATTTCTCAGAGGAACAGAATTTACAGAGTTACTTTAAAAACAAACAAACACTGCTGTCGTATCTGTGTAATGCTTCTAATGTGGCCTTCTTTCTCTTTCTCACTTATTTCTTTTTAACAGAAATGTTTGTTTTCTTAAGACATCTAAAAGTGGGTCACCAAGTCCCTCTGCTCCTCAAGACAATGCTATCTCTGGATTCAGTCTCTTCACCTGCAGAAAAGCTCGCCCTGGTAATGTCACTCAAGTGTGGCAGTACATGACGTGGGTCCTAGTTTGGTTCTTGGTTTCTGTGATAAATGCCATGTCCAAAAGCAAGTTGGGGAAGAAAGGGGTTTGTTTTGTTCACGTGTTCCAGACATAGTTTATTCCTTAGGGAAGTCAGGCCAGGAATGCCAACAGAAGCAGAGGCAGGGACTGAAGCAGAGACAATGGAGAAATGTTACTTTTTGGCTCACTCCTATGATTTGCTCAGATACACACACACACACACACACACATATATGTATGTACATATATACATATGTGTGTATATATGTATATATACACACATATATGTATATATATATACGTATATATCCCTGGAGCAGTTGCTCAGAGGTGGCACTGCCTCATTTAGCTGGGCCCTCCTTCTTCAATCATTAATCCAGGAAATGTCTCACAGATATGCCCGTGAGTCAGTCTGATGGAGACAATTCTTCAACTGATGCTCCCTCTTTTCAGGTGGCTCTATTTTGTGTCAAGTTGACAAACACTAAAGGCCAGGAGTTGCAACGGTACTTGGGACCTTCTAAGAGTTAATGAAACTTTTCTCAAGACACTAGAAACTTTGTTAATGTGGCTTATTTCCCATCTCATTGTATATCTTCTGATGTTTATACATGGTGTAGAACCCTGCCATTCCAAAATTTACTCTGGACTTCACTTTGGAGGGGAAGAACTGAATGTGACCTTCGTGCGAGGAGCAGATGTGTGCCAAGAGACTTGTACAGAGACGATTCGCTGCCAATTCTTTACTTACTCATTACTTCCCCAAGACTGCAAGGTAGAAGGGTAAGGGGCCATTTCTTTGGCCATCAGCGAGATAGTTATTTCATCATTTCCTCTTCCCTGTGGGCGTAATCTTATACTGTTCATATTTTCCAGGTGTAAATGTTCCTTAAGGTTATCCATGGATGGCTCTCCAACCAGGATCACCTACGGGGTGCAGGGGAGCTCTGGTTACTCTTTGAGGTTGTGCAAAGTCGTGGACAGCTCTGGTGAGTGAAGGAACTGCATGGATGTCTTCGTTGTTGTGACTGATGGCTTCATCTTTACATGTGTCTTACATGATGGGACGGCTTTGTTTTCTTGGCTGGAGGGGATGCTGATCAGTGTCTAATTCTGACCACACTCCTTAACACTTTTCAGTCTGCACAACAAAAACAAACCCACGCGTTGTGGGAGGAAAGAACTCTTCTTTAGGGGAGTGGCCATGGCAGGTCAGCCTGCAAGTGAAGCTGACATCTCAGAATCATTTGTGTGGAGGGTCCATCATTGGACACCAATGGATAGTGACGGCTGCCCACTGCTTTGATGAGTAAGTTTTAGATCCATCTTATTATGCCCATTTGTGTGTGTCTGTCTCCTGGCACATTCTCAGCCCTACTTGAGTGTTGGGAATCAGAACTTGGGTCCTCGTGTTTGAGAAGCAAGCCCTTTGTTCATTGAGCAATTTCCTTAACCCTGAGATATTTGTTTTGAGGATGATAAAAGTTTCCAAGTCTTTGCCTAGAAAATATAATTTTAAATTTAGTTTCTATATCTTTTACATGGCCAATTTAAAATTCAAAAGATGGGTAGGTAAATTTTAAGCAACAAAATACCTTTAATTGCTGCTGTGTCTTTTTTAAATCCATATGGCTTTTTGAGAACTGATTTAATGAAAGAAATTGCTTTCAGGTTTGGTAAACTGAACTTGATTTTCCCACAGCTTGTTGGAAAGGGACAGAAATATTCCTGGATTTTTACTTGCAATAAACGTAAAGTAACTTTTTTAAAAAGTCCATTTTTAGTATTTTTAACCACAGCTTTATCTACTGTGAACTGTAATCGTATATGGACTCAGTGCAACTAGATACAGGGAGAGGGAGGTGTCTCACAGATTTTGGCAACAGTAAAATGTTCCTGAATGCACCCTGACCAAAATTAATTCAAAATCAATCAAACATATAACAAGTCTAAGACCTTCTGATAGACCTATCCTGTGCCGTGACACACGACTCCACTGTAGCCTTTGTTCCTAACTCACAACATTTGCACTGGGCACACTGCCATGCCATGCAGTACCAACAGATGGTACCCCAAACACAACTTAGACTGAAGATTATTTAATGTTGTGAATCACAGTGTGTGTAGTATATGCTCTAAGCTTTCTGCTCTTACAGGAACATAGCAGTTTTATTACAAAGAACAAAAAAAAAATTACAATGTTTCTTGTCACAGTGTGTCTTCCGATTGTATAGTGTTAGACTTTGGTTTTCAATATTGTTGTTTGAGCTGATTACTTGAGCTTCCTAAAAAGTCATCGAATGAACTTGGGCTTGGGTACTGGATGGAATTTCTGAAACTTTCTAAATGGTCCTAAACCTCCATCTACCATTTGGTACCACATATTTATGTGAAGTGATATTTTCAGCATTGCCCTTAAATTATTAAGGAACTCTTAAAAAGCATTGAGGATGATCTCCATCTTTCAGTATCAAATATTCAGACTTGTTTTAATTATTTAATGTAGAAATAAGCAAGCACATTGATTCCATTTATATGTGAATTTGTTTTCATCACTAATAAGTGATAAAATTAATAGACTGAAGAATTGTTTGGAAGTAAATTTCTTTTTTTTTTTTTAAAGATTTATTTATTATGTATACAGTGTTCTGTCTGCAGGTATATCTGCAGGCCAGAAGAGGGCACCAGATTTCATTATGGATGGTTGTGAGCCACCATGTGGTTGCTGGGAATTGAACTCATGACATCTGGAAGAGCAGCCAGTACTCTTAACCGCTGAGCCATCTCTCCAGCCCGGAAGTAAATTTCTTTATGATATAATATCAGTAAATGTTTAATATGTGTACCTGTTTCATATAGTTGCACACACATATCCAAAAAAAATCTTTTCAACCAAAAGAGAGTCTTTTTTTTTAACTCTATTTAAGAATTTTTTTATTTTACATTCCAATCACCATCCCCCTCCCTCCCCTCCTCCCAGTTCCACCCTCCCACCCACCTTCCCCCATACCCCCCTACCCAAAAGAGAGTTTTAAATGGAAAAAAAATTAAGAAGTTTTATTAAGAACTAAATCTTCAAAGATCCTATGCTACTGCTACAGGTAATGATAAGTTGCTTTGTCAGAAAAATAACTAGGTCATATGTAATGTTTTCTTTCTTCTCCAAATCCCCCGTGCAAGAAAAAGTGCTAAGAAAAAAAGAACAAGGAATGATACTAATGTTACTTTGGTTTTCATATGTCTCTCTAGGATTCCCCACCCAGATGTGTGGCGAATATACGGCGGGATTCTTAATCTCTCAGAGATTACAAATGAAACGCCTTTCTCAAAAATAAGTGAACTTATTATTCATCAGAAATACAAAATCTCAGAAGGCAATTATGATATTGCCTTAATAAAGCTTCAGACGCCCTTGAATTATACTGGTATGTGGCATATTTAAGGGAGAATTGGACAACTGAATTGTATTGGCGCCAATTTCCTCAAAATTTCAGTTTGATTGAGAAAACAGATCTGCAGCAATTGTCTCTGTGTCTTGGTTGGTGAGGTTGAGGGAGAGACAGGCTGCCTGGGAAGTATGGATCCTGTGACCTTCCATGCAATTGCTGCTACTTAAGGGGCAAAAACAAACAAACAAACAAACAAACAAAAAACAACAACAAAAAAAACTAAATTACTTTCTCAGAGTGGCATGCAACTGTGTGTATGGTATCGAAATAGTAGGTATAGGAAAGGTCTTGATACCTGGGGACATTGGGCATCTTTTGACAAGATTGGCAGAATTACCATTACTTGGGCTTGGGAATATAAAACTATATGAAAGGGAATTGAACTAGATGTTGCTTGCTAAGAATACACTGGGTAGACAATGGGGGATCAAGAAGCATGTAACTGGCTTTGGAGATACAGCACTCCACAGAAATGGGATGCCTACCAACACCTTTAGCTGCATGGGTCTATTAGGAACTATGCAACCCCAGACATCTTGCCTTTCCTCTGTCCACCTCTAATATCTACTGTAGGCCTGCGGATCTCCTCATTGCTTTCCTGTAATCATTAAGTAAGATATTCAAATAATACCTTCCTTAACACTGGGACAGTGTGGCTATTTTTGCTCTGCTTCTGAATTCTGCCATAGTATATATTAAACAAAACAAAAGAAAGTAGATAAATGTTTGCCAATCACCTTTCACATGGAAGTTTCATGTCACCAAAAAAAAAAAAAAAAAAGTGAGAATTTTCTTGAATCATGGACTATAGAAGTTGATCAGAAAGCAGGAGGACCATTCTTTTTTTCTTGTTTGTTTCAGTAATGGGTTTCTTTATGTTTCATACAATGGGTGTGGTGTATTTTGATTGCATTTACCTCCCTTCACACTCTCTTGTCCTTTTCTGCCCTTGCTGTTCTTCCCTGATCATCTCAACTAGTCCTAGGCCCGGAAGGCCCATTCTTGAAATATTGCTTCATAGAAAAAGATTAAGGAAAAAGATGGGGATTAATTTTTTAAAGACTGTATCTATGGCTTTAATTAGTCAAAATCTATTGGTGAAATTTTCTTTCAGAGTTCCAAAAACCAATATGCCTGCCTTCCAAAGCTGACACAAATACAATTTATACCAACTGTTGGGTGACTGGATGGGGCTACACGAAAGAAAGAGGTACAGCCTGAAATGTTCCTGTCCTTCAAGTGGAAGTGCACAGAGTAGATCCGCGCCTCAACAATCCTAGTCATGATATATCTGTATATTCCAAAGTATTGGTCTTCAGATTCCCAAGAATGAGAATTTCTTTTTGCATTAAAAAACCGATGAGCTAATCCTTTAAACAAATTACTCAAAATAGAGATTACTTTCATGACTACATCGAGGACGGTGGCAGTACGGTGCTATCAGGTCCACTGAACTCCATTTGGCCTTCAGTACTCATAGTGTCTCTGTTTACCATGCTGTCCCTTGGTATCAATAGCCAAGGTGCTAGCATAACTCTTTAAGGACAGTTCTTAGTATTTACTTAATGCATTCTTGCAATATGACAAACATAACTTTTCCTCTAATTATGTTGTTAAATGCTAATTATGTAGGTAAAATACATAGATTCGTAAGGAAAGATTACAGTGTGGTTACCAGTATTTATTAAAAGAATTTGACATGGTGCTAAGCATATGTCTTTATGAATGCATGAGATAGCAGGTTGTTTTAATATCTGGCACAGTGTTTAACTAGTGATGGGCATAGACAACACTTTCATTTCTGCTGTGACTGCAATTCAAAGTATCTGTGACCCTTCCACAACAGTGCTGCTGATAGTACCATATTCCTGCATTTGTATCTAAATTAGAAACTGAAAGGGGTGTTCAGTTTTACCTGGAAGGTAGTGAATACAGAGGTGAGCTTTTCTCTCTCCCTTCCTATGAGTGTACAGATGAATCAGTTGTTTGTGTGGATCTGAAGTCAAGACCTCCTGTGTGTTGAGACTTGAACTATTTTTCTAAAAATAAGCGTGTTTCCTTTCTATATTAAGTGCCAGATAAACACAAACACATATTTGTGTCATTTTCACAAAAAAAGAGTGTTGGCTGTGTCTTCTCCATGTTTCCTGAACCAGTCAGTACTGTATTCAGTTGATTCACATTTTTTCACTGTGTTGGCCTGGTTACATATATATGGACACATATACATACACATGATATATGTATACACATGCACATATATAGACATCTATTTATACATATATACATATATACATACATACATACCTACATACATATGAGAAGAACAGACATGGGTAGAAATTAAGTTATCTGTCCATGCATCATTTGTCATGAAGCTTTATGTAAAAAGCAAAATACCTCTATGCTGTCAGATGTTTGGAATTTATTTTCATAAGTTATACATTTTTATTATAATTTACATTTGTAAAACAATGAAAGGCAAGAACATCCAGACATTTGTATTAAAGGTACAAATATGAGAAAGAACATTTTTTTCTGAGGGGGGCATGTGCTGAGGCAGGAGTATGGCAGAGATCATGGAGACCAAGTCTATAATAGCTGGAGTGACAGGGCTATTGAAATACTTCATTAGAAGGAAGCCAACACAGGTCACTGCTTCCCCATCTGTCTCCCTCTTTCTCTCTTCTCCCTCTCCATCTTCCTTTCCACCTCTCTCTCTCTCTCTCTCTCTCTCTCTCTCTCTTTTTAAAGGCATTCTTTGATTGCCTTGTAGGTGAAATCCAAAATACTCTACAAAAGGCAACTATTCCTTTGGTACCAAATGAAGAATGTCAGAAAAAATACAAAGGTCATGTTATAACCAAGCAGATGATCTGTGCTGGCTACAAAGAAGGCGGGACAGATGCTTGTAAGGTAATGTGTTAGACTGTGAAAAAAATTACATGATAGTTCACAGGAAACAGTTCATTCAAAAGCAAATTTCAAAAATTGCATTTCGTCAGTTTCAGTTTTGAGGTTTCACAGTTACATGATCTGAAGACTTTATAAATAGCCTTTAAGAAATTAAACACACATAATGCATATCATACATTACTTATAACAGGTGGATCCGAATCTGTAATAACTGTGGCAGGTATGTCACAATCAGTACAGGCATATGCCATATTTAAGAACAATTTTACATGCCATGGTCATGCTAAAATATAAGAAAAGCAGATTATTTTGAACTTGGAGCAAAGATGCTAAAATTGTTGGCTTTATCTGAGAATTGGAGAGGCAATAAATTGGCCTTGTAACCATCCACTTATTTTATTCCTGGCTAATGGGGTGCAGGAAATTGAGAAGCTCCATGTGTGGCAGGCGAAAGTGTGACTGCAAAAATGTTAAAGACTTTTATCTTTGAACAAGGGGCTCCTTATTTGAATCATTACTGTTGTAGCTTTCTACTATTGTATTTTTCTACCCACTGTGACCCAGGGAGATTCCGGCGGCCCCTTAGTTTGTAAACAGAATGGAAGGTGGCAGTTGGTGGGTATCACCAGTTGGGGTGAAGGCTGTGCCCGCAGGGAGCAACCAGGAGTCTACACCAAAGTTGCTGAGTACATGGATTGGATATTGGAGAAGACACAGAGCAGAGATGGAAGAGCTCTGGAGGCATCCCCAGCATGAGGAGGCTAGGAATCGAGGAAGATCCACCAGGCACCAGCTTTACCACCTGCTCTCAAGTCAAATATTGAGCCCCAGAATTATCTTCTGCAAAATACAGATAATGATGTCTACCTCACATCCTTGTCCTGGGATTAAAAACACAATGTAGATACAGTTGCTAAGACAGCAGCATATTCAAGGATGTTTCCTGCCTTGAGAAACAGGAGCCCCAACAGGAACTATTCAAAGACCATCAAGCTTGTTGGAAAGAAAATGATCAAAGGATTTGGTTAGGCAGCAAAATGTCTGATGTGAAATGGTTGAAAACAAGACTCCAGATTCAACAAAGTCCCTGGAACCATTCTCACGTAACTGCTGACTCTGGACCTCAGCAGATCTCAATGTTACCTTCTGTCCACCTCAGTCATTTGCGCATGAGAACCTGATGCTGTTCTTTCATTTGGAGCAAAGAACTGGGAAACCTGGTTCTGTCCAGTGGAAGGAAGAGATCTTTATAACATTTCCTTTACAATAAAAAGCCAGTCTACTTGAACCTGAGGGGACAGAGCACTTTTTCACCTAATCCACCTTCCTGGCCATTGCCACGTGGTCTTGGCTACATTTGCATGCAAGACCTGTAAGGCTGGATTTTTCTTGTTATGTGCAACTCCTGCAATAAGCTTATCATACTGTACTCACATAGGCGGGGCATCTGATGGGAATCTCTCAGGGACCCTGGGAGTTCAGTTGATAACTGCATTCTGCAACAGGAATTCGTGAAGTATCACTGGATGGAAAACAGCACATAAATCCTAGGCTTGCAACTGAGCTGAAAATAAAAAGTGGTCTTGGGGTGGATGTCATTAATCCTCATGCAACACAAATTCCCAGCTTACCAGTGATTCTTAAAGTGTGCTTAACTCCATTTAACTAAGCTGATTAATATTTATACAGAATTAGCCATTTGCAAACTGTTGTGCGAGTTCCATAGACAAATCAAAAAGTGAAATTTTCTAAAGAAGATTAAACTTTCCCTGGCAATATTCAAAGACTTGGTTGAGTAGTATAGAGAATTAAATGTGGAAGAGCTAATGGGTTATCCACAGAATTCGAGATGGGAAGCAGAAGAGGTAGGAATCACCCCAGGAGCAAATGTCTTTTGTAAAATCTGGCTGGATTCCCATGAAATAATTTCTTTTGAAAGCACACAACTTCAACTCTCACATTTGCATACAATAAATAGTTTTGTCTCATTCTGTGTGGTTGGTGCCTTATATTTAAAAGGAAAGAAGTAGTTTTCAATGAAAATGTTGTATCTCTGGGTTTGGTATTGCTAACCCTAACAGGTGTTTACACAAGGTGTCAGAATTTTCACTGGGTAAAACCTTGGCCTTTAGTTTGTCAAGGGATGGTCTAATTTGGACAAAACAGACTTTTGAAATGTGGAGTTTTCCTGTGGCATAAAGTATCATTATAAAACTCCCACTTGGAGTCCAATTGGACTGGAATGTTCTATTTACTTTTCATCATGTTTTCCTGCACAAAGTAAGCAAAGAAACCCATCTTACACGCAGAGCCTCGTGGGGCTAACACGTGCTTCAGAGTCTGAGAAAATGAGGGGATTGAAAAACATCACTTTCACAGGGCAGAGTAAGGGCAGGAGGCCCTAGATCTTTGGCAGGTTCATCCAAGAGAGGGCATGTCAGGTCTGGGAAGGAAGACTGTTCTTCCTGTATCGCAGATGGGGAACAGAACACACAGCACACTACTCACACTGTAGGGGCTCAACTGTCTCTAATCTTTACCTTCTTTTCTTGTAATTCTCGTTTATGCCTATCTGCTCTACGAAACTGTCGACAGCTATGAAGAAGACTTTCTCTGTCTTTGTCTCTCTCTTCCATCAATACTGCACATGAATAGCAATGTAGCAAACATCTCCTTTTAGATTTACTTTTACTATATTTCTTCATAAGTATGTGTGATTGTATGCCATGTAGTCACTGATATCCGACAAGAGCAGATCAAAACATAACATCTGAGGATAATTGCCTTCTAACAGAAGAAAATGAGTAGAGTAGCACTTTATGCCAATGTCTCTTCTAAGTCACACACACACACACACTCACACACACATACACACACATATACACACATACATACACACTCACACACATACACACATTTACATACACATTCACACTCACATGCACATACACAAGCACACAGAAGCACACACACAGCCCACACTCTGACAAGGTTTGCCCTCGCAGAAGTGGTCCCATGTCTCTGGAGGTATCCTTTCAATTTTACTATCAAGTTTCTGACTGTTCTTTTCTTGTTTCCCCAGTAAGCTCTTCCTTTTCCCACCAGTGTTTTGTTCTTTCTGAGGGAGAGTTTTAAAGGGCTGCCTAGTATCTTGCATTCTGGTTCATCTCTTCACAAAGGCATGGATATCTGACAGGTTCAGAGTCTGTTCTGAAAACCCCTAGCAACATGGCTGTGAGAATGGGACTGTGTCCCCAAATATTGAAAGTCAACTGTTTCAGAAGCTGATGTTGGCACTTTGTCCCTGAACTACGGACATGTTTCCCTTGGTAAACATGACCTCAGCAGATACATTTCTTCTCTGTTCGTCAGAATTGTTTCTTGATTATAGTTGCGTTTGTAAATAGGAGCTTGAATATAGCTTTTCTATAGAAAACTGGGAGCCTTTTCAGAACTTTCAATTATCTTTCTCTGGAAGTTACTTGAATCACACCTAAAAAACAAGCAAACAAACGAAAAACTACAAAATAATGCATTTATTTATGAGTATCTTTTGCAAAGCATCCAGAGAACCTGAAAGGATGCAGTTCTGACCCTTCCACCATGGGATCCCTGGGATTAAACTCAGGCCATTAGACTTAGTGGGCGGCACCTTTACTGTTATGTCACCTTGTCAGAGTAAATCAGACTCTTAATCAATTTGTTTTTGTCTTGACACGTGTGTGAGTGTCTGTGTGTGTGTGTGTGTGTGTGTGTGTGTGTGTGTGTATTGATGAGGTAACAGGAGACCACGAAGCAATCTTTACAGTTAGTGTTTTTGTTTTGTTGTGAGCATAGGATCTCTCTATCTTTATGTAGTACAGGACCTCCTGGAGCTCACTTTGTAGACCTGGCTGGCCTTGAACTCACAGTGATTCATTTGCCTCTGCCTCCTGAGTGCTAGGATTAACAGTGTGTGCCACCACACCTGGCTAGTTAGTGTTTAATATTAAAAATGAGAGACATGAAGGACTGTTAAAAAGGAAATGGCTGAATCCGCCACTCTTTGGACTAAGGTTCTAGTAACTTATTTTTGTTGCAGCAGCATGCCCTGTAACCGAATAGGCCTGGTATCAGAGACCAGGAAGTGTCATGTTTTCCAAAGAACACTTGATCCCTCTTCAAGTTCAAGGGGATACCTTAACAGCTGTGTAGAAATGGCTTTCCTCTTTTTAAACTGCAACTGCAACAAGCCCTACCCTTGGGGAGGCTCCTGTGTGTATGAGGCCCCTCATCCTTCAGGGACCCTGTCTGCTTTATTATTGTTTATGGCACAATGGCACATGCCACATCGCAGTTCTGCATTTGAGTCTCAGGGAGCCCTAAAAGAAGCCCTGTGACCAGAAGGTATGAATGTGGGAGAGCCAGCCATGCCTTTTGTCTGCTTTTCAGTGGGGTTGGCAAGGGAGAGATCCTTTCCCCTCCCTTTTGCCCTCATCACTAATGGTGGACAGGAGATCTGGCCCCGATGGGGTCACAAGAGCAGGAGAGCTGTCTCTGCCCCTCACATGCTGCAGCACTCAGGAGAGCAGGCCCTGCACCTTGTCTTTGCAGCACAGTAAGGATAGTGCTGGATGTGGGGCTTGTAGGTGAGCCAGCCCCGAGGGTGTGAGCCCAAAAGAACTGATCCTGGACTGCTGTCCACTAAGTGGTAGCATGGGCAAGGGAAAGATCCTTTCCACTCTGTTTTGCCCTCACTACAGGCAGCAGGAGGGAGAGTTGGCCCTGATGGGGTCATGAGAACAGGAGAGCTGGCCCAGCCTCTTACCTGCTGCAGCACATGGGAGAGCAAGCCCAGCATCTTACCTAGGTAGCACAGTAGGGCTGGTCCTGGATTTGGGGTTGCAGGCTGAGAACCAGTGCTTTGAATTGGCCCACCCCAACATCTACACCATGGATGAACTGCTGGAGTGCATGGAGAGGCCAGTTCTACAGACTCAAACTACAAGATCTCCATGACACAGGGCAACAACAGGGTATCTGAGAGGAGTTCCAATGAGGTTCCAGTATTGAAAAAGGAGTAGACGCCAGAGGCCTCATACTAGACCAGAGTCATTGTAATGAACATTTGCAAGCACAAAAGTGTGGACAAAAGGGAATACTGTAGGTCACACTGTGACACACTACAGCTTCCACAATGAGATTTGTTTTCTGTTGGGAGAGGGTGCAAGGGTGGTGGGTAGGTCTGAAGGGAGGCAGGAGATGAGTGGAATCAGGGTGCATGATGTGAAATTAAGAAAAATAAAACAATAAAAGGAATTTTTTTTTAAAGAGAAAGAAGTCCTGCAAGAGAACTGTCTATTACTATAGATTTCTTTTTTATTGTCAGTATCCCATAAATGGGTAATAGACAAGTGTTATTCCTCAGAGCTAATCATATATACATAGACCTCTGAAAAGATGACATTACAAAAAGGAAAACTGAGCATGCAAAAGCAAGACAATGGCAATCAATCTGTGTACTTAGTCTCTGGTATCCAGCCTCCAGTCCCTAGTTGCTAGCTTCCAGCCCCCATCCCCCAGCATTCAACCCCCAGTATCTAGCCCTCAGTATCCAGCCTCCAGCTCCTGGTGCCTCCTCCCTTCACTGTACTACAAACCACCAACTCCATCTAATGTCTTGTTTTCTTTGTCTACTTGGATTAAAGTTGAGAATTTGCAGAATTAATGGTGAACGGCTGCTATTAGAAAGCATGGGTATTTGTGCACCATTGGCAGGTAGGCATACTCAATCTGAGTTTGTCCAACTGCTCAGGCACACAGGCAAGCTCAGATTCTCTGGCCGTCTCTGTGTGTTGCTTGTTTGAACGCATGGTAGAAAGAAAATACACAAAGTTGGTGTGTTGAAAGAGTTAGCGAGTCTCCTGAGGTAGATTCCAGTAACAGGGATCGAAAGGACATTCTCAGACACCAGACACACCGTGCACGCTGCACAAAGACAGAATGTCACATGGCAAAGGAATCCAGCAGAAGTAACCAGCTAAGTAATAGTGCCCTACATAGCTCCTTTAGAGAAGAACAAGACGATAGAGGAGAAAGAAAACACTCCACCGAGGACTGCAGCAAAGGTAGAGGAAGTGTCTGCAGGTATGGGTTCAAAACTGAACATTTCTCTCAACCACTTATGCCTATTAATACTCCCTCTTCTGCAAAGAAGGCTTAGTTTCTTCAGTAGAGAAAGACTGATTTTTAAAAGGTTTCTAATTTTTTTAATGTAGATATACTTAGTCACCCTCTATAGCCAATTTGAGAGTGGAGGCAGAATGGAAGCTTGTAGTAAATAAGAAGTATTTTTTCAAGAAAAAAAAGAGACTCAAGAGCAATACAGGAGCTAGATATAAGGTGTGTGTGTGTGTGTGTGTGTGTGTGTGTGTGTGTGTGTGTGTGTGTGTGT
>CAJQZJ010015786.1:2783504-2848760 GCA_907164525.1 Lophiomys imhausi | reverse complement strand
TGTGTGTGTGTGTGTGTGTGTGTGTGTGTGTGTGTGTGTGTGTGTGTCTTAACAGGCTGTTCAGTATTTAGTAGGCTACAAACACTTACAAGTGACCAAGACAATATATTAATGAATTTGCAGTAATTTTTTTCTTGTAGAAATAAAAACTACTGTAAAGAAGATAATAATTCATAGCTCTTTGATATCTCACACACAGAGAGAGAGAGATCTCAAAAATGAAAAGATAGGCAATGAGTTGGAAGAGAAAATAAAGATGGGAAACTGGAGTAGGAAGGGGGTGAGATGACAGTGGCTAGGATTTCATAGGTGGAGTGAATTGGGGTGGGGGGAGAGAGGGCAGTGAGAAAGAACTGTTGGGTGTGGCCTCTGCAGAATTCTGACCCTACAGAACAGGACACACCCTGCTCAGGCTTTCCTAAAATTACTGAGGGACCCTGTGAACACCACCTAACGAGCCTCTCCTCTCCTTCTGCACAAATTTTGCTGTCAGTGTACTTGTTATAAATTGACACTTTATGTTCTAAGAATATCAACATTCTCTTTGTAGGATGATCTCATTATATCAGGTGGTATATTTTATCTTGTTTGCCTCAGTTTCTAGTGGTAAGTGTTGTTTTATTTATTTTCCCCCAAACATAATGTCTTTATTATTTGAGAATTTCATACAACACATCTTGATCATACTTCCCATTCCTCCCAGATACTCCCTCCCATCCTGGAGTCCTCCCCCCACCATCTTTCCTCCCCCCACCATCTTTCCTCCCAAATCCCTCTAAGTCCAATTTGTGTTGCCCATATACTCATTGAGTGTGCTCAAATTCCCAGTGGCCAGCCCCTTAAAGAAAACTGAGTCCTACCCCTCCCCCACTCCCCCACCCCACCAGAAGCCATCAACTGTGAAGAGCCACACTTCAGCATCTTTATCACAATTTTAAAGGAGTCTCTTCAACATTTAAGTATGGCTTAGAAATAGCTCATTTCCTGACCTGTAGAGTGGGAAACAGCTTAAGTCCACAAAGAGAAATTACATTCTGGTCTCCACATATTGTGGGACAATTCCATGCTGTTAACTCCAGGGAAGGGAAAAAAATCGTTTATTTTCCAGTTAAGGCTCCCATTTAGGAGGTCCAAAGAAAGAAAGATTTAAATATAGGATTACAGAGAGTCTACACCTATATCTCCTGTATGATAGTTATATCCGTCTACAGACTTACATCTATATCTACCTATATGACACATTGAAAAGATACCTCAGAGCAATATTAGAAAGAGAAGACTTGACTCACCACACTGAATAGTTTTCCAGAAGGCATTCAATTCAGGCTCTCTCTCTCTCTCCCTCCCCCCCTCTCTCTTTCTCTCTCTCTCTCTCCTCATTTCTGGACTGAAAATGTTATGGAAATATTAGTGTACAGCTTACACCTTTGTTTAATTTAAGTATTGCTATTTCTTCTCCATTCTACATCGCATTCAGTAAATTCACTTTTTAACTATTCAGTAGAATGAATTAGTACAATTGGACGTTACCTAGTCAATATTGATCTTAAAAACTTACTGTAAGTATTTTCACTATATGCTTATCCTTCATTTAAAATGAAAATTTAAACACTCTTCTAAAAATAATATATTTACGTTACATTGAATCTCTGAGACTGTCACTGACATTTAATCTTAGTAAATTTTTTTTGGTGTGAACACATGTGAAAAGTGGCAGATCTAGCTAGGAACTTAAAATAAAACAAGCATTATGTAATATATTAGACTATACAGTTTATAATTTCTTTTTTTGTGTGACAAGATTGCTATTCTGGTTACTCCTTCATTGTTACTGTTTTGAATTTCCATTGTTACTACCTTGGTAAGTTGTCAGTACTGTCTTGACTTTTTGTTGTTTGTTTTGTTTTGTTTCAAGTCAGGGTTTCTCTGTGTGGCTCTGATTTTCATAGAACTCACTCTGTAGACCAGGCTGGACTCAAACTCAGAGATCTGCCTGCCTCTGCCTCCCTAGTGCTGGGATTAAAGTCATTGCTGCCACCATCTGGACTGTCTTGACATCTTAAACATTGAGTTCAACAACTGCATTGATACATACACATGTTATTTATACATAGAAAACAGTGACAAGTACTGACTATCCTGAACAAGTCTCTACCTGGTCCTGCGTGGCTTGGTCCTAGAAACTTGACTGGAGTAGCTAGGGAATGAACGAAGGACAGACACACTCACAATAAAACTAGGATTGGGTGGGCTGCCTTCAGTCTGATGGAGCAGCACAAACTACAGCATGACATGGAACCTCAGCACTTTCATATACAGCACAAGGGATGAGTTAGCCAGTCTCTGTAGGAGGTAGCCAAGAAGTCTAGGATTGTAGTCATCCATACTGAGCAATCTGTGGTTACTAGTTTTTGCACGTGCCCCTCATTCACACTCAGACCAGAGGAAGATTTTGTCATTCCTTTGAGTCTCACCCCAGAGGAAGGCTTTGGCTATGAGTCTGAGGCATTGGGGTCTTTGACAGGACCATGTGAAAAAATACACATTCAGTCAGGGTTTTTCCTGCCCTTTACAGTTTCATTTGAGGCTCTCTTCACTCCCCAGAAGTCTCCATAGATTTTGAAGGGTAAAAATTATACAGAGCATGTTATTTAGTTATAAAAAAAAACTATGCTAAAAATAAGTAACAAAATGATAACTGAATAGTCCCAGGTATTGGTTAAGTAAGTATATTCTTACATAAGATTCAAAGAAGAAACCACAATATATATATTTAAATTGAATATTATATAGTTAATATAAGGCAAACAGAACTTTAGAATGTAATCAAATTGGGGCTGGGAAGACCTGTAAAAATTTGTGCATATACAGTAGAATAGAGAAAGGGTAAAAATCAATGACAGTACAAGTGAAGAAGGTAGAAAGAAATCAATGCAAAGGAGCTAGAAGACAGAGAAAAAGAAAATGAATTAAACAGAACATAAACACAGATTAGAGAAAGTGTGTCCACACATGCTCCGCATTCCATTTCAAAATATCATTGATATCAAGTTCATAGGGACAGTCTGCAAATCATGAAACATTTTGCTTATGAACATATATGAAAATATAACCGACAAAATGGTATCCATTGTGGTGTATCATACTTGAAATCAGAGAACTAAGAAAGTTGGTGCAAGATGACTAAAAGTTTGAGGCCAGGATGGGCTACATATCAAGGCTCTGTCTCAAAAACTATCTTAAAATTGGCGATAGCAAACCATTCAACTCATGTATTAAAGAAAAGTAAATGGGAGGCTATAGAGAAGGCTCAGAGGGTAAGAGCACTTCCTGCTCTTGCAGAGACTCAGCCGAGATTTGTGTTCTTGCTGTTATGGAGAGTAGCTGCAAGGTGGGGAAGCATGAATGTTTGAAGCGCACTCATCCATATCACAGCACAAACTGAATGTTCTTCCATGGACAGATGGTGAAACAAAATATAATAGTACAGTAGGCACATGCAATGGGATATTATTCGGCATTAAAGGAAGGAAATTCTGACACATACTAGGACATGGCTGAACCTTCACAGCAGTATTTTAAATGAAATAAGTCATTCACAAATGGACACATGAATGACTCCTGTTATATGAGGTACTCTGAGAAGCCAATTTCACAGAAACAGGAGACAGAAGAGGAGTGACCAGGGGTTAGTGCTAATGGTCATTTAGTGATTACAAAATTTCAGTTAAAAAAGCTGAAGGAATTTTAGAATGGCAGCGGTAATTGTACACGATGTAAATATACTTAACTCCACAACTCCATATACTCGAATAAGTCTAAAATGACAAATTTTATGTTATACATATTTTACCATGAAAAACAAAATTGAAATAATTTAAGACACTGTTGCATGCAGCAATTTTTAATTTAATTTATTTTTAATATTTGGAATTTATTTTTAATAAAAATTTACTCATAACAAAATATTTTAGCAAACTCAGAAGAGAACTTTCCCAATGATCCTATCTTAAAACAAAACAAAAAAATATTAGAAAAGAAAAAATTCAAAAGTTTTCCTGAAATCTGATACATATTGGTAACTGAAATAACAGGAGTTTTCCTACGGTACCGAGTGAGACTAAGTCAAGAATATCCACAGCCAGGCTGTTGGGAATAGGATCAATAAACAGAGATCTGAAGTAGCTTTGGCAAGTTGACTTAGAGTCCATTGTGTGTATTCCCTGGAATGATACAGGTCTACTTTTGGTATTCCATGAAATTTCATTTCAGATTTTGATTTTTTCCACAGCCTCACCAGCATGGGAAATTATTCACAACAACCAAGTTAGGGAGACTGCCTGGTTGTCCATCAATAGATGAATGTGTAATGAAAATGTTGGACATATGCACAGTGGGGGGGCATGTTCTGTTTTTAGCTAATACACTTTGTTTATATAGTTCTTATTAATTCTGTGAAAAATTCATACATTCCGTTTTGCTCATATTCACCCCCTCCCCAAACTCCTCCCACATCTACTTCCCATCTTGTACCCACCCAACTTTGTGTCCTTGTTGTTTTTTTATTTGGCCACAATGAAGAATGAGATCGTGCCATTTGTATGTCAATGGATGCAATTGGAGATCATCATATTAAGTGAAAGAAGTCAGACTGAGAAAGATAGTTATCACCTTTTCTCCAATTTTTGAATATATATATTCAAATATATATACGAATGTATATATATATATATATATACATGAAAGTTGAAGTGAAACTCCCTAGGCCCTAGAGTCCAGGGGAGTGAAGAAGAACAGAAGGAAGGAGAGAAATGGGAGCGTATGGAGAATGAATATAGTTAAAATACATGATACACCTCTAAGCAAATGCCATGTGAAACCCACCACTAAGTGCAATGACTATATGACAATAAATGTTTCTAGAGAATATCTACTGTCACTTCCCTTAAACATTATATTAGACATCCTACTCATCACAGTAGGAAGGTAAAGAGAACTAAAAGTCAGGGAAAAGAAGGACATCAACTGATTGTTCCCATAAAATATGATTATGTATGGAGAAAAATTCAAAGTCATGAACACACTGATTATTTTAGGCAGATCAGCAAGGCGTCTACAAATTCAGGACTCAGGAGGTAGAGGGCACATTTGAGGCCCTAGCTCAAACATTTCAACATCTTCAACTTCAAGCAATTTCAAACAGTGGCCAACCTTCACCAGTATTAAGAACTACACTGAGATTATGAAAAATCAATGTTATAGATTAAATGACTCATGTGGTGGCTATATCCTAAGCAAAATTGCACATTTATTAATTAATCCTTTCAAAATCAATTCAACTTACCAAATTTGGTGTTCTGCTTGAAAACTGCATTTTAATGTGTCATGACGGCTTTGGACTAAAACATTGAATTTCTAGAGTTAGCAGATGTACTGTGAGTTGGGAACAGACCACTGGTTAGCTGGTAACTACAGCAGTGTGGTTTGGTGGGAGACAACACAGAACTTGGAAAAATAAGTCAAGTCTCCAGGTAGCTCCTGCGATGCTCGCCATCCCTGGAGAGAATCACACTCCCTAGGAGAACTCTGTTGAATTGTAGAGGCGGATCTGTGGTGAGGTTGCTCTTCCTCCTGATGGATTCCTTCAGCAGTTTCATGAGCACTGTGGAGTGTACTCTTGGAAAGATGTTTCTAAATGCACAGACTGAAAATGCATAGGATGACTTGGGAAATTAATTATATCGAAATACTTTAGTTAAAATGGAAAATATTCAAGACAAAATTAGGCGTGGTTCTGTGTAACATGCCATGTGGAAAGATCTAGCGGTGAGCCTAAAAACGAATAGAAATAACCAACAAACTAGTGAGCAGTCATAATGATATGATTTGTTGTCATTATCACAGACGTTACAAATGTTGATCTAGCTAATTGTTTACATTAATAATACAGGTATGTGTCTTCCACATTTCTGTTAGGGGTCAGTGGAGAACCAGGTGAAGTTTTTTGAGTTCGTTGGCTGCCTAAGTCCTACAAACCTCATAGGACAGTTTTGTCTGCTGTGAACCTACAATCCTCTCAAGATGTTAACTGCTGGTTGTTACAACAGTACATATTTGAGTTATATTTTATTCTTCCTGAAGTATTTCCACATGAGTTCCATATTTTTCTCATGTTATAAGGATACATGAGTTACCAGTACTTCTCCGTGAGCATGTATGACTGCATGAAGAACTGGAACCTTTCATCCAGTAGTCACTAGGGAACAGTCCCTTAAAAGGTCACATACTGTATACAGTATTAGGTATCTCTTTCTGGCAACAGAAGACTTTTAAATTTTTATACACTTTGGCTTCTTAAAAATAAAACTTATCTGAAGTTTTAGCCAAATAGGACTCACTGATTTTTCCTGGACTCCATACTTCTTGCTAGTAAATGAGTCTGTTTTTTGTTTTGGGTCTTGTTTTGCTTGTTTTGTTTTTTATATTTCTACTAATTTATTTATTTATTTTACATCTCAATTGCAGCTTCCCCTCCCTCCTCTCTTCTTAGTCTCTTCTCACCTCATCTTCCTGCCACCCTCTCATCCTCCCTTTCTCCTCGGAAGAGGCTCACAAAAGGAGAGGCTTCCCATGGATATAAATCCGTCTTCGTATAACAAGTTGTAGTAGGACTAAGCCCATCTTCTCCTATTGTGCTACACAAGGCAGCCCAGTTATTGGAAAGGGATCCAAAGGCTGGCAAAAGAGTCAGATACGACTCCTGCTGTTAGGAGTCCCACATGAAGACAAAGCTGCACCCCTGTTACATATGTGCCGAGGACCTAGGCCCATCCCACGCATGCTCTGTTTGGTGGTTCAGTCTCTGTAGGGCCCTGTGTACCCAATTTAGTTGTTTCTGTATGGTTTTTTCTGGTGTCCTTGACCTCTCTGGCTCCTTCAATCATTCGCCCCCTCCCTCTTCCATGGAATTCCCTAAGCTCCTCCTAATGTTTGGCTGTGGGTCCCCCTACATCTGTTTCCATTAGTTGTTGGGTGAAGCCTCTGAGACGACAGACATGCTAGGCGCCTGTCTGCTGTCCCTGGATCTCATGAGTCAGTTTTTAATGTTAACATGACATGAGGGGCCATCAGTCTCGGGTTTTAGTGTGTCGCAGCATCAAAACAATGAATGGAGGAAAACACAGAAAGCTCTTACTGACCCGTAGAGGTTTCCTGAAGAGCGAGTTTTGCGGATCAACAGCTGAGAAATCGTAGAATGGCACTCGCAGCCTTCCCAAGACAATCACAAACAAATGAGATGCCCGTGGGGCCACTATGTTGTCTGTGATTTTATTTCCATCCAAGGCTGCTCATTGGAGAATTTAACCTAAGTACGTAGAATGATCTGTGGTCTGAGTTCAGGCATATTTTCTGTGAAGGAGACATGCTTCCATTGACGTTATTGAACTATATAAGGCAGTAAGTGCCCACCAAAATCCACAGTAACGTGTGCCTATGTGTTTCATCATAGAATGTGTCACCAAGGTCTTCAAAGACACCGGCTTTCAAGGAGGGGACATAAGTACTGTCTTCACGCCGAGTGCCAAGTACTGCCAACTGGTCTGCACCCACCACCCCCGGTGTTTGCTCTTCACGTTCATGGCTGAGTCATCTTCTGAGGATCCCAACAAGTGGTAACTGTTTATGTTTCTCTGAAGAGGAACTAATTTTTGAGGCCAGTTACTCCCTAATGCCGATTACCTACCCACCGATTCCCTCCTGTCATTTTACAAAATGTGATGTTACCAGCTGGAAAATGAGTTTTCCTTCCACTGAAATACTATTACAGAAAGGACGGGGTTTAGGCACATTTGTGAAAAACTGTGATGCCCTTTGAGATCTCAGTGTTAAGGTTATATTTTCTCTCTTCTTCCCTGTTTTGTCTTACATTTGTTCTTTTCGAAGCTATTGGTTAGTGGCTATTATCTAGAGCTTTCTTCTAACCATTCAATTAGAAAAAAAGTTTATAAAGATACTTTAAAAAATATTACAATACTTTCCTGCTCTTTCCAATATCTTGTCATGTTTGCTTTGCCTACCTGTGTGTAGTCACAGTTAAATACTGAAAGCGATTCTTTTTCAATTTTTTTTATTTATGTCTTCAAGTTACATTTCAATCACAATCCCCTCCCTACTCCCCTCTCCAGTCCCACTCTCCCGTCCTCTTCCCTTTTTTTTTAATTTTAAGGTATATCTTCCCCCCCCCCAACAGCTCCCCATTTCAGTCCAACAAATGGTTCTTTCTCTTATAACAATAAATATAATACAAAACAACAGAAATAAATAGGCCACAATTATGAGAGTTATGTGGCTTAGCATACATCCCCAATGTCCAGTCCATATGTATTTGGCACCTGACTTTAACATTCTACTATCTAACCATCTCCATGAGTTTAAAGTTCTATATCTAACTCAGCTTTCATACTAACTTGCATCACAATTTTTAAAAACATCGTCTTAGATCCAGAGCACCTTCTTGAAGTGATTTTAAAATCTTATAGCCCACACCTCTACATACTTCAAGATGCATTTCACAACCAAGTGCAAGAAGCCTAACAAAGTTACCCTACAGGATCTCATACTTCAAATGTTATATGTCACATACTTCAAATGTTATATATCACATACTTCAAATGTTATATATCACATACTTCAAATGTTATATATCACATACTTCAAATGTTATATATCACATACTTCAAATGTTATATATCACATACTTCAAATGTTATATATGTAGCTGTTGATTACGTTCTCACCAACCTTCACAGGTTCCCTATGGCTGTTTTGTCCAGGGCCCTCTTCTGGCTTCCTCATGCATGTCATACACACATGTGCATACACACACACACACACACACACACACACACACACACACACACACACGAGAGAGAGAGAGAGAGAGAGAGAGAGAGAGAGAGAGAGAGAGAGGTCTTTAAAATGTAGCCATATAAAATCCATTTCTAGCTCATGGATAGCACAGAAACTGGTAGATTTTTAACATCATTTTAGCAATAGTCCAGAGTCCAACCATTCCCGTTCATGTCCTGTTGGAGAGGAGGTCATATCTGTTCTTTTATCTAAAAACTTGTATTTTTTTTGCATCAAGTAGGGGTTTTGAAATAAAAAGCAAAGTCAGAATCTTGCTGAGAAAACATTTGTTTTGGCCTGAGACCCAGTCATTTGTTTCCTTCTCTTTGACCTTAGGATCCACTCTTTGAAAACATGAATTCCCGCTAAGTAATGTCATTTATTTATTTGTTTACCTTTAAAAGAACAGGTTTGCTTGCATCCTGAAGGACAGTGTCACAGAAACACTGCCAATGGTAAACCTGACAGGGGCAGTTTCTGGATATTCCTTCAAGCAATGCCCTCAGCAATTAAGTGGTAAGATTTCTTATGAAATGTAATAAATACTAGCCACTATAATGTATACGTGAAACTGTTTCAGATAGCAGTTTTGTGGCCATGAAGTAAAACACTCCTATGTAGAACTAAACTTCTCCACTAAGGAACCATTTCTTATGCAGAGTAGAGCATATGGATGCCCATTTTCCTCTCCCCCATAAGCACACTCATTCATTAACATTTCATAACCCTATAAAGACATGCCACCACCTTAGTTCTTATTACATTTATTTACTTTTTCCTTCCCAGCCTAAAATTGCACATGAAAGCCCTTATTAAAGATACTAACTCAAATCAAAAGGAGAAAAGGCAGACTGAAGTGGCAAATGGCTTAATAGTAAAACAAGTATTTTCAATAAATTAATGAGTGAATCGATTAGTCAATACAGTTTAGGCACTAGATCAGAAAGTCAAAAATGCAAGTTTACAAACTTTTAATTTTTAAAAATTGGTTTATGTATTTTATGTGCATTGGTGCTTTATCTGCATGTGTCTGTGTGAGGGTGTCAGATCCCCTGGAACTGGAGTTACAGATGGTTGTGAGCTGCCTTGTGGGTGCTGGGAATTGAATTGAACCCAGGTCCTCTGGAAGAGCAGCCAGTGCTCTTAACCACTGAGCCATCTCTCCTGACTCAAATTTACAAGCTTAAAGTTATTCCAGTATAAGAAGAGCACTGGCTTCCTCATAATACCTCTCAGTGGAAGTAGGACTTACATTGAGTGAAACAAAGCAAAGAACTTCCATGGAAAAGTGGGTGAGAAGAGACAAGTGTAAGTCAAGAGGGCCAGTGTCTGAGGCAGCAATACTGTAGCTGCCCTTGGATCCTGGTGGTGATGGTATTTTCCACCTTTATTTCCAGCTTGCAGCAAAGATGTGTACGTGGACCTAGACATGAAGGGCACGAACTATAACAGTTCTGTTGTGAAGAATGCTCGGGAATGCCAAGAGAGATGCACAAACAGTGCCCACTGCCACTTTTTCACATATGCCACGGGGCATTTTCCCAGTGCGGAGCATCGGTGAGCAAGGTGGAGTCTAGAGTGCCAAAGGAAAGAAAACCACTGGCTCATTAGTTACCTTCATCAACTCCAACTCGAAGCTTAAATGTTTTTTTTTTAAACTCCAAAAGACATTTGCATAACAGCAATCACCATTTTTGTCATGAAAAGTTCACTGAATGTCTAATTAGCATGGTTTAATTTGTAATCAAGAGTTTGTGCTCCAGGGCTGAAATATGGCTCAAATGTGTAAATGCCCTGGTTGTGCAAGCATGAGAACTTTGAGTTTGGATTCTAGCACCCCCATAAGAAGCCAGGCGTGACTGTGCATGCCTTTAACCTCAACATTCTGGGCATGGGGATAGGACGAGGGGGACAGAGATGGGAGGATCAATTGGCTCACTGGTCATCTCCAGGTAATGAAAGATCTTGTCTCAAGGGAATAAGACAGAGAATGGCACTCAAAAGTCCTTTTTTTGGACTTCCTATTCACACTTGCATACCCACATACCACACACATACACATGCACACACACACCATATACAATACATCAGTGCAGACTCAGAGATTCTATGGTTCGATGGTACTGTTATAAAGCACACACATGCTTGTCCTATATCCTAACTAACTTCAATAGTGCTACATTTTCACATTTGTAGTTTTGAGTAGCTACAACTGATTTGGTTGGCAATGATCTTCCGAGTCTAACAAATATTATAGTCCTGACCTAAAGGATAAAAACTTAAAATTTGCTTCTCTGTCTAACTAACTGTACCATTCTGTTCCTTATCGAAGATGAAGTAATTGAAGCCCATGAACAGTTTTATCCTGTTTCATGCAGGATTTTGAAATCTTCCAGGAAGAAATTTATTATGTAATAATACAAAAAGTGAACTGCTCACTAATGACTAAATTTTCATTTTCAGATTTAAACTTTTATTTGAAATGCATATGATTTGTTCTTTTAAGATTATTTCATTTTTACATGTGTGTGCCTGTGTGTGTACATGCACATGTGTGCAGGTAACTGTGCTGACCCGAAGACCCACCTCTCCATCTCCCAAGATTCATTTTTGGATTTAGGAATGAATCTCTGACATGATCCAGATTTGCACAGTAAACTACTGTTATCTGATAGTTGGATTTTTAACAGTGATTATTCATACTCTGTTTTCTACAATCTTGGAAAAGAAACGAATTGGAAAAGAAAATGAAATGAAGCAAACCATCAAATAATAAATAAAACAAAGGAAAGTAGCCTTCTGCAGCTCTCCTATCTCACCTCAGCTCAGAAGTCAGTTTTTACATCTGGGACTTAACAGAATGTGAACTGCAAGCTTGGAATATGTCCCCAGTGTTTATATAAAAACACATCTAGAGGGCTAAATTAACCCATTCACACGTTCCTCACACCACATCAAGACTCTTCTGTTGTCCCTTCACTGATGAGATAACATTGTTCCCTAGATCACAGGGCCCACCCCGTGGTTAAATCCCTGGAGCTGCCAGGCTTTAAACAGCCACCTCGCTTTGCAGAGCAACACGCTCCTGGGCAGCTGCTTTATTGTTACAGACGTTTCTTCCCTGCTGATGGTAATTTGTTATCCTCTCGTGCTTTTATATATTTGAAAAGAATAATATTTCCCCCTTTTTTTTTCTTTTCAGTAAAATTTGTCTTCTGAAGTACACCCAGACAGGGACACCAACCCGAATAACAAAACTCAATGATGTGGTATCTGGATTTTCACTGAAATCCTGTGGACTTTCTAACTTGGGTAACTATTGTTTTCTCAACCAGCCAGCCTGTGAAAAGCTGACCATACGTACAATAGGTCTAACTTTAGAAACAGTTGCTGCTTCCTGATGAAGTGGACCTTTCATGAAGACATCATGTGATTCAGTTCATTATGGTCCTAAGAACGTCTTCTTAAATTTCAAATAATAATCAATTTATTTTTTATAGATACAAAACAAAGATCATTTGGATGAACTTCGCATTTTTCATATAATTTACAAAGACTGTCTGGAATGTCTGCGATGTTGCTGGTGCCCCAGACTTCCAACGCAGTTTCTTCTGTTTTACAGCTTGCATCAGGGATATGTTCCCTAACACGGTGTTTGCAGACCTTAACATTGACAGCGTGTTGGCCCCAGATGCTTTCGTCTGTCGCCGCATTTGTACTCATCAGCCCGGTTGTCTGTTTTTTACATTCTTTTCCCACGAGTGGCCAAAAGAATCTCAGAGGTGAGAAGTTCCCATTACGGGTGATTTGTTCTCCCTTTTTAAAAAAGCCAATAAAAAGGCTCCTCACTATTGAGATAGGGGACATCTAAGCAGCAGGGGGCGTGGGACTCTTTGAGATAGGTCAGAACTGTTGCCAAGAGGGAAGGCTCGGGGGACACTCACGGTCCGGCAGGTTTCAAAAGTGTTCTAGAAAGTTCTCAGCAACATACGATTTACGGAATGTGGCTCGATGATTCCACAAGGGTGGTAGGGCCGATGTGGTTGCTATCAAATGCCAGCAGGAGTTTACTTTCCATGCACACTGTAACAAGCGCTCCTTCTCTTTGATATATTTTACGTGGTTTATTCATACATCCCCCCCTTTTTTCCCCATTAGACATCTTTGTCTCCTTAAAACATCTGAAAGTGGATTACCTAGCACACGCATTACAAAGACCAAGGCCCTCTCTGGCTTCAGTCTCCAGCACTGCAGACATAGTACCCCAGGTAAAGAGGGAAGGCCTTCCTTCTCTCTTTGAGTTCACAGTCCCGAAGAGAGGGATGAATGACTACGACAGCCACACGCTCCACACCTGGCCTGTGCTTTGTTGTCTAGTATTCTGTCATCCGTCCTTTTACAACGACACCGACTTCTTGGGAGAAGAATTGGACATCGTCGATGTGAAAGGCAAAGAAGCCTGCCAGAAAATGTGCACCAATGCTGCCCGCTGCCAGTTTTTTACCTACTACCCATCTCGAGGAACTTGCAATGAAAGGAAGTAAGGCAAGGGTTAGGTGGATGCGCTCAGAGCTTAGAGTATCTCTTCGTAGAACACATTATACTTGTCCCGTTTTGTTTTCAACCATAGGGGCAGATGCTACTTAAAACTTTCTTCAAATGGATCTCCAACTAGAATACTTCATGGGAGGGGCGGCATCTCTGGATACACATTGAGGTTGTGCAAAATGGATAATGGTGAGTACTTGAAAGGCACAACTGGAGGAAATATTCAACTGAATGTATCGGCAGGAAGCTAGTCAACAGCAACCATAGGGGGTGGAAACGGAGGCACAAGCCTATAATCCCAGTGCCTCAGAGGAGGCTGAGGCACAAGAATCAGAAGTTTGAGGCCAGGTTGGATTAAATACCAAGATCCTGTATCAAAAATTATGACAAAAAATAGATACAGAAGAGAGATAATTTGTAAATTAACAAATTTAGAAATTTTTGCATTATTCTAGCTTCTTTGCCCAACCTTCCTATGTTTTAAAAACATGAATCGATTATTTACTAAATTCTACATGAGTTGATAAATTGAGTATGTGTTATATATTTTTCAGTCATTTCAAGAGGCATTTACTGAAGAGGCAGACCCAAAGGGCTGATTCTTGTTTTCAAGATTAAAGGATTTTTGTTCTGTTTTGTTTTGTTTTAATTCTCAGTGACGAAACTATCAACCAGTGCATTAAATTACTCATTTTCTTCCCATTGATCTTGCAGTGAAACATAAATCATAATTTGTATAATGTCCAATATTATGATGCCCTGTAAATTGTGATGTAACTGAGATTTGATGAACAAAATGCAATGCCAATCATTCCTTGTGATAGTTTTAGAAGTCCAAATCCTTTTGTGTCAGATCATTTGCTATTCTAGAAGGTGACTCAGTCTTTAACTTCTGAGGACCGGATGTTTTGTCCCATCAGTTCTAATGCCCTAACCACAAAACATGCCTTCCAAGAATTTTTAAGTGTCAATGACAATCTCCAGGTGACCCACACCTCTTAAGAAAGTTAATTAAGTTGTAGTTCATATGCTGCCTGTTTCCCTCATGATAAATTTACCTAATTAGAAAGAGCATTCAAAACAAGTATAGTCTTAATTCTACTTCTTACTGGTAGATGGAACAATTAGAAAATATTGTTAAGTGATATGGTCATGCTTTAAAAAGTGAGATCCAGAGGTGACACTTTGATAAATTGAAGATTATATTTTCACCCCTTCTGCCTTCATTATGATCCTTTCTGTTGAATTTTAGACTCTGGCCTGTGAAGGTGTCAAAATAGATGAGTTGTGGATTGATGGCTAGAGGAGAAAATATGGAGAAAAATAAAACTCTATGCCCTTTCAGGCTGCCTTCTGATATACAAATTAGAGACGTAGGTTACACTGTACAGTATTAGACTATGTAATACCCTCATGTGAGGACATATCTAACCAAGGTGTTTGTCATATTTACATTGTTGTTGGTTTCTAATATAACTAGACTTTCTGAAGACATCTATCAATGCCACTTAACAAGTGTTTCCTAATCTCAATAGCAATGGTGAGCACTATGTATTTTCAGCATTCTGTTTAAACTAATGGGACAGATATCAAGATGTAATTTTTATGGAAGCTCTTCATTGACTTACTGATAGTGTGTCCTATGTTACCTTCTTGGGTAGAGGCTGAAAGGTTTCTGGGAGGTTTTCCAAGTAGTAGGGTTACCCATGACAGTGAAGCCGTATCCAACCGCTCACCACATTCTTTCTGTTGTAGTGTGCACAACCAAAATCAAGCCCAGGGTTGTTGGAGGAACTTGGTCCACTCACGGTGAGTGGCCATGGCAGGTGACCCTGCACACCACCTCGCCCACCCAGGGACACCTGTGTGGAGGCTCCATCATTGGTAACCAGTGGATACTGACAGCTGCTCATTGTTTTGCTGGGTTAGTACTAGCGCTGTTCTCCTTGGGTGGCCATTGTCGTACATAGGTGAAATCTGGAACTATCATAATAGTAAGTAAACACTTTGAAAATGTAAACGATCCTGTCTACTAAATTAACTCTCTCTCTGTCTGTGGAGAGAGATGAGTACGGGGAAGAGACAGGCTCTCATCACCTGGTAGCAGTAGAGCAGGACGGGAGAACCACTGTTTACGTGCCATTTAGTCTTTTCACTCAAATACAAGTGACACGCAATGGCTTTCTGCTGGTTCCTGCCCCCAGCACTCATAATTTCCCAGTCTATCACAGTTTCCTTATTCTCTCTTTCTCTGCCTCCAAATACACAGAGTTTAGTACACACTGTCAAACTGGATCTCTTATTTACATTGCTTTCAGTATTGGCCAAATGTAAACATTTTAGCTGGGAAAGTGTGTAGCCCAAGGAAACCTGGTCGAGCAAAATTCTTCTATGCTCTTTCCAGTGGCCTCTCAGACAGAAGTTTACATGTCTATTGGTTTTGTTCCCTTTTTTTGCATGCATGTCAGAAAGTCCATGTGATCCCCCACCTCCCCCAACGACAAGGTTGAGACTAAAACCCAACTCTTCCTGGGCTTGTGGATGTGCTGGAAAATGGAAAGACTATTCATTTAATTTTTAGTATAAACACTAATTCAGTGCTTTCTTTGTAGGGGATATAGGTGATGAATTTTTTTGAGAATAAAATCATTTTTTCCACCTAAAGGTGGAAATGATTTCAAAATATAAATAACTATGAAACACAGGTATTTGGGAATTGGATAGTAATAGTTTTTTTTTTTTCACTCTGTTGTTTGTTTCTTAGGACAGAGACATCTAAAAATCTGCGTGTCTATGGTGGCATTCTAAATCAATCAGAAATAAATGAAGACACTGCTTTCTTCAGGGTTCAAGAAATAATAATTCATGATCAATATACGATGGCAGAAAGTGGGTATGACATTGCCCTGTTGAAACTGGAACCAGCCATGAACTACACAGGTATATAGAAGTTTAGGTGGACAGTGATCTATAAAGGTGACCTAGATAAAATGTTCGCATTAGAAGGGTCACAGTCTCATCTCCCAGGCCCATGTGACAGCAAGACAAGGTAAGGTCACTCTGCTGAAACTGAGAGTCTTGCCTTACAGTCCTAGATCATGCTCTGAAAGTCCATGAGAGGTTTTTCTTCAGACTTCTTCAGGTATATAGAATAACATCACTTCATAAAATACAGAAGTAGTAAGAATAACGTAGATTGGCATTTTGTCTTAGGGACCAAGGGCTTGACAGCATGATTAAGCAAATGCTACAGAATATTAAAGCTTGTTTAAAAATGAACGTTTGTGTAAAGAGTCATGCCTTATTCTTCTCTTTGTCCCTTCCACCTGGGATGTTTTGTATACAACACTGAACATGAGATGTGAAAATATATGAGAAAAAGATGACGTGATATCATAAATAGAGAAGGCATGGATAACGTTTTTCCTCTCTGGAAAGAATGGTTGGTTTTGCTTCTGTGTTAGTCAGCTTTTCACCACTGTGACAAAGTGCCTGGTGTAAGCACCTTGTGCAGAATAAAGGTAACCTGGGCTCTTCTGATGTCAGAGGCTTCAGCCTGTGGTGGGGGCACTCCACTGCCTTGGAGCCCTGGTGAGGAATGTGCAGAGGAGAAAGCTGTTCACCTCATGGATGCTGGGAAGCAGAAAGAGAGAAAGGAAGGGGCTGCGTAATCCCTTCAAGGGCCCACCCTCAATGACATAACTTCCTTCCATAGGCCCCACCTCCCACCCTCACCAAGTAGTGCCACAGTCTGGCATGAAGTCTTCGAAACATGGGCCTTTGAGGAGACTCTTTAGATTCAAATCACAGTGGCTTCTGATGACTAAACTATGATTTTCAAAATTAGATTTTCAGCGGCCGATATGCCTACCTTCCAAAGGAGAAAGAAACATACTGCACACAGAATGCTGGGTGACTGGATGGGGGTACACAGGACCAAGAGGTAACAAATAATACCTCGGTCTTTGTTTTATCCTGAAGCCTTTGTTTTTTATCTAGTCATGTGGCCAGAATTGGAATAAAGTAACAGGAAGATTAATAACAAGCACCTGATCAACAATAATCTGATTAGAAATATTAAGCATGATTAAACCTTTTTAATGACTATTTTAACTGAAAACTGTTAGTATGAGACCCAACACTCTAAGTTCTACTTTGGCTTCTAATTATTTTGTCTGAAAGGAATTCTTAGTGTCATAATTAATTTTAAACTTAATAACATTAATACAATTATAAAAATGATAAAATTAAAAATCATTATTTGTACAATAGTGAAAATAATGTCTTCTTTATACTTCATAATTATAAAAAGACATGCATTAATCGTAGTAATTTTTTGTCCTAGATTTTTATGTAAAATTTTGGCTTTTAAATATAAATGCATACACACATACACTAAAACACCAATATGACCTTTCTCAGAGGAAATACAAAGTACTCTCCAGAAAGCCAAGGTACCATTGGTGTCAAATGAAGAATGTCAGATGAGATACAGACGGCATAAAATAACCAACAAGATGATCTGTGCAGGATATAGAGAAGGGGGGAAGGATGCATGCAAGGTAAGAACGCCTCAGCCAATCAGCTACAACAGATTAGAGTGTGTGCTTCTCGTATTTTTACAAACAGTCCTACCATCGAGCAGTGTCTTAGTTTGCTTTCTGTTGCCGTGATCAGACACTGAAACACAACTTAGGGAAGGAAAGGGTGTATTTAGCACACAGGTTACAGCCCCCCATAGGGGGAAGTCAAGGTCAGGAATGGCAGCAGAGACCATGGAGGAAAGACCACTTACCCACTGGCTTTTAGGCTCATGTTGAGCTACTTTTCTTTTGTAAAAACTCATTTATCAATTCGCCATCAAGAAAATTCCCCCACAGACGTGCCCACATGCCCATCTGATGGTGGCAGTTCCTCACCTGAAGTTCCCTCTTCCCAGGTGGGTAAGCTTGACAACTCAGAGTAGCCATCAGAAGTAGGGCACGTGGTGGATTTGTTTTAGGTAAACTGAAACCTAAAACAGAAAAGTTGGATAAAGGTGAGCAACCGGAAGTTTAGATGCTTGTGAAAGGACCAGAATTTTAGGTAGAGTTGCTGTGAACGATGCTTGTTCAATACAGTGAGTGCCTGAAGTGATCATCTATGCATGCTTCCTTTTTCCCCCTTCCACAGGGAGATTCTGGGGGGCCCCTGTCCTGCAAACACAATGGGGTCTGGCACTTGGTGGGCATCACGAGCTGGGGTGAAGGCTGTGGCCAAAAGGAGAAGCCAGGTGTCTACACCAACGTGGCCAAATACGTGGACTGGATTTTGGAGAAAACTCAAAGCATATGAAAGAGTTCAATAGGTGTCCCTTGGTGACCCTGGAAGATTATTCCATAGAAGAGGGCTTAATGTCATTGATGAAGACATCAGGATGCTGTATCTTCCACTGTAACAAACTTGATGTATGTAAGAAAATACAGAAAAAAAAAACCTACTATTTTCAGAATTCCTGATCTATGGGAATCTTAGATTGTTTTCCACATCCACCTACTACTACTCAGTGAAACAAATACAGCAAGGAGATATTTTTAAATAAAAATATAGCAGATGTGCCAGGAGAGTATCAAGTAATGGTGCTGTTTGCCTTTTTAGTCTCTGTGACAGATACCTGAAGCAGTTCATGGGAGAAAAACCTTGTTTTGTCTGTGAACTGGTTGGCTGGCTCCATTGTTTTGTCCTGAGGTGAGGCAGAACAATATGGCAACAGGAGCCCGTGGAGGAGGAGTTTGCTCACCTCATGATAGACTGGAAGCAAATGGAAACAGGAAAGCATTGGGAACAAGAATGGTCCTTTGAGGACATACTTGTAAATGTCAACCATTTACTTCGTCCACTGACATCCCACTCCCTAAATTCCCACTCCTTCCCAGAGAGCACACCAGCTGAAGACAGTTCACATTTGAACCCGAATGGCACCAAGAGATCAGGTAGACATGCCAAGCCATATACAGGGTTGTTAAATGCAAAAGCAAAACCAGAAGAAATGCAGACAAGAGCACAAAAGGTTCATTTACAAGAATCTTTTCTTCTCTGCCTACATGAATGGGGATTCTTCTGTGTAAAGGAAGACTGACAGAATTTGGTGATAGCTTTTGAAAAAAAAACAGAATCCTTATCTGTTAGATTTTCGTGTGTGTGTATGTTTCTCTGTGTGTTCATGTATGTACCGGTGCATGGGGTGCATGGTAGGAAGGCTCAACCTTGCATTGTTCCTCATGAGCCCTCTACCCTAGTTTTTCAGGGCAGAGTATCTTATTGGGATTTGGGGCTTGCTAATTAGGCTAAGCTAGCTATCCAGCAAGTTCCAGGCACCTTTCTGTCTCTACCTCCCAAAAGTGGGATTAAGAATACAGGCCATCATGCCCAGTTTAAATCAATGCCCCCCTCTGTCTGTCTGTCTGTTTGTCTGTCTATCTGTCTGTCTCTATGGGTATGGGCATGTTTGTGCACATGTGCAAATCATAAAGTGTCTGTAGAGGTTAACAGACAATCTTCAGGAGTCAATACTCTCCTTCTGCCATGTGAGATCCAGGAAATCCAGGGATGGATGTTAAGTGTGGTGGCAAATGTCTGTACCTGCTCAGCTATGTCACAAGCCAGCTGTCCAGGTTTCCTGTGGATGCTGGGAATCAGTCTTCACTATTTAAGTTTGTCTACCAAGCATTTGACTGACTGAGATCTCCAGGGGCCTTTTCAGTTTTCTCGATGTATTTTCTCACAATTGGTTTGGACAAGCACAGTTGGAGGTTTGAATAAAGACTCCGTAATTTTCATTTGGGCTGTGTTTAGGAGGAGCAATTTACCAGGAAGTGGAGCCTTGAAGACACACATTAATGATGTACTTGCCTCAGAAATTATCTCAGCATAGCCTAGGCTCATTTGCGATGTTGAGGCAAAGTACAAATTGATGGAGATAAGAATGGCAAGACAAAACCTACCAATATCTGCCAGGGAGTGTGAGTTTAGAAAGAGCTGAGTAATGAATGTGCTGGACAGAAATGAATGTTAAAAGCATTCATACTACAGGGGAAGATAATTTAGGAGCAAACGTGGTTTTGGTGGGGTATCCAGCCTCCTCAAACAGCATCCTGTATTCTATGCCCCTGATTTTTGTCCTGGCATGGGGAAATAATGAAGTAGCCGAACTGTGTCCACATAATTTTTAACAAGTGTTAATAACTGTACAAGCTGTCTAACATGAAAAACATTGAGCACAATTGTGTGGCAGTGTTCTGTTGAGTTTTGGTAATTTAAGCCTCAGCTGATAAATTATCCCCATTTCATGAAGTTTATGATCTATTTGGTAAGAACCAAAGAAAATAGTTGCACAAAATCTGTACTTTAAAACTGAAATAAGCAAGATACAACAAGTCCTAAGAGATAATGAAGGAAGAATTGTTAGCATAAGCTAAGAGAGTGGGATTGAAAAGGGCACCGTTGAAATTCCACCACCCTGATTCAGAGCCAGTGAAATTCAGTGAAAAGGGGACCTTTGAAATTCCACCACCCTGAATATCAACCCCCCATTGTCACTACTAGGAAATGACCCTCAGTAAATTCCAGGAAGGACTCCAGGGTCCCCTGGAACCAACAAACAGCTACCCAACCCTAGAATTAAGAACCCCCCCCCCTCCTTGGGCAAGTGCCCTCAGCGGACAATGGATCAAAGTTCCCTGGTCCTCAGGGCAAGACTCCTCCTCCAGGAAGCTATTATCCAAGTCCTGAGAACGTATAAGAACCTAGAGTTCTAGGGGGTCGGGGTTCACTTTTCCCACCAGGGTAGGGGGACCTCCACACGGTCGGAATAATGTTCCTCTTGCTTTTGGAGTGATCCGGGACTCTGTCTCTCACTGGGAGTCGCCCCCCTGGTAATAAGGCAGGAGCCCCTCAGGGTGAGCCTAACAGGATAAAAAAGGAAATAGTCTCCGCAAGACGAAGACAAGAAAAGAAACAAAAGTCAGAAATCAAAGTAATGGAATTGGCCTAAGCAGGTCAGATCCAAAATGCTTGTAGAATAAAACAGATCAAACGTTGTCACAGTGCCACTATCAACAAGCAAATACTAGTATCTTTTATTACCTATTTGTTACATTTCATGTAGAAAAATGTTAGGATGTAATTGCCAAGAAGAGGAGGTGTTTCTGTCTTCCCTGGAAAGTATTTAAGAAAAACGTACATTTTGATTTTCTTAGTACACGTACATTATTTACTACATGCCCGTGGTTCATACAGCAAAATGCTATGAGCTCTGAAAGATACAATGAGAAGATTCACTTCTCCACACCAAAAGACTGCACATCTGTACAGTATCCACCACTTTCTGCCTTTAGCTTCCCTCCTGGAGCTAGCTGGGATGGTCATAGACAAGCTTCCTCTGTCTGTTACAGAACATGGGTTCCACTGCAGTATTTTTCTGCCTTGACCTGTAGAAACATTGTTCGAAACTATGCCTTGGCTGCTTTTCTCATCCCCAAGACACATGGCTCAACATCAACAACTTCAGAGAGGGAAGATTTATTTCGGCTCAGGCTTCTGAGTCCAGTCTACTGTAACTTGGCCCCAGCACTGGTGCCTGGTGGACCCGAACCAGATGGCACGACAGGAAGAAGTGACCTACTTCCCCCATGTGTCCCACCTCCTAAAGTTCCCCTACCATTAGGCCACCAGCTGAGGAACAGTCTTTCAATAAGTGAGTCTTTTGCGGGGTAACTATGGAGGGGATGGACGCTTCACCTTCAAGTTCTGCTTTGTACATAGTTTGTTACTTGCACACTAGATGGCGCCTTTATACTTCTCTGTCGCCGTCAAAATCCAAGCATGAGGCCAGAACGCGATCTGCTGGTTTAAACAAATTCTCTGTGAATGTGCTATCAGGGGCTATTAAATCAAACTGCTTCAATGCCGAGATACTTGACTTTTCAAATATAATTGTTGTAAATATCTACTCCCTAGGGAGCAGTTTCTCCATAACATAGTACTTTCCCGAATCCCCAGCTCCACTTCCACTTCCCTTTACTAAGTAGCCAAGGGCAGCGCCCACGCTGGTCAGCGGGCACCAAGCTCCCCTCCCCAGACGCCCCTAGAACAGTGGGAGTTCCATCAGCCCGTTTGTTTTGTCACTTGCCGTCTTGGTCCTGCCGAGGCTCTGCACCAGTCTTGCGGGCTGCCCTCCTCAAATCTCTCTTCATTACAGAATCTTCCCTATCGATCTGCAAAATCTACCCACTGATTACTGAAAGTATTGGCCAGATTATGTCGTACATTTTTGGAAACAGGCTGACAAAGGGCTTCCGAAGAAGAAAATACATTCGGTTGTGGCTTGGCTGAATACCCCACAAAGGGCGACCCTTACATGTTTGACCTCCAGTGTGGCTGGATGAAGTGGCTCTGAGGTCTTTTTGAGAAATCAGGTCTAGTGTGTGTGTGTGGGGGGGGGGGGGGGGGGGGGGTGGCTATGGAAGCTTGTCCTTCAAGGCGATTGTGGAACTCCAGGCTCTAGTGTTTCTCTGCTTCTTGCTCCTAGCCGACACACTCCAACCACTGACATGCGGCCAGCCATTATCCCTATGGAGTTAGCACCGTGCAGGCAGTTGGGCTTTGAACATTCCAAGCAGAGCTAAGTAAACCTCTCTCTTCTTAAGTAGTCTGTCTCTTGTATAATTTTGTATAATACCACAAATCTGACTAGCACACCCCTTAACACATACATACAGCGCATACACATACACACCATATGTGTGTACACGCGCAATCATACACACAGCAACATGCACACATACATGCATACACACACATACATCCACAAACACACAGCACATCCATATTCATGGGCAATTACAGATTGAGTCACCGTGGGTTAGATTCCTCTATAGAGATTTCTTATTAGCTGTGTTTCCTTGGCTCCCCCTTGCCAGGCCTAACTTAGTCACACACTAACCATAGAGCCCATAGGAACCAGTTTTTGTGAGGTTGAAGCTTTGGATATTTTGTGGCAATAACTCAGAGCTGCAATCAGAACGATGTTGTTCATCTTACATGAAAGAGAGAGAGACTGAGGTAGAGAAAGAAAGCTCTCACGCATGCACAGTGCTTCTTATTGAATCATCTGGTCAGGCTATTGGAAAAAGAAAACTGGGAAACCACCCGATAACAAGAATGTTCGAGGATAGAGACTCAGGAGACACCTTAGAGAGACATGAAATCCCCAGAGCGTCCACTTGTGCCCACCAGAGGGCGCAGGAACTCTGTGAATGGAACCTCTAAGTACAGGCCCCGGCCTAGAGAGAAGAGGAGAAACAGCTGGAGACCCACTCACTACTCATCTTCTGCGGGGAGCCCTCGGGTGGCCGGCCTCAGCTGGATTACCCTATAACAAAGCTGTAATTCAGACTTTCCTGTTCGGAGTGTGGGAGAACAAGCTGTGCCGAGTTCCCTAACAAGATACACGAGGAGGAGGAGCAGCTGCTTAGTATCTGGCTCCCAGACCCATTTAGAGAGGAAGATCTTCCCTGCCCACCCTGGCCGAGTGGGGCAAGCAAGCTCAGAATGGCCTACCAAACAAACAAGCAGAGAGGCAAGGTGGTGCTCCATACAGACAGAAGGTCTTCCCAATCCACCCCTTGGGACAGATGCAGATCTTCCCTTGCTGGAGACAGCTGCTCATCTGTCCAGATGTGAGACCAGTAGGTGTCAGTGGAATCCAGCTGGCTTTTCTCTCTAGTCTGAAGTTCCTTGCTCCTTTTTGCCTTGTCACACTCAGATTTGATGTTTGTTGTTGCTGTTGTTCAAATAGTCTTTAGTGAATGATCCTAAGCCACTGGATTGAGATTTCCCAAGACAGTGGCTTTTCACGGGTATGCTGTGCACTGCCCGTATAATAGACTTCCTTTGTTTTTCTCTTGTCAACCTGTACTTTGTTAGAACTTTCTCTGGGCAAGGGATGACAAACACTGAAGACAGTTGTGTTTTCTCCTGGTCACTGAGTAGCTGTCAGCTCCCAGGTGCCCTGTTGTGCGCCTGGAACAAGAAGTGTGCTGAGAGGAGACACCTTGTTCTTCTAGAAAGATATGCAGACACACTGGGAACCTGGGGGCTCTAGATCATGTTGGCCATGGATCTTATGGTCATCACTGATATATGAGTACAGATACAGACAGAGATACTGTGTATACATATGTACATATTATATGCATATATATTATCTGTATACATAATGTATACAGATTGCTAACAAGAAGCAAAAATGTGGTGCTAAGAGGGGTGGTGACTATTAGAAACAAGGGCTTCCATGAGAGACCATAAGCAATATATATATATATTATGTATACAGATATATACATATAGTTGTTTGTTTGTTTATTTGCTATGTTTTGTATATTAGCTGGTTTTCTGTGTTGCTCTGAAAGAACACTTTAACAAAAAGCACCTTACAAGAAGGAAGCATTTATTTGGGTTTAGGGTTCCAGAGGAATAAAAGTCTGCCATTTCAGGTGGTATCACACAACAGTCAGCCCAGTTTGATGCTAATCTCCTGCCTAAGACACCCACTTCCCCTCCCACATAGCAGCAGCTCCTGGGCATGGTAGTGGGCACAGATGAGCGGACAGCTGATGTTATTTGTGGAAAAAGAAGAGTAGGGATATGACACAACGTTGCATATGTTTGGCTTTGGTCTTCCCAACTTAGCATATTCATAGATTATAGCTTTGGTAATTGTAGATTTCCTTTCAAATAAAACATCATTCCTCCCAATGACAGCAACATGGCAAACAGTCAGCAAAACTAATCTTGTCCACAGATTTATGTCTTAGAGGGCTAGGAAAGCCAGGTAGTGATAGATATGCTACACCAAGTACACATATTTTAAGCGGCCAGTTCCTTCTGACATTTCCTTGATTTTTCGTTATAAAGTGCATTTCGACTCAATACATACAATGAAAAATCCTAAACTTCTTTTCACGTTGAGTGGGTCATCAAAGCCTTTGCTTCCAACATTAATGCATCTGCATGTGTCCGCATGTGGCACTGATTTTTACTAGGGAGGTGTGAACAAGGGTGTGCTCATTCCAGAAGCAAAGACAACACACAACGTAAGAGCTTCACCAAAGTCCCCACTAGGGAAACTGATGAGTTGATTTGGCTTATCCAGAGAATGTAGGTGAGGGGCTCTTCACAGAGGTTGGGGGTGACTCCGAAACAGATTATCATTGAGAAACCCAACTCCATCACGGATGATGACCTTGTGGAAGCTACATCTTGAAATCCCATTCTCATTCTCGGTTAGCCTCCCATTTAATGTATGCTCTGCTACTCCAAAGTCTCTTTGCAGCTGTGGAGGGAGACAGAAGGAAGTGAGACCTGGAATTCCAGGTGAGGGTCCTGCGACCTCCCACTTGTCTGTTCAGAGTATTAGCAGGTCTATTGCCATCACCATATCGCTGTATTGTTCTGGTCACTTGGTTGCCATAGCTACCGGACCAGCGTTCTATCAACAATGATGCCAAGGGGAATCCCACTACACCTCAAGGGAAAGGCGCACCATGGAGCATGTATGTATACATATCAACACGAAGCCGTCTATATCAACGGTATAAATCAACGTCAAGAGATCATCACGTCTAGCCAAGCCGAGAGTCTGTGAACATATGTCAGTATTGCCACTTTTCCCTACTTTATACTACCTTAAAACACAAACAAACAAAAAGAGAGATAGTCCGAGCTTTCAGCAGAAAGTCAGACTGTGTACTTCAGCACAAAAATCCTTCTACGCCTTTGATTGTTATTTAAATTCATACTCATTACCCTAGGCTTCTTAAGGTCCTGAGTTAGCTGGCTCCTGGGCCCTTCTCATCACTAACCACATCCCTACCTAACAATTCCCTAGTCTCCTTCCCAGCTTTTAAGTTGCCTGCTGCCTCTCAAACTGATGGTGGTAAGGAATAGAGATTTGAGAAGTGGATGACGAGAAACAACTCGCAGCTCGCTACTTCCTTCTCAACAAGTCCTTCCTGGTGTAAGCGGAGAGAGAGAACAGGGTTGTTCATGAGGAAGCTGGCCTGACCCTAGAACGTTCTAGAGTATTGACCTTGGAATTCTCAGCCACCGCAACCGCAACTGTCTCATTTTGCTTATGAACCTCTCTGGTTTTGGTATTTTGTGACAAGAGCTTGAACAAACCCAAACACTCACTTTCCTCAGTCCCCATTGACCTTTTCCTCCCTACACAGTGTTCTCTTCTGCTCTTCTCACAGATAATTCCACAGTTTAGGGGTCTCAGTACAAAGGTCACATCCACGATTCAATTTTTTTCCTACCGTAACAATTGGAGACTTGCCTGGGCCACCGCTTGCGCCGCACCCCTTTTCACGTCCTTATCATGATATAAAATACTTGTCACTGTTTATGTCTCTGTCAACCCATCTGAGTCTGAAGGCTCTGCTGCCTTTCAAAACACAGTTGATTTTCTTTAACTATCTGGTAAGTAAATGAATACATGCGTGAGGAAATGAGTGAGCGTGCAGAAAGCCCAGCGCGTCATACTGGTAATCATAAACATTTCTTTAGAGAACCAGAGACACATATTTTAATTCACGACATTTTTCTACTTCCTGTGCTTGTTACTAGAAATTCAGGTTTATATATATATATATAAAACTTCTTTTTCTAAGAGAATATATTTTCCCAGAAATATCTGTCCACGGGAGACAGAGATATCAGTCAAAAATGAAAGCATTAGTGTTAACATGGCAAACCTGTGGCTTCATAAATTCGTCTAGTCTCGAGAGAAATTCTATTGAAGGTTAATCAAATGTTGGGATTAAAAAACGTGCTGAATCAAGCTTGGACTGAGTCTGAAGGGTGTTTTGAAATAAAGCAGAATGAAAAGATGCGTTTTCTATAGCCTCGCCTACACCCACCACCCCAGTCATTGGAGCTGCATGAGATAGTCCAGACATCTTCAGTACTCCAATCCCCTCCTGCAGAAGAAGGGTGAGAGAGATGGGCCTAGGCAGCATCTGACAGCATCTACCTCTCTATGTGGATATTAATAAAATTACTCTGGCAAAAGCAGACCACTGTGGTTAGGGACATTAGCTCTGGTCTCGGAGTTATTAGGGTAGGAGCTTTTGACCTCTCAGATCTAACATATACCACCTATTCTCAATAAGCCAGTTGGAAACTTAAATTAATAGTAAAAAAATGCATAAAAAAGAAATTCATTCAATGAGGCCACACTAAGAAAAACAAAGAGGTCCAGTCTGCCCTCACGGTGCTAACAGGAGGCTAAGGTTTAAGTAGAGTCAGAGGTATGCCTAAATAAGCCACCTTGGTAAAGGTATGGTCCTGCCTGTCACCATGGCCACAGTACCAGTCTACTGCGAGGTCCCCTGCAAGTTGTGATTGTTGCCTGGAGATAAGTTCCTGCTCTGGCTAGCCCCAATTCCAATTTCTTGGAGTCCATTGTTGCAGTACTCTGATCCCAACAGAGGGTCACAAGTGTCTCTTTAGGCCATCTTCATTCTTGTCAGGATGATTAGAGTGCCTTGCATCTGATGATAGTCTTAGATTTGAGAGGCAAAGTTGAGTTGAGGCTCTAAAATGGGTTTCCCGTTCACTGGCGGCTGTCCCCACAAACGCTGTAAGACAAGCTTCCTAATCTTATCAATGACTTGATCACTCTTCCACACTATGTGCTTGTTAAACCAGCACCACACGAATGAGATCAAACCCTCCGGTGAGACTGAGAAATTTCTGCCTCTTCTCCACGGTCGATGGATGCTGTGGTTTCTGAGTCTTAGGCAGCTGAAACTGGAAAAGCCCTTCCCTCGGTGACTTTTTTTGCCCTCTATCAAGGTCTCTGGAGGCTCTCTCTTTTCTAAGGAAAGTCTTCTAAATTAATTTGTGCATGTGGACTGGTATCTATGATGGATGAAGTCTCACCAAAAAAAAATAAAATAAAATAACCCCAAGACAGCCTTCTTTCTGTATCAATGGAGAGTACAGAGCTTCCTTTTCATAATAATATTCCCTTTACCAATTATGACTGATTTACCCAGTTTTAAATGCATACACAACACTTTTATTTTTGAGGAATTGTGTATTTTTCCACACATTTTTTTTCTGCTGTGCTGTTTGTCCAAGTTTCCACTGTCAACCTGACAGAAGCAGACAGCAGTAACCATGCCACAGTGTGAATAACTGCGTTGAAGTCTCCCCCACCAAGCTACCTAATCCACCTTAGAATTCATCCCAGCTGAGAGTTTCAGGACATAGACAAAATGAACACAAATTCTCTCTAGAATGTAACACCAAGAGCTTCTACACCAATTCCCAATAAAATCTTTGTTTCTGTATGAAAATTCATGATCACAGTGCTCAATGTCTACAGTTTCCTTAGTACTCTGTCTTTGCCCCCATCAGAATCAACAAATAGGCTCTGCTCATATATTCTACAGTGGCTGGCTTCTCCTCCCCCTTCATTACCCAATACCCACACTCCTCCTCCTCCTCTGGAATAAAATCTCTTCTAATCCAGGCTGGCTTCAAACTTACTATGTAGCCGAGGATGAAGACCTTGAACTCCGAGTCCTGGCCTCCACATCTTGAGTACTGGATACTCTAGGGCTCTTGTGGCCTACAGTCTCAAAAATATTCCAAAATTCCTGAAAACCAGTTTCCAAGACTTGAGAAGCATATGGTCAAATTTTATCACAGGAACAACCCTACTTTTCTGGTACCCATTTCTGTGCTAGTTACTTTTGTGACACTGTCACCACGATTCTTGGTGGGAACAATTTATGGGAGTCAAAGTTTATTTGGCTCATGGTTTCATAGAGGTTCACTCTACCATGGCAGGTCCATCATGGCAAGGGAAGCAGCCTAGTTGTTGCTGGCAGCAGTGTGTGGGAAAGCCTGTTCACATCATGGCAGACCAGGAAAGTCCAAATTCAGCAAGAACCAGGGATTGGATATAACACTCAAAAGCCTGATCTTAGTGACCTGCTTTCCCCAGCTAAGCACCGCCTCCCGAGGTTTCCCCAGCTAAGCCCCGCCTCCCAAGGTTTTCCCAGATAAGCCCCGCCTCCCGAGGTTTCCCCAGCTAAGCCCCGCCTCCCGAGGTTTCCACAGCCTCTTAAAATAGTGTCATCAACCAGGGAAGATGTACCCAAAACACACACAAGCCTGTTGGGGATATCTGCTATTTAAATTATAGCGTAGGTTCATGTTATCTGTATACAGAGATGGTTTTTAATCTTCCTATACAAGCTGGAGCCTTTGTGAAAATCCTTTTATAATTGCCCTGGCAGTGACACCTAATGTAAAGTTACTACAGTTAGCACCTGTTTTTGTTTGTTTGTTTGTTTGTTTGTTTCATTGGTTGGTTTTTTTTTTTTTTTTTTTTTTGCTCTTGATCTTGAGGGGAGAGCATTTAGACCTGATCCACTAAGTGTGACATTAGCTGTGTATTTCATAGATGCTTTTTATCAAGTGGAGAGCATTTCTCCTTATTTGTAGGTTGTAAGCATTTTCATTGTGAAAAGGTGATGGATTTTCCTGAGGGCTGTTTTTTTTGGCAGCTATTAAGATGACCACAATATTTCATCTTTTATTACCATGTATTGCACTGATTGATTTGGAATGTGAAAGAAAAACCCTGCATTGCTACAATAAAACCCTCTTGGCCAGATCATCTAACTTTCTTTATATATCATTGAATTCATTTTACCAATATTTTGTTGAAGATATTTTAGTCTACAAGGGATATCAGTGAGTGGTTTCATTTTATGGGGATGGCTCTGGTTGAAATGTCAGAATGATAGTGGTTGTACAGAGGGAGGTCGAAGACAGATCTTGTTTTCTATTTTAAAGATGCTATGAACAATTAATGTATTTTTAAATGTATAACCCAAGCTGAAGTTTTGTGTGTGTGTGTGTGTGTGTGTGTGTGTGTGTTGGGGGGGATGTGGGAATTGTTTTGTGAAACGTTCCAAATTAACAATGTAATTTCTTTTTTTTATGTTGTTTTGTTTTTGTTTATTTAACAATGTAATTTCTTATGAAGAGTAGGTCTATTTAGTTTTAAGTACCTTTTGTTGAATGAGTTTCAGTAGCTGGATGCTTTAGAGGTTCATCTACTTTATCTGAGTTGGGTTCTTTGTGGCAGGCTCACTAGGTCAAGGAAAGGTCACCAACAATCTCTCCTCTTCAACTCTGAGATTCAGTAACTTGCATCTTTTCTCTATTTTTCCTCCTGGGACTCACTAAAGGTTCATTGGCTGTAGTGACTCCAACAAGCCAAAATATTCTTATTGATTTTTCCTTCTGTTTTCCTATTCTTTCATTTATTCTCCTTCTAATCTTTATTACTTCCTTCCATCTGCTTGGTCCAGTTTGCTTTAATCTCTAAAATACCAATGTATAAAATGCTTTATCTCATTTCCCTTGAGGATTTTTTGACTATACCTCTGTGAATTCCAGTTCCATATGATGGAACTACTGTCAGGATATTATCCTGTGCTTTAAAAAACAGTTTATTTTTCCTCTCAAGGTATCAAATACTTTTCTGTCAACTCTATCATATTATACAATTGAGATTCTGTGGCCTCAATATAAAAAAATTTTACTAGATTTATATTAATATCTTTGAATCTCAATCTTTCCATTATAATGGGAAATAGAATATAACATACTTACATGTTGCTAATTACATATCCTGTGAGAAGAAACTGCTTATTTTTATTTTATAAATAAGAAGATTGAGTGAAATAAATATTAAGGTTTGAGACTACGTAAGAGGTAGACTGTAAAAATCCCATACTGTCTGGCTTTCATGCTTATTAGGTCATGATATGATGTATAGCTGCTATTCTTGACAAATATTGTTATCTAGTGGGAAGTGAGCATAAAAATTCATATATAATAGTAAAATGGATATTTGTGATATTGTTTTCAGTCTGTACACAAAAATGCTACCTAGTCTTATCAGTGGCATCTACCTTAGTTGTGGAATTTGGGTAGAATGTAAGTACAAGACTGACATGTTTATTCATCCACTCACTCAACAAATGGTTTTGACCTGACCCTTATATAACTGACACAATTGTAGGCGTCAGTTTACACCAGAATTAAAGGAGGGTATATTTTGTGCCAATGGACTCTTATTTCCCCTTTTTAGATGAGTTTGTGGTAATTGAAGAGGGTGTGTTGCCTAGGAAACCTTAACTGATATTTTATGTTTTGCATAAACATAACCCAACAAAATGAAATTCTGTTTGGATTTTTTCAGAATAATTTAGAACTCCTTGGTGCTAGATATAGTTTACAGCCTGTGAATCCCAGAAGGTAGCCAGTTCCATGACTGTGATCAACATGAGATCAGAAGATATACTATGAATCAGCAGAATTCCCCATGGTCCCTCCACCCAACCCAGCCTCTGTCCACAAATCTTTTCAAGACACGGGCCTGCCTTTAGCAAACATTGCTGGGCTGTTGTGACATCCTCCAAGAGGTCTTTGAGTCCCCAACACTCCGTGTCTGTATCTCTATCACAGATTCCCTAGTCTTGCCTGTCATCAAATCCGGGGAAACAAACTGGGTGTGGTCCCGCCAGCCTGTAATCCCAGCAATCAAGGGGCTGAGGGATGAAGACTGCCAGCTCAGGTTCACCTGCCGGGATTGCAAGCTGAGATTCTGCTTCGAGTTTTAAGGACAAGCAAGAACGATTTTCTTCTTTACTTGAGCTTCTCTATGACCCTCCACGGTCATTCCTCGATGTCTTAGCACAGCATATGAGGCATCCCTGATTCTCCTCACTCATCTCGTCAGCCCTGGTTCCTAACATCCCTGGCCGTTTACACTGCAGAAAAATCTAGTCTCTTCTCCTTTGAAATGTCACATTGCTTCAGTGTCCGTGACATTTCACTTGCCGTTTCTAATACCCATAGTATCTTTTGCTGCCATATCCACCTACTTATATTTTAAAACTGGGTGAAATTCTACGTCCTGAGCTACAGTTCTGCCTCGTGTGTGCATTTAATTTGGGATCTGGAGGTTTGTCTTCAAGTGCCCAGCTAAGTCTGACCTTATTGAGGGTAAGAGATGATGTGCCCTGCTCATCCATGTATTCCCAACCATTAACACCGTTTCTGATACCAACAACAACTACATGAAAGGCTGATTACTCATTTGGGGGAAAGAGGAGGAGTGATCACTACCCAACAAAATCCACTTCTGGATGTGTAAGGCTTTCATTCTGCCATAATGAGAGTGTATTGCTGGTGGGTTTTGCAGTGGGTGAAGAAAAGGCAGAAAATACTTGAGAAAACAGGAGAAAGCTAAACTCCTTCCATAAATTAGCTATCCTCCATGCAAATAAATTTAAATGTATAGAACTATTATATTATCATTATAATTATTTATATAGTCATGAAAGATGAGTTTGATGAAGCTGTGCTTCAAGATCTCACATTTTCATTAGCCAAATCCTGTCAACTGTTGCCAATCTCAGCCCCCTGTCTCAGTTACACATTAAATTGAATTTAACAAGGCATGGCAGTACACACCTTTATCCCTATACTCATGAAACAGAGGCACTCAGATCTCTATGGGTTTGAGGCCAGCTTTCACAGAATGTCTTCATTCAGTTATCAATAATTCCTCTGCTTCTTATGTGGCTTAATAGTTCATATGTGCCATTGAATAATATTCCATTATGTTACACACCTCAGCTTATTTATCCATTCATCTACTGAATTACACCTTAGCTGTTACTAGTTTTCTTGTGATTTTTGAGTAAAGCAGCAATGAACATTCACATTCAAACTATAGAAGTGAATTTTTAATCAGTTGGACAATTCCTTTGGAGTACAATGGCTGGAATTGCTTAATATATCATATTTAACTTTGTAAAACATGCCTAAGCCATTTTCTATAGTTTCTATGCCATTTTACATTCTGAATAATTCTGAATGAGAGTTCCTATTGTTTCAAATCTGTGCCTGAATTGTTGTAGGTTTTATGTTTAATTTATTATTATTGCATACGTACGTGTGTGGTGTGTGTGTGCACAAATATATGTGGCTCACTGTGTGGGATGTGCACATATCTATGCAGAAAGCAAGTGCATATGTGAACATGCATGCAGAAGCCCAATGTTGACACATCAGATATGTTCCCCAGGTTCCATCCTACAGATCAAGGCTGAATTTCTCAGTGATCCTGAAACCTGCTGATTCTGCTGGTGTGACTAGCCAGCCTGTTCTTGGGATTTCCTGTCTTCAGCTCCCATGTGTTAGGACCGCAGGCCCATCTGAGTTCTGGAGCTCTAAACTCTGATCCCCATACTTGCGAGACAAGTACTTTTACCTACTAGACTATATCCCATGCTCTTGTTTTTATTTTTAGCTATTTTGATGGGTCATTTTAGTGTCATCCTTTTCTTCTTTTCTTTTTGTGTGACTTCTGGGTGAGTTCTTGATTTGTATGTAGTTCGTGGGTCTCCTGCTTCAGCCTCCCAAGTGGTAGGATGACAGTTTATACTATGATCATGCCTGTTACTAGCATTTCATAGTTTATATTTCCCTGGGAATGTATAATGGTGAGATATTTTCATGCTTAATTGCTGATTAAGTATCTTTCAGGTCATGTCTCATGTTTTTATGGGGTTGTTTGCATTCTGAATAGAAAATGTTGCCCACAGGCTCATGCACATGAGGTTTGGCTCTCAGTAAATGGCCCTACTTAGGGAGATAGTGGGACTTCAGGTGGTGAGAATTAGCTGGAGACAGTAGCTTACTGGGAATGGTCCTTTGACAGGTATTTTGTCCCTGGCACCTTGCTATCCTTGCCTGGTCAGGATGGGTATATAGTCTTCGTCATACATTCTAGCTACCATGGTTCTGGCACATTTCAGGCTCAAAGTAATAAGAAGCTTACCGTGGGACTAAAAAGGTCCTTGTGAAACTCTGAACCAATCATATCTTACTCCCACTTAGATTGTTTCTGTCAGCCATTTGTTGTCACAGTGATGAAGAACCAACAGAGGTTGCTTATCTTTGTGCTATTAAGTTTTAAGAGTACTTTGACCATTTTTAAAGTTTTCCTATTATATGAACCCCCCCCCACTCTTCGGACCACCTTCTGTAGAGCAGAAACTTTCTTTTCTTTTCTTTTTTTTTTTTGGTAATCTGCTTTGCCCATTTTTGTTTACCAGATTGTGCTTTTGGAATTATATATGAAAATTATTCCCAAAATAAAATAATAAAATATTTTTACTCTCTTCTGGGAGGTTTATAGTTTTGATTTCCATAGCTATGTTTACAACCCACTTTATCTTAATTTATATGTATACATCCAACATCCCTCTGTTATTTCTAGAGAGGCTTGATCAGTGTGATGGTTAATATTCATTATCAACTAGCCTGTATCTAAACCGTCAAAGAGACACACCTCTAAATGAGTCTGAAGCCATTTGCAAGGAGGTTGAATTGTAAGAAGGCCCATCCTGGATAAGGGCAACATCACTCCATGAACATAAGTTCCAGACTGAACAAACGTGAGAAAACCCGTGGAGTGCCAGCTTTCCTCTCTCTTTGCTTTGTGACTGCAGATGCAGTTTGATCTGCCATCTCACATTCCTGCCACATGAATTCTCAGCCATGATGGACTCTGTCCTCTCAAACCACGGTCCACACCAAACTCTTTCTTCCTTAAGTTGCATGGGACAGGCATTTATTATAGCAATGATAAAAGTAACGTAGCCAATAAGGCCCTGAAGAACTGGAAGACAGGGTGAGTACTTGGAGTCTTTTCACAGAAACTGGAAGAAAGAAAAAAAATACTGAAAAGTACAGCTGAAATGAGCCTCTCCCATAGGAGGAAAAGGACTGTACTTTTAATAGCAAGAACCAAAGGTCTGGTCCAGAGATGTCCCATGAACACCATAGTGATGGGAGGTACTCATATTTGGGAATCCCAGCAATTCTCTTGGTCTGCCTTTTGTATTCTTGTACTCTTAGAAATAGAAGGACAAACGCGGCAGACTTAACTTTCAAACTGCTGACACAGATGTTTTCTTTGTTGCTTCTTTATGCACAAAAGCCTTCCTCTTTTCTCTCCTCCGTATTTTATCTCTTTATTTGTTCTTTCTCTCCCTCTCTTCTTTCATTGATTTTCTTCAGTTTGGTTTTATATGATGCTATGGCAGTATTCCAGAATTACCCTACTGGTAAGGTTACCAAACTTGTTATAGATTGTATTAGAATTGTATTATGTCTGGTCATTAACACACACCTGTAATTTCCAGTACTTGGAAGTGGGAAGCAGGAAAATCAGGACTTCAAGACCAGCCTTGGCTATATAGTGAATTTAAGACCAGCATGGTTTACATAAGAATCTGTCTTTAAAAAACCCAAACAGTCCCCAAACGCCTGTATTAGGATGATTTAAAATAGCAATGCTATAACAAGTGTGTGACATCAGAACTTGAAGCAAACCAGGATGTCACACACTTGTTATAACTCATCAGGACCGTGGGTGGGGTGCCCAGGAAGCTGCCATGCCATCAGCAGGAGGCACATTAGAGATGGATAGTACACTGGGTATATTCTAGTTTTTAATTGTTATTAATGTGAGAGAATAAACTCATAAGTGTAATGTGAAAAAACAGCAATACTAAACCCTTATTAGGATGTTAGTGCTATATTGCTTTAACAAAGACTATTTTATTAATATCTAATAATATGCAAGTATTTATAATATTTTCAGTTTTGTATAAATTAATAAACATCATCAAGGACTGGCTGGGCAACTTGTGTGTGGGCAGTTCAATAAGGAGCAGAGGTGGGCGGTGGCTTGCTCGGACTTCATCCATAACATTCGACTCCCTTGCCCCTTGCCATGGGGCTTGCTCCTGCTAATGTGAAGAGATTCACAACCAATCTACTAATTGTTAATGTTATTTTCTGCATGCAGAGGAAGCTGTAGAGTATGCTGAACAGAATTCATTCATATACTATGGATTGTAAATTTTTAGAAAGTGAATTGAGAGATAACAGAGGCGCCTCCCTTGGTAAAATACAGACATGGGGGGGGGGGGGAACTTAAGACTCTGCAGAGCTAAGCACACAAAGGCAGAAACTTGGAATGTTCATGCTGTAGTTCAACCTCCTTTACTTCTGTTAATCACATTCCCTTCCCTGGCACAATGAGGCAGGGCATAGTCGTTTCTCACAGATTGTGACTAGGGATCTTTCATGCATATCTATAATGTGTGTTTGTGTGTGTATGTGTGTATGTATATGTAGGTCCATATATAACACACACATATGGGCAAGAGGATTTATTGTTAGTAATAAAGTAGCTAAACTGCCTAGAAAATGTGTCTCCAGCTATAAGGAGTGTAGAGGCTTGGGCTGATACAGAGAACCACATCAGACAGAGCTGCCCATATGCAGAGAGGATTTCACACAAATGACTTTTTTTTGTTGTTGTTGCAGCCACACAGGCGAGAGAGGGTGGGTAGTTAAAGTAATTCAACCTAATCACAGTTAATGGATTATCTCTTTTCCTCTTCTGTCTAGCTGAAATGACAAACCTTTCTTTATCATGCCTTCTTTCTCATAACCCACACTGACAACTGACCGGACATTACTTTTTATTAATTCAGACTTCTGTGAGAAAAATCATCTCACCAACTCAGACTAGACGCCAAAGATCCTCAGTGAGACAGATCCCAACCGTATTTTCCAAGGTCTTCCTTCAATCTTTAACTTTATTTAGCATGAAGGAATCAGGCGTTTACAGTGTTGACTGCAAAGTGCTTGTTACTGGATTCTGTCCTTGCTGGTTACTGAGTACCCCTGGGCTCAAGCTGAAGTGGGGTGGACTTCTTTAGAAGCCGGTCTTACATCGCTGTCCCCTGGACTGAAAATGGAAGAGAGCAAGGAGCTGTTTCTGTTTATCGACTGTAGATCAGTGGCATTCAGCTTTCCTGTTCCGTTCATTTGGAGGCAGAGCAGTTGTGGCTTCTTAAGGGATTTATTGGTAGGGTTGGCAGTTCAATGTTGTTCATGGGATTTGCATGCTGAGTTTGGGTGGGTGTCATCCAGCATCTACCGTAACACAGATAGACACATCTGACTGATTTATAAAGATGCTAGCAAAATAGATGGATGTGTATTTCAGGGTCGTTTTTTCATTTTATTGAAAGCAGATTTTTTTTCTCACAAAATACATCCTGATTACAGTTTCCTCTCTCCCTCTGCTCTCCCCAGTTCTCAGTTTCTTCCAACTGCCCCTTTAGTCTGGATCATCTTCCCTTCTGTCTCTTAAGAAAATATAGAGGGCTGGGGGTAGTGGCGCATACCTTCAGTCCCAGCATTCGGGATTCAGAGGAAGACTGATCTCTATGAAGTGAGTTCCAGAACACCCAGGGTTACACAGAGAAACTCTGTCTTGAAAAACCAAAATTAAAAAAGGAAAGAAAGAAAGAAAATAAACAGGCTTCCAAGGGATAATAATAAAATAAAATATCATACAGTAGTTTTTCTGTGAAAAATATAGTGTATTATATAATATCTTACAAATTATATAATGTGGTATCTTTCTGTGGAAAAAAAAGCTGAGATAAACATTTAAGGAAGGAAGATTCATTTTGATTCACAGTTTCAATGGTCTCAGTTCATGCCTTCTTGTCCCCATATGCTTGGGCAGAATACTATGGAGCACATTGCAGAGCTGTTCACCGAATGCCTCACAGAAAGGAGTGAGAGAGGAAGAAACCAAGGACAGGTATAACTTTCAGTGGCCTTCCTCCAGTGACCACTTCCTCCATCCCTTACAAGTATCACAATTTCCATAACTAGTGCCACACGCTGGGGACAAGGTGTTTAGCAAGTGAGCCTGTGGGGAGGAAGGGATGAGGAAGAAGGAGGGAGAAAAGAAGGAAGGAACAAATTAAAGGAGAGAAATAGAGCAAAGCTTACATACACACTGCAATAAAATACAACAAAGTATTCACAGAGGTTATTGATTATTGGTGGAATTATATGTAATACTTGTTTCAGGCAAAATGCGTTTTGTTGTGTTTTTATTGACTATACTGCCTTAATAATCAATGAAGAAGAATGACAGTGGATGTAAGTGAAGAGATAATAAGTTATCTATGCATTCATCATAGTAAATATTACTTTGTAAATGCATTTAACTGCTTCCATTCAGAATTTTTATTCATTACTAAAATTATAAACTGGAATTCCACTTTCTGGTCCAGCGTGTAAGGGACTTAAGGTCATCACTCCTCTTCTAACATCAAGGTAAGAGCCACTCAAATCATAACAGCAAATAGTGTGTTAGGTCTAGTAGAGAGCTGATGGCAAGGAGGGACCATCTCCCAAATGGAAGTGACTGGCAGACAGATAAGAACATCCCAGAATACTGGAACAGAGATTCAGGGAGAGGAAAACAAATGCAATTAAGAAATTCCATTACGTTAGTGAAGGCAAGCTTGAGAGGTAAGAATGCAGAAGGGTACCCTGTGTTACAGGGCTTCCTGTTTTGAGTTGAATTCCAGGAGCCCTACAGGAGCCTCACAGTAAAGACATGAACATTTCCCCCAGGCTTAAGAACCATGACCATTTTATTCTTAACAGAGCCTGTTTCTAAACGTATACCCAAGGCAGAAGGTCCAAGCAAGGCACAGAGTATTGAAGGGAAACAGAACAAGCCAAAGGCTGGGGCCCTACTTTATAACTTACTATGAAGCTGAGGACAATACTGGACAATTTTGAAGAAAGAACAGACAGATTAATGGAACAGATTGAGAGTCCAGAAAAAGAAACGCAATGAGCAGCTCTTTGGCAAAAGATCAAAGATAATCAGTGACTGTGTGAAATTTCTTAAGAAAATTATGGTGGACTGTCTAGACATTGGTATGTATGGAAAGGAATTTTGAAACAGGCATTACACATTTCATAGAAACTCAACCTGGATCACAGGCCCTAACTGGATGATGAAAACTATTAAATTCCTCAAATATGATGGAAAATCTAGATAATCTTGAATATACAGACTGGTTTTTTTTTTTTTTTTAGATTAAAATACCCAAAGTCAGATCTATGAAAGAAGAAAATAAGTCAATAAAACTAAAATTCTTTTCTTTGCAAAAGCTACTGTCAGGGAATGAACCATAAACAAAGAGGTAATTTTTGTAGACTATATATATCTGAAAAACGACTAAACCCAATACACAGGAAGAGTCTCTCAACAGCAAGAAACCAGAAATCAATCTGGTGCTATCTCAGAAAATTGGGAATAGTTCTATCTCAACACCCAGTCTTACTACTCCTGGTCATATATCCAAAAGATTCTTCAAAGCCACAAGACATTGGCTCAACTATGTTCACAGCAGATTTATTTGTAATAGCTAGAAACTGGAAACAACCCAGATGCCCTTCAACTGAAGAATGGATTAAAAAAACAAACAAAACAAAAAATTGTGGTACATTTACACAATAAAATACTACTAAGCTGTCAGAAACAAGGAAATCATGCAAGAAAAGTTCATCCTGAGTGAGCTATCCCAGATGAGAAAGATACACATGGCATGTATTCACTTATAATTAGATTTTAGTCATATAGTATAGGACAACTATCCTACAACCCACAGACCCAAAGGAGCAGAAACCTAGCATAACTATCCTACATGAAATTCTACCCAGCAGCAGATCAAAGCAGATGCTGAGACACACAGTCAAACATTAAGTGGAGCTATGGGAGCCCTATATAAGAGAGGGAGGAGAAATAGAGAGACATGAAGAGGTCAAGAACAACACATGAAGATCAACAGAACTAACCAACCTAGGCCCCTTGAGGCTTTTGGTGACTGAAACACTAAAGAAAAAGAAGAAGAGGAAGAAGAAGAAGAAGAAGAAGAAGAAGAAGAAGAAGAAGAAGAAGAGCTTAGACTAGACATAGAACCCCCTATACAAATATAAATGATAGCAACTTGGTCTTCATACAGATCCCTTAGCAAGTTGGGGGGGGGGGCTGTCTCACTCATGGACTTTGTTACCTGGTAGTAGGACACTAGCAGCCATGTCAGATCCCAGAGCAAGAGGAAGCTCTTAGCCCTCATGTGACTGATGAACTAGGGGCGGGGGCTGATATATGTGGGTACCTTTCACCCTAGGAGAAGGTATAGGATGGGAGGGTGGGACTGGAAGGGAATTAGATTGAGATGTAACAAATTAATAAATAAATGTTAAAGAAAAAGAGAGAGAGAGAGAAACCAGAACAATTAAAGGTAAGCAAAGGATTTGATGGACCTGCTGGCTCATGATTCTAACGCTAGCCAATTGGAGAGAAGAATGAACCAGGGAGATTATAAGTTCAATGTCTGACTGGTACCCAACCAATTCAAGGCCAGCTTAGATGACCCCATTGAAAACCAGAAAGAACTAAGGATGCATCTCAGTAATAGAGAGCTTGCTTGACATATAAAAAGTCCCATGCTTAATCTTCAATGACTCTGAAAGAAAAACATCAAGACACATCATCAAAGAAACATATAACAAATAACTGCTCACCCCAAGAACCACAGTCTGATTAATAAAATTAAATTAAATTAAAATCCTCGTGTCAGGCATAAGAAAACTCCTCAAGTTGTTGGGTTACAGGACTTCAAGAGACTCTTAAAACAATATAGGCTATTGCTGTTAGCAATACACACTTCAGACACAGGACTTGGAAAAATTGAACTGGAAAAAAATTGAGCTGGGGTCTCCTCCCTAAGGACTCGCTGTTATGTTCTTATAGTATCTGAAAGTGCTATGCAAGCTGCCAAGGAAGACTATCAAAAAAGCCCTACCCATCTGTAAAGTCTACAAACCACAGCAATGACCAACACACCCAAGGTGTAAGAGCAGTATTTATACCTAAGAAATAGCCAAGAACCACCTAATAGGACTTAAGGCTGACTCAATAGGAGTGCATTCATGCCATGTACTGTAAACTTAACCAACTACTCATGACTGGTGGGTGAGGCCATGAACCCTAGAGTAGAACCTACTAAAGTTACTTTCCTATGCCGGTATAATTCCCAATGGCATTCTAAATGCCTATCCTTATATCCATAGATAATAAGTGCGGTTTTCAAACCCTTATCAAAGAAGCTTGTTTTTGCAGCATATGGAAGCCATCATAGGAATCCTCAACTGATCAAAACATACAGAACAATAGGCCATGAGGTGCCCAATCCCAACGGATACAGCTACAATTACAATCCCTGCACCTACAGCTCAGGGAACATTGCAGAAAATAAGGGTGAAGAGATTATAAGAGCCAGAGGACCAAAATATCTCTTTGAAATAGAGTTTTCTGTATGTGATGGGAAATTGCACCCATAAAATCTTAACAATAAGGTTGTCCAAAGATGATCTGAAACATGACACCAACACTTGACATCCCAACAAGAATGGGAGGAATCTGACAAGGTACTGTTCCTAGATGAAGAGCTTCTGGCAATTAAAGGGTGCTGAGAAAACCAGTCTTCTCCAGGAAGGAACTCCAATAGGTTATCCAATCCCAAGAAGTGAGTCCTAAATACATGCACATATGAACAACACTAAATGGACTCAGCAAGTTGTATATATATATGTATTTATTTATATATGTGTGTGTAGATATATATATACACAATAATAAAGCAGCAAAGGTCATACATACATTTTAGAGGAAGTCAAGGGGCAAAGAAAGAGTTGAAGAAGGGATGGGGGGAGTGGGAATAATGTAAATACAGAACTCATTTATAAAATTCTCAAAAAAAAAAAAACCCTGTTTACTATTCTGTTCACTATTTTGGTCATTAGAGGAAAGAAAATTTTAAAAATTATGTAACACTACATACTCATTAGAATGATGGAAATCCTAAACAATGCCCACCAATGCTAGGGAGGTGTGGAGTACCAGGAACCATAATTCATTGTCATTACCATCCCCACACTGTGTGTGCGTGTGTGTGTGTGTGTGTGTGTGTGTGTGTGTGTGTGTGTGAAAATGAGTAGCTACACATGCATAGGTATGTGTAGAAACAGGATGAGATCAAAGGTCAATGTTGGATGCCATTTTTTCAGTACTCCAGCCACCATTTTAGACAGCTTCTTTCATTCTTACCTGAAATTTGAAGGTCTAGCAAGTCTGGTTGGTAAGTGAGCCCTTGGAACACACCTGCCTCTATCTTCCCAGGGCTGGGATTTCAAGTGCATCTCACAGCTCCCAGATTTTGTTTGTGGGTTCTAGGGGTTGAGCTCAGGTCCTTAGGCTTTCCAGGCGAGCCATTTACCAACTGAGCCATCTTCCCAGCCCCCACCAATGTCATTTTAAAGCACAAACGTGTCATTTCTTTACAAACCAAAGCATACCCTTCTATATGATCCAGAGATCACATTTTGGTACTCCTCCAAGTAAAGTGAAATTTAAAAACCTGCACATGGATTTTATCGTAGCTTTAGTTATGATTGCCAAAATTTGAAAGTAATCAGTATTACTCTGTGGCTAATGGATGAACAAACTGCAGTATAAGCAGACAATAAAACTTTATTGAGTACTAAAAGCAAACAAGATGTAGCCATTAAAATATATGGGGGAACTTAAAGACCTATTGCCAAGTAAAAGGTCTCTCTGAAAAGTCTACGAATTATACCACCTAAGATCAGCCATAACCAGAGCCTTGGAGGGAGGGAAGTAATAAATATGTGAAACTACTCTGTATCATACATTTACATGTCAATACACATTTGTGGAAAGTTCCTGAGTTTACTCTAAAACAAACTTTAGGTGCTAGTTAATAATAATTTATCAATATGCTTCATCAAGTACACCAAGCAGCAAGCATACTGCGATCACAGAAGATGTTAATAGCAGGGGAAACAGTGGAGGGGATGAAGAGGGCATAGAGGAGTTCTCGTCTATCTGCTGAATATTTGCACAAATCTAAAATTAACTAACAGATTAAATTCTGCTAATTTTTGAGGGGTGCACACTGGTTGGGAAGTGACGCCTCCCAGGCACAGCCTGATGGGTGTGTGCCTGCGCTCTAGGTCTAGACTGTCCTCGTGGCCTTGGGTCCAGTGAATATGGAAACCGGGGTCAGGAACTGTTTGGAAGGTCGGGTGAGAGTCTGTGGTGAGCACGCGATGAGTGTTTCTGTGTGGCTGCCTCATCATCATAGAGTTCTCCTGAGGGACTTCAAAGCGTGTCACCCTTGAAGATGAGACCTGCTGCCCTTGTGAGATAATTCCACCCCTCCGGAGCATTCAGGCCCAGGCTGACTGATTACACATTTGCTACTGATCTGTAAGAACCACACGCACTCACAAAACAGACCAGATAAAATGCTGACTGTTGTCCTTTTCTGTGCGAAAATACTGAAGTCTGAAGAAAAGAAATGATGCCTGTAAAAATGACTAAGGAAACTATAAAAGTCAAGTATTCAAGACACTGTCTGGGACCGTCCCAGGGTTTCCTGGGTGTTTCAGCTCGCCTCCAAGCACATTTATCTGTGGCCTTGAGACTGCGCTGTCAGCGTTAGACAGAGCGTCTAAGGTTCATAAACTCAGCTCCTTTTTCCAGAGGTACAAGTGACCAGTGATTGTTTCACAGTCACAGAGTGAACTAGTGATAAACTATGTGTTTAAACAAGTTCAGGTAGGCTCATTTTATTATTTATTTACTCTCCTGACACCACCAGCATTGTGGTTATACTAACACTCAAAATTAAGAAGATTCTACATTGATGTTGAAACAAAGGTATTTAGTTGTTTTTTTTTTTTGTTGGTGGTGTTTTTTTCTCAAGGCCAGGTGTGGTGACATACACCATTTTTTGTATTTTTTAGTTTTAATTTTTATTTTTTTAAATATTTATTTATTACTTCAGGTTACATCTACATCACAGTGCTCTCTTTCCACTCCTCCCAGTCCTGCCCTCCCACCCTCTACCCCCTATCCCTTCCATCCCACTCCTCCGGAGTGGAGTGTCCTTACATATCAGTCCCCTGCCCCAGTTCAGCAGTCATATAGGGCCAAGAGCCTCCTCATACACTGGGGGCCTACAAGGCAGCACCACTAGGGCAAAGTGTCTCAATGACAGGAAAAAAAAAAAGTCTATGTTCATATTCCCTTTGGTGCATTGGTTGTAGTATAGTTATCCTGTACTACATGGCTAAAATCCAACTATAAGTGAATAGATGCCATGTGCATCCTAGCACTCAGATCTTTGTGAGTTCAAGAGGAGCCTGGTCTACAGAGTGAGTTCTAGGACAGCCAAGGCTGTTACACAGAGAAACCCTGTCTCAAAAAAACCTAAAAATAAATGAATGAATGAATGAATGAATGAATGAATGAATAAGTAAATATTCTCTATGTACTATAACTAATTTCTTTGGGAATAAGCATGTCTAGGTTCTGCTCTTTGCAAATTTTTCTTGTCTTTGATGTTCTTCTTATGTCTACAGCAAATGAAACTTCATCACTGTCTCACCAACACCACACTAGTGCCCTTACACAGAACAGTTTTCAAAATCACTTTTATCTTATTTCAATTTTCAATAAAAGAAAGAGTAAAACCCTACTACCACTACCACCAACAACAGTTTAAAAACCCCAGAAACCAACCTCTTATAGTTTTTCTAATTCCTCTTCCATGATGTTCTCTGAGCCTAAGGTTGGGCACTCCAGGGTCAATTCTGACGAGTTATATATTTATGTAAAGGTCTCTTCTTTCTACAAATAAAATGCTTCTCTGAGGAGTTGTGAGGGCCATACTTACCTGTGGGTATAAGGGTAAGTATTTAGAATACGGTTATAAATTATACTCATTTAGGAGAAAGGGTATCGTAGGTTATTCTTTAGTATCTATACCTCGCCAGCCATGGACAGTTGGCTAGTTTTACAGTACTAAGCACGAATCTCCTCTTATTGTGCAGGCCTTAAGTCCAGTTAGGAGGCCATTGGTTGGCTGTAAGACCTAAGTGTCAGTTTTTCACACTTGGAGATTGCTTGTCATCCTGGTCGTTGATGTGGTTTGTGGGCTTTTTAGCTGAGTAGAAATTTTAATTGATTTTCTTCTCTCTTGGCACTTTGCATAGCACCTTAAGTACTATGAGAGCCAGTGCTCAGGGAGGATGCTTCCAGGTCATTTCCCGCTCAATTCCTCACAGTCCTGTCAGACATGTGTACTGTCTTCAGCAATGGGGTCTAACCTTCAGATTCTGAGAGGCAACCAGCCATGGTAATGCCTATATTGTTTTGGGAATCTTTACACTCCCCTAACCAATATCAAATAACTGAGAGTAATTCATTAATAGAGGAAACTACATTTCAATCAGGAGGCAAAAAAGAAAAAGAAAAAAGAAAAATGAGTAGCTTCTGAGGAGAAACAAACATGAGCATGAGAGGGAATATTGGCTGTAGAAGCCATTGACACAAGAGTAGGAGATCACATTATGGCCTCCTTGATATTAGCAAATAATCGTTTTCCTAAAAGAATAATTTCTTCTTTGAAAATTATTTTCAATTACACTAACAAGCATACAGAATTTTCATGGCACTGAAAAAATGCTTAATTAGCACATCAATGGCTCCTAAGGATCATACAAAAAGTACTGGCTGTAAGTGGCAAAGTCTGGTAGGTTATGATCAAGAAGTGGAAGGCAGATCAACAACTGTTACATTTTTTAGGGAAACTGAAAGTATCCAGAGACTCTCTGCTGCTGATGTTTCATTTGCCCTTAATCAGATTCCAGAAAGATCTCTGAACAAGTTAAAGAGATTGAAGATTATATATGAGGAAAATGTTTAATTGAGATGCACATTTAGTTTAACTTTTGTTTTACAACAATGATAGGTTAATGTGTAGGTTTCATGAATCAACACTTAAAATTTCATATGCCTTTTAGGTTTACATATAGGCTTCCTTATTGTATGAATGTTAAAAGGGTCAAGCTTCCTCTTTTATAGCAATGGAGACAGGAAGTTTCCGGATGGTGAATCTAAGTTTCTGATGCTACACACGCATGCATGCACAAATGCACGCATGCACGCACATGCACACACACATACACACAGTATATGTGTATACTCAGATTTTATATTCACACACATGTGAAGTGTGTGTGCACATAGGTTCCATACAGTGATAGTGAGAGGACAGAGAGCAAGCAAGCACGCTTTGCATATCTCGTTAGTTTCCCTCCTCACTTAGGCTTCAGCCGTTCTTACTCATTCCCATTTTGGAACTTTATGAAAATTATAATTCATTTTAGCTTTCCTCCTTCAGGCTTAGAGTCTGTATTTCTTAAGTTCCCTGAGCAGGTGCTCACTTGTCCCTTCTGAGGCCTCATCTCCCAGCAGTGCCACACTGAAGTTCAAACCTTCTCACAGTTGGCCCTTAGGTAACACAATTAAGTAATTATACTACATCCAAATCACAGTGCTGCATGGTTTTGTAAGCTAAGTATAAGTGATCATGATAGGATGATCATTTCCATGGATTCTGGTGAAAATTTTCACTATTTTTTTATTAGTCTTAGGGTTTAAACATATTGTGATGAGTGACCAGGAGAAATATTTCATTTTTTTTGCCTTATTGGAGGTTGGGTGAGCCATTTGTACTCTGGTTCCAATTAAGGCTCACTTACTAGCAGCACAGTGCCTGAGAGAGCCATTCCCATTTTCATAACTGAAAGTAATCCTCCCTGGCTTTATACTTGTACTGGCAATATTACCATAGTGTCCCGACTCTGGCCTGCTGCCCGATTTGGGGTTTGGACTTGTTTGGTTAGAATTTCAGCAAAGCCTTGTTAAAACCTGGTTTTTAAAGACATGATCACTACACCCAATCAGTTTCTTTCATTGTGGTGCTAGGGATTGAATTTAGGTCCTTGCACATACTGGGCAAGTGCTGGTTACATCTTCATCTAATCCCACCTAGTTATAAATTTACATCCCTATCATGCAAGTATGTTCTGGTTTTTGTCCTTGTAAGTCTCATTAAATCCTCATGGAGCAGAAGGGATTTTAATTACTGAAATGAATTAAATGCAATCAATTTCCTTAATTTGGATTATTTGCTATTTTGATTCACTGGCTCTCTGGGAAAGGAAATTAAAATTCTTGCTAGGTAAACTACATTTTACTTTGTAGCATACATCTATATGTACTAATGAACTGGCATTGTATATCGGCCTACCAAGATAAACAATGAAAATTATCCATCATTTACAGAATTTGAAAACAAGTTAATTCTCAGTGACCTGTGTCAAAAATCCTACTTGTGAACATTTGGTGAGTTAAATACAAATTAATTAGAAACGTGTGCACAAAATTCCCCTTGAATCAGGCGCATATTTTGAAATGAGAATATATGTACTTGATAAAATATGAAGATTAAGCATTTTATAATTTGATAGTTCTACATATTTGAGAAAAGACATAACCCTACTGGAAACAACCACATGAATTACCATGACTTATGTTAAAAGAGTCAAGGTATTATGATTAGAATTTGCAGTGTCCTTTAGATTAATGTTGTGAATGTTGGTTCGTAGCTTGTGACTTATTTTGAAGGCCGTGGAGCTTTTAGGAGGTAGGACTTAGATGGTGGAATTAGATTACCAGAGGCAGGCCTTTCAAGAGTACACTTTCATCTGTCGTTTGGCCTGAATTTTCTTCCTGTCCTGCTGCCATGTGTGGCATCTCTCTACCACATACCTATATGTGTGGCCATGAAGTCTGTCCCGCCTTTCCCACCATGATTTAAACATTCACTGAAACTATAAGTCAAAATAAACTTTTTTCTCTAACTCACTTCTGTCAGATATTCTAAAGTAGCAGAAAGAAAAATAATTAGTATAGTTGGGTGATATATTTGGTCAAATATGTATTATTTAAACCGTGAGTGATTGCCCAACTTCTGTAAGAATGGGAGAAGAGGAACTGTTTGTTAGTTTAATATAAGCAGACTTATGGAAGGAATAGCTTGTGTATTGTTGTGTATTGTATATATATAGCCCAACTGTCAATTAAAAAAAAAAAAACATGGCCTATAGGAAAAGTTAGAGTAGGAGGTGGGACATCCGGTAGGCAGAGAGGATTCTGGGAGAGTGCAGCGAGGGATATTCACCCAGGAAGATGTGAGGAAGTCAGACTCATGGTACCTGAGCACAGGTAACCAGCCACATGAAAGAACGTAGACTAGAGCAAATGGGTTATTTAAGGTATGAGCTAGTCAGATTATGTGTCTAGCTATATGGCCTAGATATTTGTAAATATATTTTGAGTATCACGAGTCTTTTATTCTGGGAGCTTGAGGCCAGGAGGAACAAATCTCACAGCACAGACTTTTCGCATGAGGTGCAATTTTTCAAGAAAACAAGGTGTTTACTGGCACAAAATACAGCAGTGAAGGAGATAGAGGAACAGGACATAAAAGCTGAGTTTTCAGATTTTGGAGTGTTTCACTCTACTCATAGCATCCTTTGCTGTGCAAAAGCTTTTAAATTCATCTAATCTTATTAGTTAATTCTCAGAGTTGTAGACTACGGTATTGGAGTAGATATGTGGGATCATCCCCCCAGCTTCCCTCCAAACAAGGAGATCTGGGGAACTATATCTGATGTGCCTGGGATGCCTAGATACTGATGTCAAAGGTTCTGTTGTAGCCTGAAACCTGGCACAAGCCCCAAGAAAATAGGGCCAGTCATTTGCCTCAAAGATGGAAAAGAGAAGTAAAGGTCAAAAAGCTAGAAGTGATTTTAATGAAGATGTTCATGTTGGGAAGATGGAAACCAATTTCTGTTCATCTTCAGGATACTGGGATGCACTTTTGTTTTAAACAAGAAAAACTGAGCAGGAAGTAAGAACTATGGCCTTGAGAAACATGGCTATTATCTCTGTCCCAGGTTTTCAAGGTGTCTCTGGAGAAGTTCTCATCTTGAACTGACAATCTGGTTCCTATCAGATGATTGTTCTTGCTGTGGTGAGATATAACATCTTCCACTTAAGGATGATCCTGTTGTGGGTTAGTCTGTGAGACTGATATTTCTGGAATCCATGGTGATTGCAGGTTTACAACAATGACTAGAAACTTTCAGGTACTATTTTTTGAGATCAAGAATATGATATTGTCAGTACTGACAATAAAATGCCTCATGTGTTCTTGTTTCTGTGTCCTCAGTCTTGGAGGATGAGATGGGTTTTTTTAAAAAAAATCACTCATTTTCAGACACCACTTGATTAACATGTCTATATGTTAATCATATAAAATCTTATAGTATGGATTTTGGAAATTATATGGCCCAAATAATATAGACTCTTACAGAATAGAATTGGACAATTGTATGACCCAAAGTAAAAGAGACAGATGTAAGTGAAGACAGAGATATCCTATTTCTATCTTGGTTTTAGTTATCTGTGAGCTCAAATGAGAAGTCACAGATTTCTAAGTCCTTGCCATCACAAGGATTTCTAAGTCCTTGCTCAATCACATCTATTTTACTAATCTTCTGTGTCTATATTCTGCATAGTGTATGACACATATTTAGCATAGGACTGATTAACTTGCGAAGTTATTGTGGTTTTATGAGCTAAAGTAGAAAAATTCATCGGACTTTAAATTGCCTTTACTTGGAGGGCTGACTCATCTGTTACGACTTGAGTTTAAAATATCACAAACAGGCTCATGTGCAGAATGCTTGGCCCCCAACTGTTAGTGCTATTCTGATGGTTCTTCAGAAGGTAGGGCTTAGTTTAAGGAACCTGGTTACTGGTGACATGCCAGTTCTTTCCTCAGTCTCGACTTTCTGTCAGCCATAGAGTAAAGCAGCCCATCCTCTGGATGTTCCAGCCATCATTTTGTTAGCTTCACCACACGTTTGGAATTAATGGGATCAGGGGCTACAGAGTGAAATTCATGAAACACGAATAACACCGGTCCTTCCTCCTCCTAACTCAGTCTCAGGTTTTGGTTAGAGCAATGCAAGAGGAACCATATGCCATTTCACTGGAAAGTCATAGTTGCAGGAAAATGTATTCTTATTGTTCTGACCTGTGTGTCCTAGAACTGGTTCTCTGATCTGCTGTTGTTGGACTCTTTGTTGATCTGATTAAGCATGTTAAGAAGTTCTACTTGAACAAATACTTACTAATGAAACATTTACTAGGAAAAATATCTGCTCAGGCTGGGGCTTTTCTGACAATGGTAATGACCTTATTAGTTATTTTAATGGCTTTAATAGCGCCTTGGAGAGTAAGAAGATATGCCATTAAGGGAGGAGAAAGTACAGAGGAGCTGTCTCATTAATGGATTGAACCACTCATTAGCTATAATCTTTTCCAAAGTCCCTCATGATGTCCTGGCTAATGGCCACTAGAAATACAGAAGTGCTTGAATAGAGGCTCCTCAATCTAAAGCCTTTGTAGCAGTAGCATTGATTACTTTGAACACAATAACAACAACACAAATTAGAGCAGCAGCCAGCTATTGAGTACTTACTATGTGTCAGGCACACACAGGAACAGCATATCTGAAGAAACAAACTAGATTAACACATTTGTCTAGCAATTAGGCATGTAATTCAGTTTGCACATAAATGTATTGGAACAGTGGACATGATTGACCAGCATTTGAAGAGTGTGCAGGTAGAGGGTGCAGATGGATCCTGAAGGTTCGTCCATGAACTTTATGGGAAGATATGCATCATCTCTTGCATTCATGAGGAAGACAACTACATTTTCACTTACCACAAATCTTTCTTGGACTTACTCAGAAGGTTAGTGGTTGATTTTTTGTATCTATCTATCTGTCTGTCTGTCTGTCTGTCTATCTATCATCTACCTACCTACCTATCTATCTAATTTTTCTTCATTAATCTATTTGTTCATTTTTTTCATCCCAATCATAACCCCACTCCCTCCTTTCCTTCCATTCCCCCCCTCCCATCTACTTCCCCTATTTCCCCCCCTCCACCCCATGGGGTACCAACTTGCCCTGTAACATCAAGTTGGATCAGGACTAAGAGTCTCCTCTTACACTAAGTTCAGACAAGGCAGCCCTGCTAGGGCAAAGGAATCCAAATGCAGGCAAGAGAGTTCAAGTCAAAGTCAGTCCCTGCTCCAATTGTTAGGGGATCCACATGAAGACCAAGCTACCCATCAACTACATATGTGTAGGGTGCCTAGGTCCAGCCCATCCATTCCTGTTGGTTCATGGTTCAGTCTCTGTACACCCCATGGTCTCAGGTTAGTTGACTCTGTAGGTCTTCTTGTGGTGTCCTTGACCTCTCCAGCTCATTCAATCCTTCCCCTAACTCTTCCTCAAGACTCCCTGAGCTCTCCCTAATGTTTGGCTGTGGGTCTCTGCATCTGTTTCCATTCTCTGCTGGATGAAGCCTCTCAGATGACAGTTACACTAGGTTCCTGTCTGCAAGGATAGCAGAGTATCATAAATAGTGTCAGAGAAGTTGGGTCAGTCATTGGTTGGCCATTCCCTAAATCTCTGCTCTGTCTTTATCTTGTAGGCAGGGAAAATTTTGGTTTAAAGGCTTTGTGGATGGGTCGGTGTCCCCTTCCCTCCACTGGAAGTCCTGCCTGGCTAGAGGGGAGGCCAATTCAGGATCCATATCCTCCACCCTGACCAGCTGCTAGCAGTCTCAGCTGGGGTCACCCCCATATCCTCCCAGGAGCCTCTGCCATCCCAAGTCTCCAGCTTGCTGCAGAGATCCCGCCACCCCACCAATTTCCCTTCTCTCTGCCAACCCTCTCACACCCCATCTCTGTTATTCCCACACCTGATTCCCTCCAACCCCTCTTCCCCTCACCACCCCCTCTCCTACCCAGTTCCCTCTCTCCCTCTCCTTCCAATGTCTGTTTTATTTCCTCTCTTATTGGGACTCAAACATCCTCCCTTGAGTCCTCCTTGTTACTCAGCTTTTTTGAGTCTGTGCATTATGGTTATCCTGAACTATATGACTAAGATCCACTTTTAAGTGAGTACATAATGTGTGTCTTTCTGGGTCTGAGTTATCACGCTCAGGATAATATTTTCTAGTTCCATCCATTTGAGTGCAAATTTCTTGATTTCCTTGTTTTTAGTAGCTGAGTAGTATTGCATTGTGTAAATGTACCATAATTTCTTTATCCATTCTTTGGTTGAGGAACGTCTGGGTTGTTTCCAGTTTCTGGCTATTACAAATAAAGCTGCTATAAATATAGTTGAGCAAGTGTCCTTGTGGTATGATGGAGCATCTTTTGGGTATTTGCCCAAAAAGGAGAGTTATAGCTAGCTGGATCTTGAGATTACTTTACAGAAGCTTTTCAGTTTCATGAGGTCCCATTTATTAACTGCTGATCTTAGTGCCTGAGTTGGTTTTCTGTTTAGGAAGTTGTCTTCTGTACCAATGCATTCAATACTATTCTCCACTTTTTCTTCTATTAGATTTAGTGTATCCAGTTTTATGTTGAGGTCTTTGATCCACTTGGGCTTGAGTTTTGTGCAGGGTGATAAGTATGGGTCTATTTGCATTCTTCTATATGTAGACATTCACTTAGATCAGCACCGTTTTTTTGAAGATGGTTTATTTTTTCCATTGTATAGTTTGGTGTCTTTATAAAAAAAAAATCAAGTGTCCATAGGTGTATGGGTTTATTTCTGAGTCTTCTATCCAATTCCATTGATCAACCAGTCTGTTTTGTGCCAATACCATCTGTTTTTTTTTTTTTTAATCACTATTGGTCTGTAATACCTCCAGAAGTTCTTTTATTGTAGAAGATTGCTCTCACTATCTTGGGTGTTTTGTTTTTCCATACAAAGTTGAAAATTGCTCTTTAAAGGTCTGTAAAATATTGTGTTGGAATTTTGATGGGAATTGCATTGAATATATAGATTGCTTTTGGTAAGATGATCATTTTTACTATATTAATCTTGTCAATCCATGACTATGGGAGATCTTTCCATCTTCTGATATCTTCTATTTCTTTCTTCAGTCTTAAAGTTTTTGTCATACAGGTCTCACACTTGCTTGGTTAGAGTTATAACAAGGCATTTTATATTATTTGTGGCTATTGTGAAGGGTATTGTTTCTCCAATTTCTTTCTCAGTCCATTTATCATTTGTATAAAGGAGAGCTACTGATTTTTTTGAGTTAATTTTGTATCCAGCCATTTTGCTGAAGGTGTTTGTCAGCTGTAGGAGTTCTCTGGTAGAATTTTGAGGGACACTTATGTATACTACCATATCATCTGTGAATAGGGATACTTTGACTTCTTCCTTTCCAATTTATATCTCCTTGATCTCCTTTAGTTGTCTTATTGCTCTAGCTAGAACTTCAAGTACTATATTGAAGAGATATGGGGAGAGTGGGCAGCCTTGTCTTATACCTGATTTTAATGGAATTGCTTTAAGTTTCTCTCCATTTAATTTGATGTTGACTATCAACTTGCTGAATATTGCCTTCACTATGTTTAGGTATGGGCCTTGTATCCCTGATCTCTCCAAGACTTTTATCATGAAGGAGTATTGGATTTTGTCAAAGAATTTTTCAGCATCTAATGAGATGATCATGTGTTTTTTTTTCTTTCAGTTTGTTTATATGGTGGATTACATTGATGGGTTTTGTATGTTGAACCATCCCTGCATCCTTGAGATGAAGCCTACTTGATCATGGTGGATGATTTTTTGATGTGTTCTTGGATTAAGTTTGCGAGTGTTTTATTATTTTTCCATCAATGTTCATGAGGGCAATTGGTCTGAAATTCTCTTTCTTAATTGGATATTGGTGTAGTTTGGGTATCAGGATGACTGTAGCTTCATTCAATGAGTTTGGCAATGTTCCTGATGTTTCTATTTTATGGAATAATTTTAGGAGTATTGGTATTAGCTCTTCTTTGAATGTCAGATAGAATTCTGCACTAAAGTTATCTGGCCTTGGGCTTTTTTGGTTCGGAAACTTTTAATGACTGCTTCTGTTTCCTTAGGGGTTATAGGAGTGTTTAAACCATTCAGCTGTTCTTGATTTAACTTTGGTAAGTAGAATCTATGAAGAATATCATCCATTTCATTTATATTTTCCAATTTGTGAAGTACAGGCTTTTGAAGTAAGACCTAATGATTCTTTGGATTTCCTTAGTGTATGTATGCTGTTATGTTCTACTTTTCAATTCTGATTTTGTTGATTTGGATACTGTCTCTCTACCTTTCAGTTAGTTTTGCTAAAGATTTACCTATCTTGTTGATTTCCCCCCCAAAAAAAAACCCAGCTCTTGATTATATTGATTCTTTGCATTGTTCTCTTTGTTTCTGTTATTGATTTCAGCCTTGAGTTTGATTATTTCCTGCCATCTACTTCTCTTGGGTGTGTTTGCTTCTTTTTATTCTAGACCTTTGAGGTCTTTTAAATTGCTAGTATACTCATACTCTCAAATTTCTTTATGAAGGTGCTGAGTGCTATAAACTTTCCTCTTAGCACCATTTTCATTGTGTTCCATAAGTTTGGATATGTTGTGCCTTCATTTTCATTGGATTCTAGTCTTTAATTATTTATTAATTAAATAATTAATTTATTTATTTGTTCCCTGATCCCATTGGTCATTGAGTAGAGAGTTGTTCAGTTTCCATGAGTTTATAGACTTTCTGTTGTTTCTGTTGTTGGTCAAGCTTTAACCTGTAGTGACCTAATAAGATAAAAGGGGTTATTTTGTTTTTTTTTATATCTATTGAGGCTTGCTTTGTGACCAAGTGTATGGTCAATTTTGGATAAAATTCAGTGACATGCTAAGAAGAAGGTATATTCCTTTGCGTTTGGGTGAAATGTTCTAACAGATATCTGTTAGGTCCATTTGATTCATGATATATGTTAGTTTCATTATTTCTTTGTTTAGTTTTTCTCATGATTATTTAAAAAAATTTTTATTGTTTCTTTCATCTTCTTACGTTTTGCTTAAAATCCAATTTAAAACACAACTCAGAAGTCTTGAGTTGTATCTCAGTAGTAGAGCCTAGCATTCATGAAGGCCTGGGTTTCATCCCTAGCACTGCAAATAAAAATAAATAAAAGCCAATAAAACAAAAAAAAATCATTCATGTAGTGAATGAAAGTCACTGTATTAGATGGTATGGACAAAAGAGACAAGTACTCAAAGTTCCTCAATGTTAAATCTTTGATGATTCTAACAACTGTTTCTGGCAATCCGGTTCCTCCTGAGCTCCTAACCAAACAGCATGCCAGAGAACTTAGTACTAGAAATGTTGGGTGTCACCCAAGAGTACAGACTGGGAAATCAAATCCTCAATGAAATTATGTCTGTGTTTGTGTTATGTGACTTTCCTCGAGCTTGCAGATCTATTAAAATTTCTCTAGCTCTTGTAATGCAGACACTGGTAAACAACCTCATTGGACTACATTTAAGGATTGAATTTAAATGAAAGGAGATCCATTTCTATGTACAGTGAAGTATGGAATAGGTGGGAACTGTTATTATTAATAGGTGTATTATCAATAACGGGAGTATGATGAGAGTCAGTCCACACCTGTAGTACTTTGTTTCAATTTCCTCAGCCTGAAATGTAAATGACACCTGAAATCAGGAGTCATGAACTTGAGGCTTGTCTGAAGTTCTGTTTGTCTATCTCTAGCTTTGCCAAAATTTCCTTCTAGAAATGGGTTCCTTTAAACCTTTGTCAGCATCACTGTTACCTACCCCTCATCTCCAGCCCCCTGCTCTCTGCATTTCTGCCTTGGATTAAATTCTCAAGAGTTATGTGGATGCCATCTGTTTCTGAGTCTCAAATGACACAATAATTTTTCTCTGTATGCCTGTTCCACTTAATAGCAAAATACTATTTGATCTCTGAAAGGGCCCAACTGGATAGAGCTGGCTTACCTTTGTACAACAAATCACTCAGCTGTCATGGCTGGTGGCAACCATTGTACTGAGATGTGTTTCCCAGGCTCTTTCCATAGCTTAACTCTTTCCTCTTGAACTAGGTCTTAACATGCCTCATGGGTAGCATTCTGTGTATCAAACTATCCACAGGAATAACCTCTCACAGCAGCTTCATCAAAGAAGGTTACAATTCAGTTTTCAACATTATCTTACTTTCTAGTCCTAAAACACTTGGATATTTGACACAAACCATTACTATCTTACTAGTTTATCGTTGGTGGACATTTATTAGTAAATAATAGCACAATCCAGCCCATAATACATACCTGCCTTTTAAATTCTATTTCACATTGTTTTATTGATATAAATGAAAAAGCTAACATTAAAAGGGGAATAAATGTGTTTCAAAATCCTTAATTCATTTTTATAGATCTATAAGAACAATGTGCAGCAATAACATTTTAGTACTAATATAGCATTAAATATCATTAATAAAATGGAAAAGTATGTTAAAGAGGAAATTCTAGATATTTTTTCTAAAATAGAAAGAATTTCAAATTATGTCTCTCTTCTATGACCAACTTACCTTGTTCGTGCTTTTATGATCTTCGTTATCTAAATTTATAGTCTTTGGACAGTTCAGATATCATTTAGAAAAAATAGAGACACTCCACTCCCAATATGGCACTTATGTTTTCTCATTTTTAAAATGAATTTATATGGAAATAACACAAAACTTTGTGTAATAGGCCAGCACTGTATTGCTGAGATACATGCTTACCTTGGCTACACCTTTTGTATTGAAGCTAGCCGAATATACATGTGCTGGTTAGTTTTCTGTCAACTTGACAGAAGCTGGAATCATCTGGGAAGAGGGAACCTGGATACAGAAAAATGCCTCCATCAGACTGGCTTGGGGTGAATGATTGATTTGGGAAGCCACAAACCAGTGTAGGTGGTACCATCCCTGGCTAGGTGGTCCAGAGTTACAGAATGCTATTAGTAAACCATGGAGAAAAAACTTATAAGCAGCATCACTCCATGGTTTTGGCCTCGATTCCTGCCTCCAGATTCCAATCTTGGGTTCCTGCTCTGACCACCCTCCATGATGGACTGTAAACTGTAAAGATGAAGTAAACCCAATTCTCCTTCCCATGCTGTTTTTGTTCATGGTGTTTATCACAGATACACCTATCAAAGCAAATGAAGACAATACTTATCCATACAAAGATAAAAAACATCTTGATTTCTTATTCCTCTTAAATTTTTTATACTAGGAATTTAGCATTACACCTGTGATATTTCCTAATCAAAGAAGCATTCTCACACTCACCTACACTGTATAGTTTTCTTTCTAGTGAGGTTTGAGTCTAGTTTAATAATCTCAGTAGCTTACATCATTTAGGGAAAATGACCCTCTGTGACAATTCTCAAATCTCAGTATAGCAAGTGCTCCTTTTCTCATTCATACAATAACCACCATGGCTAGACATGAATGGTAGCCTTCATGGGCATGTTTCTTCCAAGTGATGACTCAGGAATCCAGGCCCTTAACATTATGAATTCTCTGGGTCTTCGATTCAATTCCATTGTTCAACTTGTCTGTTTCTATACCACTACCGTGCTGTTTTTATTACTATTGCTCTGTAATATAGCTTGAAATTAGGGATGGTGATATCTCCAGTTTTTTTTTATTGTACAGAACAGATTTAGCGATTCTTGCTTTTTTTATTTTTCCATATGAAGTTGAGAATTGTTCTTTCAAGGTCTGTAGAGAATTGTGTATTTTGATAAGAATTGCATTGAATCTATATATTACTTTTGGTAAGATGGTTATTTTCATTATGCTCTTCCTACCTATATATGAGCATGGGAGACATTTCTGTCTTCTGGTGTCCTCTTCAACTTCTTTCTTCAAAGACTTGAAGTTCTTGTTCTACACATCTATGTTCACGAGGGAAATTGGTCTGAAATTCTCTTTCTTTGTTGGGTCTTTATGTGGTTTAGGTATCAGGGTGACTGTGACCTCATAGAATGAGTTTGGAAGTGTTCCTTCTGTTTCTATTTTGTGGAAGAGTTTGAAGAATAAACCCACACACCTATGTTCACTTAATTTTTGACAAGGAAGCCAAAACCATACAATGGAATAAAGAAAACATCTTCAACACATGGTGCTATCTATGTTCATAGCAGCTTTATTTCCATCTCACACCTGTCACAATGTCTAAGATTAGAAACTCAAATGACAGCACATACTGGCGAGGTTGTGGAGAAAGGGGAACACTCCTCCAATCCTGGTGGGAGTGCAGGCTTGTGCAACCACTATGGAAGTCAGTCTGGTGATATCTTAGAAAACTTGGAATAGCTCTACCTCAAGACCCAGCTATACCACTTCTGGGTATCCACCCAAATGATTCCTCGCCAAACCACAAGGACATATCTTCATCTATGTTCATAGCATCCTTATTTGTAATAGCTAGAAACTGTAAACAACCCAGATGTCCCTCAACTGAAGAATGGATTAAAAAAAAAAACTGTGGTACATTTACACAATGGAATACTATTCAGCTATCAGAATGTCTAACTGGATGTTAACATGTAAAAGAATGCAAATAAATCTATATTTACCACATTGCACAAAACTTAAGTCCAAGTAGATCAAAGTCCTTAACATAAAGCCTGACACATTATATCTAATAGAAGAGAAAGTGGGGAAAAGCCTCGAGCTCATTGGCACAGGTGACAACTTCCTGAACAGAACACCAATAGCTCAGGCTCTAAGACCAGTGATCAATGAATGGGACCTCATGAAACTGAAAAGCTTCTGTAAGGCAAAGGACACTGTCATTAGAACAAAACAGCAACCTACAGATTGGGAAAAGATCTTTACTAATCCCACATCTGACAAAGGCCTAATATCCAAAATTTATAAAGAACTCAAGAAATTAAACACCAAGAAACCAAATAATCCAATTTAAAAAATGGGAAACAGAGCTAAACAGAGAATTCACAAAGGAGGAATCCCTAATGGCCGAGAGATACTTGAAGAAATGCTCAACATCTTAATCATCTGAGAAATACAACTCAAGACAACTCTGAGATTCCATCTCACACCTGTCAGAATGGCTAAGATCAAAAACTCAAATGACAGCACATGCTGGTGAGGGTGTGGAGAAAGGGGAACCCTCCTCCATTGCTGGTGGGAGTGCAAATTTGTACAGCCAGTATAAAGGGAACTTGGAATACCTCTACCTCAAGACCCAGCCATACCACTTCTGGGCATACATCCAAATGATTCCTCACCAAACCACAAGGACATCCCCTCAACTATGTTCATAGCAGCTTTATTTGTAATAGCTAGAAACTGCAAACAACCCAGATGTTCCTCAACTGAAGAATGGATTTAAAAAAACCTGTGGTACATTTACACAATGGAATACTACTCAGCTATCAGAAACAAGGAAAGCTTGAAATTTGTGGCCAAATGGGTGGAACTAGAGAAGCTCATCCCGAGTGAGCTAACCCAGACCCAGAAAGGTGCACATGGCATCTTGTTCACTTAAAACTGGATTTTAGCCATATAGTACAGGATAACTATCCTACAACCAACAGACAGAAAGGAACAGGAACATGGACTTTATTACCTGTTAGCAGGACATTTTGCCCTACTGGAGCTACTATGTAGGCCCCCAGTGCAAGAGAAAGCTCTTAGTCCTCATATGACTGATGATCCGAGGAGGGCTGAGATGTGGGGGCACCCCACACTGGAGGAGTGGGATAGGTGGGAGAGGTGATAGAGGGTGGGAGGGTGGGAACCAGAGGGATTGAGGGAGGGGGCTATGATGGATATGTAACTTGAAGTAATAAACAAGCATAATAAAAAATACAATAAAAGTCCCCCAACCAAAATGAGCCCAGGAACAGATGGTTTTAGTGCTGAATGGAAAAAAAAAATCATGAATTCTCATTTCTGTGCATGGTATCCAGGTGCATTGTGTGCAGGCCAAAGGAAAATGTGAAAACTTCTATAATGATGTTTATAAGTGAGTTTGGAGTACCAATACACAATATCTGTCTTCATTGATTAGAGCCTGTATTTGTAACTTCCAGATAAGTGCAAATAGCATTAGAAAAGTTTCAGTGATCCCATGAGGGAAAAATAGATTTGTAAAATTCAACATTGTCCTTGTTACACAATTAACAATTAAATTACATCTGTAAGGTAAATAAATTATGTCTTTGGTTTATAGTGTCCATGTGCCAATGTCTTTAACTATTTTATATTATAACGAACCAACAACAACAAAACAACCAAGGTCTGTATAATTCTCAGTGCACAATGCCCCATGCCTACCAGGTAGCTGAAATTAGCTCTTTTCATATGTTGATTAGGATGAAAATAAATATATCCAGGTATATGTTCACTGAATACATATTGCAATGGAAGGGGGGAAGGGCAGAGGAAAGTAGCTCATTATTCCATTAGTACTTATTAACTGGAGAACCCCAGAACTAACTGCAGAAGTCTGAACTAGGTGATGTTTCCTACCAGAGATCACATTGATCCTTACATTTCTCTAATGAAAGTATTCTGTAAAACCAGTAATGCATGTGATATTAAAAAACAAAACAAAACAAAATAAAAAACCTTCAGTGATGAGCAAAATGTACCCCAAATCTGCAAGATAATTTAGCTGCTACTAAGGGAGGAAATTTCTTGTCATGAAAATAAACTGTAAAATTTTACACAGAGCCGATGGCAGATTAGATATGTGTGAAGAATGTCCGATGTAATGGCTTCTCAGTCACAGGCCCGAGGAGCACATACTATATACTCTATCACCTACTAAGAGATTTGTATTTTGTAAGACCATTTGTTTATGACATGAGTGATGAGCTTCACTCTCAGAGGGGAGTTCAGTCCCACTTCTGTCTCTGCAAACAGAACTAGGTAATGATACCTTAGTGTAGGACGCCTTCCAAGTGGTCATTCCTGAGCATAGGTGAAAAACCCTTACCTAAAACATCATGTTCTCATATGAAACAGTTCCCTGTGTTTTCAACCTACTATCAGAGTTAAAACGTGTGGGGAGTCAAGAAGTACACAGTCTTAGAGGCTTGTGTGTTTTCCTCACACACTCTATGAGTATCATCTTTAGGTTGGTCAAAACACCTGTTCACTCCAACATGGTCTTCTCATAAAGAAGTTCTCCATATATAATATAATAAAATAATATGATATGTATAATCATATGATTCACACACACATGCATGCACACGCTTAAATGCTGTAAGTGCTGGAGTTCTATCAGGGTACAGAGCCAGGTTCTTCTCTTGAGCTTCTCAGACTAATGTTGTCTGGTTCCTCACTGCTGTCCCAGTCTCTTGTCACATTGCAGGCCCAGTGCCTGCTGCTGAGAATCTGTTTACTCTCATCTCCCTAGTTCGCCCCTGGAAAGGCTTTACAATGTCTCCCAGAAACCCACTCTTCACTTGTGGGTCCGTTGTTGCTGCCTCAGGACCTTTCTAGCCTTTCTGACAAGATTGAAAATTCCTTCCTTTGCCTGTCTTCATCATGTGCCATATTTTTTTCATTACTAATTACAATGCAACATGTCAAGCGTTCAGTTTTGTATTTGAAATGTGTTTCATGTTACAATCAGTCCCTAAGCCTCTTCTGGCCATGTGAATTTCGATCTTCAATGCGTGTCGGGGGCAAGAGTGATTTTGGGTGCCAACAAGTTCATAGAAAGTCATTTCATCTAAGGCAGAGAAAGGTTCAAAGTTAATAAGGCTTTGCCTTTCAGAGATCCCTTGTCAATCCCACTCAGTGTTTGCTGGGAAGCTCCTATTGCCCTTGTCCCAGCTTTCTGCATCTATGACCTCCTGCTGGCCACTCTCGCTCAATAGCCTCTTTTCTCCAGCTGACTTTTGCTTGCACTGTCCCACATCTTTTCATTTTTCATCTGCCTGGTAACCAGCAAGCCATTGATCCCTCTCTCAAACAGCTCATCACAGGCTCAGCAGAGGCCCATCCTGGCGCAGGTCACCTTCTGTAAGCACAGAGCTCGACACTTTCATATTTAAAACTGTTGCCAGGAAACTCTGATGGAGCCATTCACAAAGGCAGCTGACAGCAGGGGAAATGTCATTTTTCTATAAATTCTTCCCAACCTTGGTTAGACTCGCTCCAGGGAGTCTTTTCCCTTCAGGGTTTTGCCGCAGATGAACATTTATGGCTTTCACGGCATCACTCCTGGATCTACTCTGTCATTGTGTCTTTGCCTGGCTGCATGAATACAAAAGACTCTTAATGTTTGTCAAGCAAAACTGAATTCTTAAACTAGAGAGGTAAGTTGAAAAAAAATTCTATCAAACTGTTGAGAAATTTAGATGGCTTCTTCAAGACTCTTGAGCAAAAACACATTAAATTCCTTGGGAACGGCTAAGAACATGGATGTTTCAAATGTCTAAGATATTAACTGTCATGTGGTTGCCATGGTACCATCCAAAGATGCTGCAAACTGAAATGGCTTATGGGAATGTAGTAATGTAGCTAGTCTTGGGCTATTTTAAAGTGAGCTATACTGTGTTCTGAATTTGACCCACATTTTCCTTTAATCCTTAGTCTCCTGGCTATTAGCCACCATGGTCTTTGGAAGTCTGAACAATGGGCACTTCCAAAGTCATTCACCTGTGACTAGACTTGCCAAGAGCAAATTATGCTATCATTATACACATATTAATATACTTTCTATACTAACAAAAGAGCTCAGCTTTTAAAAGATTCCTTATATTCAGTATTTAAACTCCTAAAGCTTTCAGGTGTGCAGATTTTTCTGACATTTCTCTTACTTGATCCTGGTTTTCTATTTGAGTTCCTACCTACTTTTCCCCCATGTCTTCCTTTGTTTCTTCTTGATACAAATCAATACTTTTGCTTATATGTGTCTTTAAATTATCCCCTAAACCTTCAGGCTTCATAATTAACCTTCTTAACTTGGTCCTGGGAAGTGTCCTTTTAGTCGCCCAAGGGATGAACTTGACCTTAAAGGAGGATCAAGTTCAGATGTGTATCTCAAAATACATCAAATACTGTACCTGGTGTTGTTAAGTCTTTTAACAGTGTTTAGACACCCAAGATAATTCTCAAATTTCTTTTGCAATACAATGTCTTCCTCAATGGTGCACTCAATCGGAAACTAATAGTCATGAAAACGTGTCATTTTGTTAGTTACTATGACAGTCTATCACAGTTATTTTCTAAGTTACTCAGAAATCAAGTTGCTAAGAGACAAGCAATATTTGCTTATCTAAATATAAGAGATAGATAGGGCATCTTCAAAAACCTCAAGAGATCTGCAGAATATGGCATTCAAAGATGTTTTCTTAACTTAAGATTTTTTGATATAGAGACATGTCAGCTCCTGACAGCACCCCCTATATTACTCCAAGTAGAAGATGAGCATCGAAGAATCTCCAGTGGGAGATGATTGAATTGGTGGTAAGCCATTCTCTTGACAAGAAAAACCACTTGCTTCAACTGTAGACAGACTTCTGTCCAAAAAGGACAAAACTTGGAAGCAGGTAAGTCGACAGCCTAGCTCTGCCAAGACAGGATAGGTAAGTCCTTCATAATTCCTGCTCTACAACCAATGTCTGTCAGAGAAATGGGGCCAAATGGCTGAAGATTGATGCTGTAAGGTATGGAGAGAAAATGGGAACTGTCCAGGCAGCCACTGGTATGTCATTTTTTAGTTTTGGAAGCTGCAGGCCCTGCACTTCCTATATAATCAGATATATTTATCCCTCTCAGGTCTCTGAGGTGGTTGAAGAATAGATAGCTAGAGTCTCATAGTTAAATTTTGAGTTGTTTAGGAATCAAGAGGGTGTTCTGGATCTAAGAAGATATTTTTAAAATTATGAGGCAAGTTAGTATGAAAGCTGAGTTAGATATAGAACTTTAAACTCATGGAGATGGTTAGATAGTAGAATGTTAAAGTCAGGTGCCAAATACATATGGACTGGACATTGGGAATGTATGCTAAGCCATATAACTCTTATAATCGTGGCCTATTTATTTCTGTTGTTTTGTATTGTATTTATAGTTATAAGAAAAAGAACCATTATTTGGACTGAAAGGGAGAGCTGTTGGGGGGAAAAATAAATACCTTAAACTAAAAAAAAAAAAAAAAAAAAAAAAAAAGAAGAGAAGAGGACGGTGGGGCTAAGGGGGAGGAGGGGGGAAGGGGGGGACTGGAGGGGGGAGTAGGGAGGGGATTGTGATTGAGATGTAACTTGAAGAAATAAAAAATAAATTATTTAAAAAAAATAATAAAAAAAATTATAAAAAAAAATAGCAATCACCCAGTACAATTGTTCCATATTATAAGTGTGTGTCATATTATCGTATGCAGATGGGTATAAGGTAACTGCCATTAATTGTAGATTATTCAACTCAGTGTTTCTCAAATTTCTCCTAAAATACTAGTGGGTGAATCATGGTACAACATATAATTCTATTGTAAAGGGTAGCTTTGGAGAAGGAAGGGGTGCTCTGTTGAATAAGGGGAAGACAAAGAATAGAAAGCATAAGGTGGTCAGCCACAATGTACAGTCACCTTAACCATTGGCTACTCTGCAGTATGTTGCAGATCATTTGAACAGTAGTTACAGTAATCTGTGTAAGTGAGGGCACACACAAAGTTATTGCTTATGCATAGACCACCATGGTTTCCTAAGCAGAAATATTTACAATGGCTTATGTTTTAATTGTAAATCGTCCTGGGTAGTAGGTTTCATAGATCTCATCACAAGGC
>CAJQZJ010015786.1:2752918-2777582 GCA_907164525.1 Lophiomys imhausi | reverse complement strand
ATCAGTCGTGCTGGAAAAGTAGCACATTTCTTTAAGCAGAAAATATTTTCACCTAGAAGTTGCAAGTTTTGTTATTTTTTCCCACAGTAATTCTTGTATTATTTTCCTCAAAGGACTCAAACCTTCCAAAGATTTTTAGAATGGTTAATTTTTTTTTTCAGAACTGGAGTAATGAATATTAGACAGATCTCTTCCCTTATACTTTTAAAACTTTCTATCCAATCTTATTAAATACCTTCACAAATAAACACACAATAATTAAAAAATTAAAAGAGGAAGTAAAACCACAAATTAACAACTATAGTATTTACATTTAAGGATTTAAAGTTGAGCTGTGATTTTAAAATGGGATGCATAAAAATAAGTACTCATGTCAAGAGGATAAATAAGCTTCTAGAGTGTCCTGTTATTCCAAAAGAGTAGGTTATGCTTTGTTTGGACTTTGAGGTCGATGCATCATCAGCAGATTAACATTTTTATATCTGGTTCACACGCTTTTATAAGGAAAACCAACCATCCCTTCCATATTACATAGGTGTATATGCAAACATTGCCACTTTGAACAGCCAGTTTCTTCTGTCGACTTACCTATGAATAGCCGTTGTCTGTCTACAAAACACCTTCACAGATGTACTCCTCTTCTGCCTGTTTTACGGACAAGGTGATGGATACATATAATATTTAGGAAACGTCAAGACCAAAGGCTGGATTCAAAATGTCTATCAAACCTAAACCTAACATTACTATCCCCAGACCATTATAAAGTAAACAGAAGGTACTTCACAATGAGTTGTAACCCTGAACATTGCCTTTCAACAAAACCATTTTTTTTTTCAAACAAAATCCTCCTTGCATCAGGATCCAGCTTGGTCTTCACTCCAGCTTTCACACCAGAAGTGAATAATACGACCATAGACAAATTGACTGCACTGATATTATAGTTCACTTCATGGTACTGTTTACTAAGGTTAAAAAAAAAAAAAAAGAAAAACCCAGGACAATTAGAAGTTGAATTCAGAGCTCCTGGTGGTCATCAACTGATAGAATATAGTCACCCAGAAGACAAGCCTCTATTCACACCTGTGAGGAATTTTCTAGACTACAAGTGCCCTCGAGGGATTTTGTAATTGAGAGTGGGAGAAGAATTAGAACAATCCTAATGTGGGCAGCACTATTCCCGAGGCTGGAACCTTGGGCTGTAGAATTGGAGAGAGGGAGCTGAGCACTAGTGACATTTATCATCCCCTGCATTCCAGCAGTGATGAATTGTGACCAGCTACTTCAAGCTCCTGTTGCCTTGATTCCTCGGCCATGACCGACTGCACCCTAAAACTGCCTTCAGAATAAACAGTTTCTCCTCCACTAACTTGCTTCGGTCAGACTGTTAGAACTAATACAGAGTTCATGCACTGGGGCAAAAATATTCTTCCTGAGCCAGCTGCCACTTCCTGCACAATGCTGTATGAGAACTTTCAGTGTATCCCACTGGATTCTGGGGAGAAGAATAAATTCCTAGGACCCTTGTCTTACTAATTGTTTTACCCTTTCTGATGGTTACTCTTCGTTGTCTGGATTTGTAATCTAGAAACTCATTAGGATTTGTAACCACTTAGGAGACTTGTACTTGGGAATGGCTGTGGGAGTGTTTACAGGGAGGTTTAACTGAGAGGGAAAGACCCATCCTGAGTGTGGGTGGCACCATCCGATGGACGGGTGTCCTGTACTCAGGACCGTGAAAAAGAGACAGCGAGTTGAACAATCAGCATTTATTTCCTCTACTGTAAATACAGTATGACAAGCCTCCCTCTGCTTCCAGCACTGTACCTTCCTTGCTGTGATGGGCTGTATATCACCAAACTGTGAACAAAAAATAAACCCTTCCCTTTTTAAGATGACTCTTTCAGTTATTTTGTTACAACAGTGAGGGCAGTACCTATGGAACCCTCAGTCCCAAATAGACAACACCTCAGGATCCTCTAAAAATGGAAGCGTGCTCAGTTCAACTCCCAGCTGGCCTCGTGATATTTTCCCTTATCTCTAGAACCCATAATAAGTCTTCCTGCATTTCTAGATTTCTTTAAAAGATACACAAGAGGATGTTTTTGAAAATCAATGAGAAAACAAGTACAATATATAGCTTCAGAATGAAAAAGTATGACAACTACGGAGTCTATTCTTATAGTCTAGCAATCCAATGACTCCAGCTTCATGCTTGACTTCCTAGTCTAATAACTTATGATACCATTCAGATACGCAGAACAGAAGGGCATGGTGTTGATTACCACTGTTAGTGGCCAAAACTAAGCAGTAGAATAAATAGAAGAGTCTGCAACCCAATAACTGGTACAGAATAATGAGAATGCCCACAGAGACTGCTTGAAAGTTCAATGAATCACAGATCTGCAAGAAAAAAAAAAAAGATTAAAGTGAAGGAAAATCCCACATCTCTTCAAAGAACAACTTCACGTGAATGTTATGGGTGTTTTTCTCAGTTTCTTGTGAGTTTTCTGTTAATGATCATGCAATATGCAAATAAAGACTTAACGATTAGCAATCACCATGCCTGCGAGTCTGCCAGTCTGTGCTTTACCTTGTTCTCCCATTTGCTTGTGGAAAGCCTCCATTTATCCTTTGGTTATATAAGATGGCTTTGCTGGAGATTAGTCTGCGCTTCAGTTTCCTTCGTTCAGGGTTCAGAGCTGGAAATACATCAGGCCTGTGATTCTGATGGGCAACTTGGTGTTTTTCTCTCAGAGCTTAGGATTCTTTTATTGTTCTGTATTCCTGCACATTAGCCATAATATAAGGTGGAGTTTTTTTTTAATGTATCTATTTATCTGCTATCATTTTCTTTTTTATTATTATCATTTTAAATTTATTTATTCATTATACATCCCAAAAGCAGTACCCTCCTTCCCTCTTCTCCACCTATTCCCACCCTTCTACCCTCTTTCCCCCTCCCTTTCCCTCAGAAAAGAGAACCCCCCCAATCAATCCACCCTGACTCTCCAGGTCACATCAGGACCAAGAGCATCCTCTTCCACTGAGGCCAGACAAGACAGCCCAGCTAGGGTAAAGTGATCCACAAACAGGCAACAGAGTCCATGTCAGGGACAGTCCCTACTCCACTTGCTAGGGGATCTATGTGAACGCCAAGCTGCCTATCAGCTACATGTATGTAGAAGGCCTAGATCCATTCCAACATGCTTTAGGGTTGGTGCTTTAGTCTTTATAAGCCCCCCAGGGCCCTAGGTTAGTTTACTCTATTGGTCTTCTTTGAAAGTTCTTGTCCCCTGTGCATCCCTCTATTCTTCCTCCCACTCCTCTACAAGACTCCCTGAGCTCCACCTAATGTTTGGGTATGTGTCAATTTATCTATACTATTTATTATTTAAAATAATAAATTGGCTTGAAATGTTGATTTTTAGTAAGATGTACATAAAAAGTGGCATAGAAAACAAGAATTTTGTATTTTATCCCTATCTCTTAACTGGATGAGTTTCTTAGAGTTTGATCATTAGGTTTTCTTCAAATACTGTTTGCAAGTTTCCACTGGCCAAAGAAACTTCAACAGCTGGAAACTGCGCTCTCAGCTGTGGGAGGATTCTATTAAAATTCTGTTCCTCCTTATGACGTCTCTGCTGAATTACACAGTAATGGTAAGACTTATCTTAGTGATAACATTGTGCCTCTAGAATTCTAGATCTACAAGAATAAAAAAAAAAACTAGCAACAAGTGATGTATTACACACACAACCCCCACACACAAACATCCCTGCACAAACACACACACACACACACACACACACACACACACACACACACACACACACACACACCCCCCCCCCCCCCCAGACACATACATACACCACAGACTTTCTTCATCTTGGAATGAAAAGACTCTATGGGTACTCCCAACCACCTCATATGCTGCAACATTTTTTTAAAAATGGACTCTTAGCATCACTCCTCACTTAAAGCTTGTTCCTGAGTACACCCATGTGGACTCCAGAAAAGCAGGGTGAATCCTATCTTTAACTACAAGGATAATTGGGTATATCAACTAACTGAACTAAGAAATCCTCTGATGATATTCCTTCTGAATCACGCTCTTGAATAATTCATTTCTTTAATACTTTCATCATTAGATACATATCTTAATAAGTGACAACAAATAATTCTGCTCTTAGTTTCAGTGACATTACTAATGAGAATGATGCTATTTCTATTCTGCTTGACCCGAAGCGACATATGTGCTGCCATCATACACCCTCAGTGTGGGCCATCTTCCTTGAGATTTATGGAAGAATTTCACATGCATTGGTAAGTGCTGGAAGACCACAGAACATGCCATGCAGCTCCTGCACATTGCAAGTGTGGCTTGGGGTAGAGAGTGATCATTATAACCAGAGTACCCACATCATTCATTTAGGATAAAAATGCAGGAAACTCTTCTTATCATCTCTCAAATGAATCATATGAAAGAAACATTCTATTTTCTCTGTAACCTTACCCTTAATACCACAAATTATTCAATAGCCCTAGAAGGAAATTCAAACCTAAGAGGTTAGTTATGAATTTCAATGCTAACAGAGGTTAAAGAAGCCCTGTGATAATGTTCTAGCTCCGTTGTGTTGCGGTGGCAAAACACTCAGGCCAAAAGCAGCTTGGAAAGAAAGGTTTATTTGGTTTATATCTCTGGGTCACAACCCATCAGTGAGGGAAGTCACAGCATGAAGGCAGAAATCATGGAAGACTGCTGTTTGCTGGTTTGTTCTCTGCCTCAATCACTGGCTCATGTTTAGCTTGCTTTCTTCTACATCCCATCCCCACCTGCCTAGGGATGGTACCACTCACAGTAGGCAGAGCCCTTGAGCATCAGTCAACAATCAAGACAATCCTCTACAGACATGGCAATGGCTCAATGTGATCTGGTCAATCCTCAGTTGAGATGCCTTCCTCGGGTGATTCTAAGTCATGTCAAGCTAACAGCTGAAGCGAAGATGGATGTCTTAGTTGTTTTAATTATTCAAAGAATAATATCATGTGATTAGATGAACATATCTCATCTACTGGTGGCCCTTGCTACTCTGGCTCCCTATCAGCCCTACAGGCATGCCCCCTACTGGGGTTCAAAGCTATAGTTTGTAGTGAGAATTTTGGTTTCTTTAAAAACACAGAAATGTTATATCAATATGAATTTGTTTTAATCCCAGGTGTGGGATATGCTGCTGCTTCAGATTGTCCACAGCAGTTAACTCTGATTTGTCTCATGGTCTAGGAGGGACTTGCTTTTGCCAGCTGAAGATAGTTTACATTTGGAATTCTGGGGACTTTTCAGAGGATAGATAAATGACAGAGCCCTGAGAAAGGCTACTGATGTTCCCCTGCTGCTGCCCCTGCTGCCCCTGCTGCTCCTGCTCCTGCTGCTGTGGCTGTTTTCTGGTTGCCGTCTGCTGGTTTCTGGTTGTAGATATCCTGAGGGCAAAGAGCAAATTTGCCCCCAAGGAACTTGATGATACCCCTAAGCAGCATTAAGTACACTAATGACATCCCCTTTTCCCTCTAACCTTCTTTTTCTCCTATGTAGTGTTGGGGACTTGGAAGGGATCGGGGTAGTGTAGGAAGGGAGGGGAAAGAACCCAATAAAGTAGCCAAAAGTCTGGTGAAAACAGTTCCTATATTCTGCCTTTGTAGTCACACCTAGCATGTTTGCTGAATGTGTGTGTATATATGTTTACTTGTGTATGTGCACGTGTATGTGTGCACATGGAGTCTAGAGGATGATTTAGGAGTCGTCTCCATATATATTTTGAGTCAACATCACTCACTCTGCCGAGAACTGACTACTTCAGCAAGTCCAGCTGACCAGCAAGTCCCATGAATATTCCTGTCTCCAACTCCCTAGGGCTGGGATTCCAAGTGCAGCAAACCTGCCCATTATTTTTGTCTCTTGAACATAGATTTGGTGGGGGTGTCGGATGTAGGCTCGCATGTTTATTTGGCAGGCCTTTTACCAGTGGAGCCCTCTTTAGCGTGTTTTAGATAGGGTCTGGGGAAGATTGTCTCCATCAAGGCTGCACCAGAAGTAGAATTCCCTGAGGAGCCCTCTGTTCTTTATGATGATCCCAATACTCTTTTCTCTCATATTTGTCCCTTATAGGCTTTCTACACCTGATGCTCTCTGTTAGCTTACCTTGATAAACAGCTCTTTGGTTTGTGTAAGTTTTTCTAATTTTCACCCTTAGAATTGGAACTATTGCTTTCTTCCTAGCTCTTATTGAGTTTATGCATAATCACAGTTGAATTAAAATGATCCACGTTGGGCCAGTGAGATGGCTCAGTGGATGAAAACACTTGATATGCAAGCTTGCCAACTTGAGTTTAATCCCTGGCACCCATGGTGGATGGAGAGAATTATAGTTTGAAACTTGTCTTCTGACCTCCACATCTGGACCACAGCATGTGCATACCAGCCTTCATACACATACCAGACACATGCACACACACACATATACTGCACACATGTACACATGCATGCACATGCATATATTAATAATATAGCTAATTTTTAAAAGTGGGCCAGATGTGATGATATATGTCTATAATCCCAGAATTTTAGAAATGGAGGCAGGAGGATCAAGAATTCTATGATTATCCTTGTATACATAACAAGTTCAAGACAACACTGGGCTACATGAGACCCTATCTCAAAAAACAATAATACAAACAAACTAAATAAATAGAATCAATCTGTCAAGCCCAAACTTAAGTGTAATTTAAAATAATGGAAAAAGTCAATCAATGAAATGCATGTATAAATAAGAGGAATACTATATAGACCTATATATTGAGTCTAAAAGCTAGGACCATAAGCAAAATTGGTATATCCACACTAACAGGCCTCATACCTGTGTTTGAAGAACAGACTCTGGACATACAGAAAAAGCAGCCGTGAGTAGAGTAGGACTTGCTCTGGTAAGGTCAAGGTATGTACTTCTAAGTGATACTAGCTTTTCATCAGGGGTTTTCTCTTCAGACTGTAACACGCACACAAACACATGCACACACATACACACACTCATGCACACACACACACACACACACACAACTTTAACTGATCACACTTGGATGATGTTAAACAAAATCTTTTGACTCACGTAAGAAAGGGACACAACCTGTCACTTCTCATGATATTTACTTACCAAACATCCAATTGAGTAACCACATACTAAGTGAGTAAGTTACCCATTAGAGAACTGGCTACTAACTAGAAAGGAAGCTTAGGATGTAGTGTTGTTTTAGCCAATCCCCCTGAATTAATGAGTATCGCCGATACTTAACATGGCTGTTAAGTATTATAAGAGAATCAGAAATACATGATTCCTGAAGAATGCAACATAACTTACAGCATGTTGAATTCTTTAATACAGAGTATATTAAATACCCTATAGAGTATTCCTTAAGGGAGTCCTGGCAAGACTTGACAACTTAAATTTAATCCCGGTGCCCTTGGCTGATGGAGAGAATTATAGTATGAAAGTTGTCTTCTGACCTCCACATGTGTGCCACAGCATGTGCTTGCCATACCTTTCACATACATACCAGACAGATGCACACACACACATATATGTACTGATGTATATCCAGTAGTCCTTAAGGGAATCATAGCAAGACTTTCTTTTCAAGGTCCAGTTTGAAAAAAAAAATTACCAAATTACAGTAGGAGATCACCCTTATTGTTTGAACAACTTAATAAGTGAAATTTAGGGTAGAATTACAAAACTGAATAATGATAAGATAACTTATAAATTATTTTATTTGCAGAATCCTCATCTTTCAGAGAGTCACACTGAATGTTGCAGGGTGTAGTGTCTAGGTCTGCTTTAAATGAGATAGGAGCTGGAAGTTTAGGTGAGTGTCTATAAGGCAAGATTATCTTGTCGACCTGATTAATTTGGGGAGAAAGGCCATCACTAAACCATCAAACCAAATTTGTTTGTGTTGGAAATTAGTATTTCAGAATTTGGCTTTAAAGTCCTGATTTTGCTAATAAATGTTTAAAAACCTACAAATCACAAATGGAATGTGGATATTCATAAGCCTGTCCTCTCATAGCATAGCCTACTCATGATAAACACCCCCAGCATGCTTCTCATTCTGTGGTTATCAGGTGGATAACCAGGCAAAAACATGGTGGTATAAAACTTAAAGGCACTGAATTTTAAAATATATAAAGAAATTATTAATGGCACTGTCTAAAAATTCTGTCTCTTAGGCTAATGAAATTATTTTTATGATTCTTACAAGCTTTATAGAGTGACAAGTCAGTCAAGGCAGTAGCATGAATGAGTTCATTTTGGCATTAATTTTGGCAGGTATACATAAGTATTTTACATGTTAAGGAGAAAGAGTGACAAAAGACATTTAAAATGGCAGAAACTTGTATGACTTGAGTAATGACTATAAAGGTACATAATTCAAAATATGTGTCCAGATGTCCATAATGCAACTCCATGATGAATCCACGAATGTGTGCTACTTTGCCCAATGTTATAACTTATTCTAAATGGACATAGAAAGGATGTGGGTATATATGTATCTATGAACATATAGGAATTAACTTATTTTTCTAAGATACTAGGAAATGTATAGTATTCATGTATGATTAGGCTGATAACATTATTTAAAAAGAGTTATGGATTTGGATAAACAGCTGGATTTGTTAAATCAGTTGGATTTAACATCTATTTTGCTGATTTTTGTACCTGAGCCTGTGGGAAGATGGTACACAGGTAAGAGCTGGTGACATATTTGATTTGGAAACCTCCATGATAGGAAGAATGCAAGCTCAGGCAGTATTTCCTCATAAGAGTCATGAATCAGAAGCCATCTTTCCAGAAATCTCAGACTTTGCTTTAAGGTAATACAGAGCAACCTGTGGGTTGAGACCCCCACAGGTGTCTCATATCAGATATCCTGCATCTCAGATGTTTATATTATGATTCATAATAGTAACAAAATTACAATTACAAAGTAGCAGTGCAATAATTTTATGGTTGGAACTGTATTAAAGTGTCTCAGCATTAGGAAGGTTGAGAACCACTGTCTTGAGGTCTTCAGTTGCTGGAGGTCCACCAGTATTACCAAGAATACTGAGAAAACTGACTTTTCTAAGCTCAGGCAGCTGTGGATATTGGGTTTGTTTCTGGATCTTTTATTTAATTACATCTGTTCATTTTTGTACCAGTACTGCCCAGTATTTGTCACAGTGGCTGAATTTTCTTGTGTGTGTGTGTTTCTTGTGTTTTGTATATATACTTGGATAGTGTCCTGACATTTTTTTTCCATATTTTCTGTGCTTGTTTGATTTTTTTTTTTTGAGTCTTGATGGTGAATTGGCTTCCTCTTGAGTTATGTGTCTCACAGTTACCAGGGGGTAAACTGACTTCAGTAATACAAGTAATGACTTAACCACAATCCTGGTGTTGTCATTCAGTAAAAGATCTTTGTGTACTTCACGTATGTCCCTAGCAAGGCTCAGTGTAGTAGTGAGGTATTTCTGGAGACAACACGAGCATTAACAACTAAGAAGTAAAAAGAACAGGGCTGGGGGTAAGGGGAAAAGAGGAGTATAGTGTGAATGAGAAGGAAAATGTATGGATGAGAAATCTGAAGGAGGCAAGGCCCCCTAAACACAGGCGGACTGCACATAGGAACACACGGAGACTCAACCAGCATGCACATGGCCTGGAAGGATCAGTAGCTAATGTGGCCCCAGCGCTGAGAGGAGAAGTGGACACAAGCCCTCATCCCTAACCCAGGAGCTAGCTCCAATTGATAACTGCTCGCAAATGAAAACTTGGTTTTCCTCAATGGAGTCTCACTGGGTATACAAACCACTTTTAAGTACAGGTATACCATGCCCAGCAGGCCAACACAAAACTATCTCGATGACATCTTTGGAGGTTCCTTATCTCATTATGCTTTGTCAGGACTTTTTTTTAAACGTACAGGTCCTTTTCACATATATTATGGCTTCCAGTTTTGTTTAATGGATTTCCTGGGAGTACCTCCATCTACATATGTTCCTTTGCTTTTCCTTTGGCTCATTTTTAGTTTTTCCTTTGTTTGTCCTATTCTAGTTTTTTTTTTCCTGTTTTATCTTACCCGATTATTATTATTCTTTAGATGCCTGTTTCTCTTCTAAGGAGAGGCAGAAATGATATGGATTTGGATGGCTGTGGAAGGAGTTAAGGGAGGGGGAGCTGTAATTAGAATGTATTGTATGAAAAGAAAGTTATTTCAATAAGTGAAAAAAATTCTTAAGTATGATGTGAGAACACAGTCCAAGAATGGAGTTGTACTAGGGAAATGCTGAGTGCTTGTGAGAAAACAAGAGTCTGTGGCCTCATTTTTTAAAAATGCAGAATTGCTCTTGGATTATGCTCTCATGTCCCTGCCAGATATAGTGAATAGGGGTGTTTACCTTAGAGAATTTATTACAACTGAGTATTGTTGTTTGTTTACATGCCTATATGAAAGTATATGCTTTTCTCAGCTGCACCTTGTGATTATATACAGCTTGAACCCATAAGAAATTTACTTAGGTGACCTTTCTTAGCCATCAGGGTATAAATTGTCTGGCTCTATGAATAAAGCTGGCTATTGTGTAAGACTTTAGTCTGCCTCATTTTTAGGCTCCAGTCTCCCAGGCCCACCATCTCTAGGGTGGTAAAAAATATGAAAAAATAAGAAATGTAGAATAGATGTAGAAAAAGAAAACATGTTTATGGAACACTATTCAGGCACGACACAAGCTGAAGCTAACCAACTAAACAGTTGGAGCATTAAAGTAGAAATTTAAAAACATAAATTAATTAAACAAAATAGAAAATACCGTAATGTTAGTCTTTTTTCCTAATCAAGATGAATGTTGTTTCTCCCCAGTTTGTCTGCTGGTTCTCTGTAGCTGGTGAAGAAAAAGCTGTAGAAAGCTCAGCATCCTTAATCATCAGAGAAATGCAACTCAAGATGACTCTGAGATTCCATCTCACACCTGTCGGAATGGCTAAGATCAAAAGCTCAAATGACAGCACATGCTGGCGAGGGTGTGGAGAAAGGCGAACCCTCCTCCGTTGCTGGTGGGAGTGAAAACTTGTACAACCACTACGGAAATCAGTCTGGCACTATATTAGAAAACTTGGAATAGCTCTGCCTCAAGACCCAGCCATACCACTTCTGGGTATACATCCAAATGACTCCTCCCCAAACCACAAGGACATATGCTCATCTATGTTCATAGCAGCCTTATTTGTAATAGCTAGAAACTGGAAACAACCCAGATGTCCCTCAACTGATAAATGGATAAAAAATTGTGGTACATTTACACAATGGAATACTATTCAGCTATCAGAAACAAGGAAATCATCCAATTTTCAGCCAAATGGATGAAACTAGACAGGCTCATCCTGAGTGAGCTAACTCAGACTCAGAAGGATGAACATGGCATCTACTCACTTATAATTGGTTTTAGCCATATAGTACAGGATAACTATCCTACAACCAACACACCAAAGGATCAGGAACATAGACTTTGTTCCCTATTAATGGGACAATTTGCCCTAGGGGTGCTACCACGTAGGCCTCCAGTGCAAAGAGGAAGCTCTTAGCCCTCATATGACTGTTGAACAGAGAGGGGCAGATATGTAGGGACACTCCACATCGGAGGAGTGGGATCGGTGCGAGAGGGAGGAGAGGGTGGGAGGGTGGAACCAGGAAGGGCGGAAAGAGAGTACTATGATGGAGATGTAATGTGAAGTGATAAATAAACAAACAAAAAAAAAAGAAAAAGAAAAAGAGCAGATGACGGGACTTCCAGAGCCTTGGGAAGATCAGCCAGAGAAATGCGTAGGGTGATGGATTGCTGGTGAGAGACACAAGCACACACAGCAGCACGGGAGCACTCCAGCCCTGCCCCTAGCACATTGTGTCTGGCATCACTCCAGTGCTCCTTCTAGCACATCTCTGGCATCAAAGTCCCAGACAAGTTTCAATGCTGTTGCAAAGATGCTATGCTCTGTGGTAAGAGTTTTGTTTGTTAAAACAACAAAAAACAACAAAGAAAAAAAGTTATATATATATATATATATATTAAATGGTTTTAAAAACAGAATGGTTTTTGTTTAATCCTAGGTGTGGGGCCGTGTTAGTCAGTCCACAGGCATAATCAATATGTGACTCATGCTCTAGTAGGGGCTTGGCCAGCTGGAGGAAGTTCAACTCTGAGGGAGAGAGATAAAAACCCAGGACCCCTAGAGGAAGGAGGGCCCTTCAAAGGAGAAAGAGGTTGCTGCTCTCCCTTCTTGACCTCCCCCACACTGCTGCTGGTCCATCCTACTGCTGTGTCTGCTGGTTTGCTGTGTTTCTTGGTTGACTGGTTTGCTGGACTACTGGATATCCTGACTACTGAGTTTGGCATTGCCCTAAAAAGAACCTGACAACCCTTATCAGCAGGAAATAGCTCAAAGAGACCTACATCCATTCCACCCTCTAACCTTCTTTCTTTCCCACCTAGAGTTGGGAGCTTGGAAGGCACAAGGGTTGGAAAGAGGTAGGAGTATTAAGTACTGTAAACTTAATCCGAGTGAAAAATAAAATAAAGTCACTTTCAACAATGCTTCAAGGCAACACCGCAGTGGCTGGTGCAAATGACAGCAGTCCACACCTTCCCTTATCTGCTTTGCAAGGGGAAGATGCTTAGTTCCTCAGTGTTGTACCCACCTGCAATGATCCACATTAAGGCAGCACCATGTTGCCACTTTGGCAAAATCCAGCTTTCCTTAAAACCATCAGATTCCATATAATAACTAGGATCCCCAAAGACATTTTAGGGGAGGGATTTCTGGGATATCCTCCTTTCCAAGTGACTTTTGCACTCTAGTTTTCCTGGATTCCAGAAACCCAGAGCTGTGCCAAGATAAAAAAAAAAAATACCCAGTTATACCTCCTAAAAGAATGGGCATGCCTTCCTACAACCAACACACCAAAAGAAACAGGAACATAGACTTTGTTACCTGTTATTGGGACACTTTGCCCTAGTGGAGGTGCCATGTAGGCCACCAGTGCAAGAGGAAGTTCTTAGCCCTCATCTGACTGCTGAACTGGGGGCAGGGGGCTGATATGTAGGGACATCCTACTCCAGAGGAGCAGGATAGGTGGGAGATGGGATGGTGGGACTGGGAGGTGTGTCAAGAGGGCACTGTGATGGAGATGTAACTTGAAGTAATAAATAAACATTAAAAAAAAAAAGAATGGGCATGCCATTATTTGCATCCACAAAACTGAAAATGAAATCCTAGGGACCTGCCGAGAAAACAAATTCTTCTATAAAAGATGACTGATTTAGTAACTTGAGAAATGGAACTGTCAGCAGTCCCCAAAGATCTAATTCTTACTTAACTGATAACTAGAATATAGGTCCCACACTAGATTCCCATCATAGTCGATGGCATGTGAAGACCTACACATGTACAGTTTCTCTTCTCCATGTTCTTTCCTTCTTCGTCCCTTCTTCTCTTTAGAGACAGAGTCTTGCTATCTAGCTCTGAATGGCTTGGTATTCTATTTGTAGCCCAGGCTTGCTTCAACCCACATCAACCCTCCTGCCTTAGCCTTCCAGAATGCTGAGAAGTCAGCCATGGGCCAGGACACTTAGGGTGGTCAGAGGAAGAATGACCACAGAATTGGACTGCAAGTGCATGGTAGAGCCCAAACCTACTGGAACAAAAGGACTAAGGAATTGGGGAAAATTATATTAGACAGCCAAAGCAAGAGTAAACTGAAAGAACCAAGAGTAAACACAGAAGCTTCCCCTGGATCTTCAATCGCGGTGTCTGTTGATTGATGTGACAAATCATGATGACAAAGCAACTTGTTGGAGGGTGTTTATTTTGATTATACTTTCAGGTAAACAGTCTATGGCAGAAGAAAGTCAGGACAGGAACTCAAACAGGAACTAAAGCAAAGGCTGTGGGGAACACTGTTTACTGGCTTGCTACCCATGGTTCTTTCAGCTTGCTTTCGTATACACTCCAGGACAGCCTGCCCATGGAGGGCACTGATCACAGGGAGCTGGAACTTCCACATCAACCATTAATCAGGACAGTTCACAACAGACTTGCCTACAGTCTTATCCAGGCATCTTTGCAATTGAGGTTTCCTCTTCTCAAATAATTTTGAGCCTGTGACCAGTTGACTTAATTTCTATGGATAAATGGTTAGAAAAGAATTACTTATTTGTAGCCTGGAATTTGCAACATATAAAGTTCAGAGCTTTCTCTCCACTGCAACACTCTAGCTAATTTTCTTAGTGAGGCAAAGTGTGATGTATCCCAGGTGGCCTCACACTCACTATTTAGTGAGGGCTGTCTTTGAACCCCTAATCCTCCTGTTTCCACCTCCCAAGTACAAAGTGCTCAGATCACAAGCATGTAATATCATAATCATTGGGCAGTGTTAATTTCAGTTGTATTCACATTTACTTATATTTCAATTACGTAGATGAAAATATATAATTCATCCAAAAGAATTCAGAAATCTGAAGGAAATCATCACTCCCTTTGCACATGAATTAAATCAGAAAGCAGCTTCCTACTTCCTCTAAACTGATTTTCTTGCCTCCTCATGTGTTCAGTTTCTTTATAATTAAAAAGTCACTCCTAAGAAACACATTGTATCAACAGGAACAAAATGCTTTGAAAATACAGTCATTTGCAATTTGTTTTTTTCTTCTTCTATGGTTCCTAACAATTTAACTGTGGGAAACTGCCTCTGATTTAATCTGCGCCTAGTGTTACCAACAATATTATACTTGTTGACATTTTCAGTCTGATTTTAAGCATTTTTTGCCTATTTTAATTTCATAAAATATTTTCTGTATTTTTATAGATGATTTAGCATTTTTTTTCTTTTTCACATTTAAGTTTATGGTCCACCTTAAATTATATTTTGGGAATGCTAAAAGTTAGAAAATTCAGACTAGATCCATTTTCTTCCTTTACAGATATAAAATTGTAAATGCTACCAAAACTGCTCCAGAACTTGCCAGAGTGGATTCAACCCAAGATGTTCCATGACTTTTTATTTTCTGCATAGGTCAAGATGGTGACAATAGGGGCTTGAATGATATTTTTTAAATGTGGGCTGAAAGAATTCAAAATTGTAGCAGCCTTCTATGCCACTTCTTAACTGTCTTCGACTAAGAGTCAACTGGGTAAGGGCTCAGATATGCAAGTGTATCTCCACTTCTGTTATATGGTTGTTAGTTTTGAGGGGTAAAAGGGAGGAATGGGCCAAGAGTAACTAGTGATGGATTATAACACGACCTAGTAATGGTAGCAGTGTTGGACTTAGCGGATCCACCCAGGTCCTGATGCCCAGAGACCCCAAGAGACTGAGGTTCATTGCAAAAAACAAGAGGATTTTATTGAGCTGGCGCGCCGGGGTTTGACTGCCTTCGGGAAGGAGTGAACCCCGAACAACAGTTACAGGCAACTTTTAAGCACAAAAACCACAAACAGGTGGGGACACAGGGGAACAATATAGTTGGTTAGCTAAACTTAAACTTTATAATGATTAGCCCGTTAGGCTGGGACCATTATCTCTGGTAACAGCAGCTGCAACTTTGTGGTTATCTATTTCCTGGAACATAGAGTTTGATGGAATGTCCTAGGGGTCAAGAGGTTAGATTCTCATGCACACAAGAGGAGCTGGGGAGGGGTGGTGGTACTTTTCCACAGCCTCACATTCCCCTCTTCTTTAAGTAAATTATTTCAATCTTGAAATCAGGGTCCTGAGTCATCAGGTGGAATCTCAGTGTATTGTTGTGTCTCAGTGTCTAGGTACATGAGTACCCAGACAGCACTGATGAAAGATACCATCCTATTTAGTATGCAGGGCCCAAAGGTGAGAATAAGTAAGAGGATAATGATGGGTCCCGTCAGAGTAGATACCCGAGTGGCAAACCAAGGGGCAGCTTTGTGGGATGTAGACCATATTACATCCCCTGTTTGGGATATCACCTCCCATGTGAGAAGCTGGGGTATATGAAGACTGGGAGAATTCACAGTCATCTGGGCAAGCAAAAGAAAGGCTAAGAGTCCAAGGTTTGGCGGAGCTTGAGCTTGAGGGGATTGGAGGTGCAGTGGACTTGCCATTTGGTCGAAGGTTCAGGAGCCACCTTGACATGGGAGGCGTGGATCCAAGCTGAGATAGTATCCACCTTGATGGCCATCGGGGTGGTAAGCAGGACAATGTAGGGTCCCTTCCACCTGGTTGGTAGGCCTCAGCAAGCTGTGTCCACACCTCCTTCTGAACCAGTTGGAGTCCTTTTAATCTAGCATATAAATCATTATTACGATGACAGTTGGGGTCAATACCCTGTCCGAGGGTGAGCAAAGGAGATGGGGCACCATATGAGATCTCAAATGGAGTGAGATAGAAGCAGGAAGGGGTGTTCCTCACACGGAACAGGGCCAAGGGAAGGAGCACCGTCCAGTCTGTGCCATCAGTCTCCAAGGACAATTTAGTTAAGGTCCCTTTTAGGGTTCTATTCATTCTCTCTACCTGTCCTGAACTTTGGGGTCTATATGCACAATGTAATTTCCAATCCGTCCCCAAATACCTGGCCACCTCCTGACTTATCTGGGCAGGGAAGGCTGGTCCATTGTCTGACCCTAGTGCCTTAGGTGTCCCGAATCAGGGAAAAATTTGTTCTAGGATCTTTTTTGCCACTATAAGGGCAGTCTCATTTTTAGTGGGGAAAGCTTCCACAAATCCTGAAAATGTGTCTATGAAAACTAGTATATATTTGTTGCCATATCTGGCAGGACATACCTCAGTGAAGTCAACATCCCAGTAGGCCCAGGCCTGTCCCGCGTAGCCTCTTACCAAATTCTGTCTTGTCCCTGCTGGAGTTCACTTTTTGGCACAGTACACAGGCTCAGACAACCTGCTCTGCTAGTTTATGAAGTCCTGGAACCTCATAGGTAGTTTTGTTAATCAGAGATACCAACTTCTTAGCACCCAAGTGTGTCCATCGGTGCATTTGTTCTAACATTTTTTCTGTCTCCTTTAAAGTTAAGGTCTCTCCCGGTTGTTGCTGGGGAGGTTGTCTTGTTAGGATCAACAGCCAATAATTCTTGTATAACGTCTCCTAGGGCCATCTCTCGGGCAACTTGATCGGCCATGTTGTTTCCACTGGCTATAGGAGACCTGTCCTTCTGATGTCCTGGACAGTGAATGATGCTTACTTTGGTCGGCAACATGAGGGCAGCTAGCAGTGCCAGAATCTCCTGTTTGTTTTTAATTTCTTTACCAGCTGAGGTAAGGAGCCCCTCTGTTTATATATGGCCCCGTGTATGTGTGCGGTGACAAAAGCACACCTGCTGTTGGTGTAGATGTTTATCCTTTCCTTCTCCTACAGTTCTAGTGCTTTGGTAAGGGCAATCAGCTCAGCCCGCTGTGCAGAGGTCCCTTGTGGAAGGGCCACTGCCCAAATGACCTGATTCCCATCCACCACCGCCGCCCCTGCTCAGTGCTTACCTTCCTCAAGAAAGCTGCTTCCATCGGTAAACCAGGTGGTGTCAGCATCAGGGAGTGGCTGATCAGTAAGGTCCGCGCGGGTGCCATGGGCTTTGGCAAGCACTTGTTGGCAGTCGTGGATGACAGCTGAATTGTCCAGATCGGGGTCAGGCAGAAGGATAGCAGGGTTGAGCCCTGTGGCCGGTGTGAACTTGATGTGGTCTGAATTCAAGAGGAGTGACTGATAATGAGTCATTCTGGCATTAGTTAGCCATCTTTCAGGGGGCTGGCAGACCACGCTCTCCAGAGGGTGGGGAGCCGTAATTGTGAGGTTCTGTCCCAGAGTTAGCTTATCAGCATCTTTGACTAAAGCTACCACAGTGGCTATTATTCATAAGCAGCTAGACCACCCAGCCGCCACAGAATCTAATTTTTTTTGAAAGGTATGCCACAGGTTGATTCCATGGACCCAGTCTTTGAGGTAAAACTCCTTTGCCCATTCCACTGTTTTCAGCCATGTATAAGTGGAACGGCTTTGTCACATCGGGCAGTCCCAAGGCAGGGACCAACAACAAGGCCTGTTCAATTTTGTCAAAAGTGTCTCCGTCTCACTCCTTTTTACCCCAGACAAAAGGTGTGCTCCCCTTAGTCAGTGGATACAGTGGGGTGGCTAATTCAGCAAACCCCAGGATCCACAGTCGACAGAAGTCCACCATCCCCAAGAATTCTCTGACTTGTTGGGGAGTCTTGGGGGTAGGTATCTGAACCACAGTGTTTTTTTCTAGCATCTGACAGCCACCTTTTTCCATCTTTGATTAGATACCCCAGGTAACTGACCTGTCATTGACAAATCTGGGCCATCTTGGCTGAGGCCCAGTATCCCAAAGATCTGAGCTATGTCAGCAGGTTTTCAGTTCCCAGGAGGCAGTCTTCTTTGATCTCCGCTGCTAGGAGAATGTTGTCAACATATTGGAGTAACGTTGCCTGGGGGTTGGAGGTTCTGAAGTGGGCCAAATCTTGGTGGAGGGCCTCATCAAAGATGGTGGGAGAGTTCTTGAATCCCTGGGGCAGGCAGGTACAAGTCAGTTGTCCTGATATTCCTGAGGCCAGATCTTTCCACTCAAAGGCAAATATAGGCTGGCTAGAAGGGCTGAGCCTTAAGCAGAAAAAAAGCATCTTTCAAGTCCAATACTGTGTATCACGTTCACTGAGGAGGAAGGGTACTAAGGAGGTTGTAAGGGTTGGGCACTGTAGGGTGAGGGTCAACCACCCTTTTGTTAATTTCCCTTAGATCCTGGACTGGCCTATAATCAATAGTCCCAGGCTTGCAGACTGAGAGCAGAGGGGTGTTCCATGTTGACTGGCATTTAACAAGGAGCCCCAGCTTGAGGAGCCACTGGATATGTGGGCGGATGCCGTCTGGGTCTTCTTTGCTCATGGGGTACAGGTGGACTGATACTGGGGTTGAGGTTGCTTTAACCTCCACCAACCACAAGTGGGCAATGCTTGGCCATCACTATGCCAGTAAGTTCGGCCCAAGCTGAGGGAACCTTGGCCATCCATTCCTGCATATCCGCTGGCTGAGGAGGGGGTTGTTCAAACAGTCTATGTTCATCCTCCAGCCTCATGAGGAAGACCTGAAGTGGCCTCCCCTCTCTATCAGTCACTGACGGTCCTTCAACTTGAAAATGAATTTGGGCTCCCACCTTGGAGAGCAAATCTCGGCTCAGAAGGGGGTAAGGGCATTCAGGGATTACAAGGAAGGAGTAGGATACCCGGCCCATGCCAAGATCCACTGTTCTTTGGGTAGTCCATGAGTATTGTCTATTCCCCATGGCCCCCTGTACCCAAGACCTCTTGGTAGAGATTGGTTCTTCTGGTTAGAGAAGGACCGAGTGTTGAGCCCCAGTGTCTACCAGAAACTGAAAGGGTTTCCCCTCCACATTGAGAGTTACCCTAGGCTTGGGGGAGGGGGTCTGAGCCACGATTCCCCTAATCCTCTTCTTTAAGGGCTAAAATCTTTTCTTTGGGGAGTCCTCCTCTCTTCTTTTTTGGGACAATCCTTGAGCCAGTGTCCCCTTTCTTTACAGTAGCACATTGGTCCTTGTCTAACAGCAGCCTTTTGCCCATTTCCTCATCTCTCTGACCTCACTTGTCTCTCAGGTCTCTTTCTTTCACTACAGTGGCCAGGATCTTGCTCAAATTTTTTCATGTCTCTTTTCTTTCTTCAACTCTCGTTCATCCTGTTCCTTATGCCTTCTTTCTTCCTTCTCTTCCTCTGTCTCTCTTTTATTGAACACCTTATCTGCCTCCTTCACTAGATCCTGAAGTGAGAATCCTCATAGACCATTTAACCTTTGTAGCTTTTTTCTGATATCTGAGGCTGACTGATCAATAAAGGCTATATCTATGGTTGCCTTATGTTCCTCAGAGGTAGGATCATAAGGGGTGAATCTCCTGAAAGCTTCCATCACCCGCTCTAAAAACACTGTTGGCGACTCAGCCAGTCCCTGAGTTACTTCTCTTACCTTAGCCAGATTGGTGGGGCATCTCACCGCCCCCCCCCCCCCAGAGACCTGCCACAAGAGCCTGGCTACCCTCAGAGGCTCCCTACCTTCAGGCGTATTGAAGTTCCAGTTTGGTCTAGTCAGAGGGAAGCCTGCATCAATCTCATTGGGTAACTGGGTGGGTTGCCCATCAGCACCAGGCACATTTGTTCTGGCCTCTAACAGGACTCACTGTTTCTCCTCAGTCATGAGGAGAGTCTGTAGGAGTTGCTGACAATCATCCCATGTGGGTTGGTGGGAGAAGACAAGAGATTCTATCAGGGAAGTCAGGGCGTGTGGATTCTCAGAGAAGGAAGGATTATGAGTCTTCCAGTTATAAAGATCTGCAGTGGAGAATGGCCACTGCAGTTGGTTCCCTTGTTCATCTGGTGGCCCGTAGTCCCTGAGGGGGAGTACGGTGGAGTCTGGGGTACCTGCCTTTCGGCTTCTAGTCCCTGTGGCCAGGTCTCTGCCCTCACCCTCCAACAGGGGTCCCACTGGGGCTGAAGGTTGAACAACTGGGGCACCGGGGAGAGGTTGAGGGTTTGAAGTTGGAGGATAAGGTGGCAGGGGTCGAGGAAGAGGAGGAGGAAGTGCATCTGGGTGTCAGGGTAGATCTTCTTTGGAGGGTCCGTCGTCTGAACGGGCCCTTGTTTGGCCGGCGTCTGCCTCAGAGTGAAGACCTCAGTAGATGTCTGGGGAGACAGACCTATGGAAGAAGCAAAAGGCCAGACCCACGGAGGGGGAGAGACCACCAGGGCCTCCCAAACCAAGATATAAGGCACTTGATTCAGGTGCCCATGGGGTCCTGGGTTAAAAACTTTAGACCTAGCCTGCCTAATTTTGTCTAATAAAAAAGATCCTTCAGGTGGCCATCCAGTCTGGAATGTAGGCCACTCTGCGGTACACAGAGTCTGCCACCTCTTTTTTTTTTTTTTTTAATCTCAACTGACAGATTATATGCCCTATTTTTAACTTCAGTTCAGTGGCTCAGAGTCAGGGATAAAGGGGTCGTCACTGTCTTTCCCATCGTCAGATCATCACGGAGGAGGAGAATAAGAGGAGTTACATATGAAACCCAGAGAACAAAGAACAAGACGAGACGCAAGCGGTCATGGCGAGATTGTCTCAGAAATGAAACTGACTCTGACGGGAGCCTCCAAAGAGGTTCCACCATAATTGGATGAAGGGGGACCCAATTGGCCTCCCCTTCCAGACAGACCTCTAGGGCATCCCCCAGGGTCCTAAGATACTTGTCTACTCAGATGGAGTGTCTGAAATCAGATAGTTACAGAGGTTGGAGCGACTGGCCAATCAGATGGCAACTCGCACAGAAATGACAGTAATAGACAGACAGACAAAACAGCTCGAGCGTATCTCCGAATCCTGGAGTCCTGGGGTCTGGGGGCGTTCAGGCAATCCTGGATGAGCCCCCAAATGTTAGGCCCAGGGGATCCACTGAGGTCCTGATGCCCAGAGACCCCCAGAGACCGAGGTTTGTTGCAAAAAGCAAGAGGATTTTATTGAGCCGGCATGCGGGGGTTCGACTGCCTTCGGGAAGGAGTGAACCCCGAGCAACAGTTACAGGCAGCTTTTAAGCACAAAAACTGCAAACAGGTGGGGACACAGGGGGAACAATATAGTTGGTTAGCTAAACTTAACCTTTACAATGATTATCCCTTTAGGGTGGGACCATTATCTTTGGTAACAGCAGCTGCAACTTTGTGGTTATCTATTTCCTGGAACATAGAGTTCAATGGAATGTCCTAGGGGTCAAGAGGTCAGATTCTCATGTGCACAAGGGGAGCTGGGGAGCGGTGGTGGTATTTTTCCACAGCCTCACAGCAGCAGCTAGAATGCTCACCAGTATTCTGTGCTGAATATTGGCAAAAAGAATCTATACCTTGAAACCGTAATTTTTAAAATTATTCAACATTTATTAATAACTGTACTCACTTTATAAACATAAACTTACTTAACTACTAACCCTACGAATGACTACAGCCCTATTACCTAACCACTAAACCTATTGATAACTATTACAACTATTTTCATAACCTTTTAGAATAATACAGTCTGGGGCATGTCCTCAGTTGTCAAGAACACAGTCTCTGTGGTAGAACCTTTAATGCACTTAGCAGTCTTTCTTCTGGAATATCTCAGAACTAGATCCGTAAGGGTAAATTGGCTATGGCGACTTCAGCTTAAATTAGGTTTGAGGCTTTCTTCTCTCTGGGAGACCCCAGCCGTCTGTAGGCCAAATTATTTCCTTAGCATCAGCAACTTTGCTGCTCTGCCTCAGTCCTGAAAGCTAGCCACAGTTTCGTTTAGGCCACTGTTCGGACAGGTCAAACCCCTCTAGGCAAAAGCTGAGCCACAGGGTTTAGTCCTTGGCCTTTTTCTGTCTTGCTGAGGCTTCTCTGTTCACCAGCTTCTTTCTGCCTCAGGGAGATCTGGCCATCAGTTCACCAGCACTTTCTCCATCAGGACTCACTAGCATTGGAGCTCTCTAGCATGGGGCCCCTTGGCTCCATGCACTTGTTCTTAAATAGGAGATCTCCTTGTTCCACCTGTTCCAGCTTACTTTGGGCTCCACCCACTTAGCAGCTGAAAATAATGCCAGGCCAGATACTTTGTTTCTAGTCCATTAAGTTGTCCCTGTTTTCACCTGACTTCATCCTTGTTTTTTCATAAGCTGATAGGCTAATCACTCACAGCCAAGTTGATCTTCATGCCCCAAATTAAGAGACTGTATCAGAAACCCCTAGATATTTACTAATCTAATTTAATTAATCTAACTCCCTACAATACCTTTTATAAATGTAGAAACTCCCAAAGCCAGGTATGAGGGCAAGCACCTATAATCCCAGCATTTGGGAGGTAAAATGCAATCCTCAGCTAAACAGGGAGGTCCAGGCCAGCTTGGACTACAAGAGAGTGAATGAAAAAAGAAATAAAAAAGAAAGGAACATGACTGCTCCTAAGTATGGTGGAAAAGAAAGTTTATTTTAGATAAAAAACAATAGGAAAGCATAGCTGGAATCAGAGACACCTGGAAGAGTCCAGACTGAATGGAGCAGTGTAGGGAGAGGGGGAGGGCCAGGCCATGAGGCCAGGAGGGTAAATGGTAACTGGAAAAATAAGACCGAGTAACAGAAATGGCTGAGTTACATAAGGAAGGGTAGCTGGGGGAAGGGCGACCCAGCCCCTGAGCTGGGGAAGTTTTGGGTAAGAGGTGGTGGGGGGGTTATTCCAGCCATACCCTGTAATGGATAGTGCTGAGGGATGCTGGGAGGACCTGTTGGCCAGATCTGCTTTGATATGTTCAATAGGTGCCTCAGAAATTTGTTCTGGGTTTGAGACTTAACCAAGAGCTTGGCTCAAAACAATCACCAACTGAAAATCCCAGAAAATAGCAACAAAATGAAAAGGAGATAGAATCTGGCTGCATTTCCCATGCCCCTGGAGTTATTTCATATGGAGTTTCCCTCCTCCATCCCCACCTCCATCCATCTCCATAGGAATCCGAAGAATTTTCTTGGTGGTTTCTCAGTACCTACTGGCAGAGTGGAGTAAGAGCTCAGAAAAGAGGAGCAGTTCTCTCCAGGGTCTTAGAACTGCTAAGCACATTACTTTGTAGAAAGTGTTTGTTTTCCTATTTTTTTTTTGTTTCCTGAGTTAAACTTCTCTTAGCTCTACCTAGATATTAATGACATAGAATTTGCCCTTGTGAGAATTATGCAATGATTAGAGCTGCACATGTGTAAACAGCCCACATTGCTAAGAAATACGATCTCCTTAAGAACTACTTCCTGTAGTTTATTTGATCTATATCCTCCAATACTATGTACTCACTTAGTTAAATTGAGTGATTATCCCACACAGATGGCCCTTACCAAGAAGAGGAACCAAGTTATTATAAACAAAAATCTAGTTGCTAAGACAAGTTTTTGTCTTTTATTGCCTTTTTCTCAGTTACCAGTTTTCTTATGACTGCAGTAGAAAGTGATATGGTGCAACAATTGTGAACTATTAGTTTATGTGCTAGAGAGATTTAAGGTAAGAAAGAAAATAGGATTCCTGGTTGGAGAAAATTGCTCTGTTTTCAGTTTATACTATTTATTGAAAAACATAGATTTAGAATATTACGCTATAAAATGTCAATTTAATGAGTTCATTTCTGTTGTTTTTTCCATATATAGCACAAGATTGTATGTATATCTTTAACTCACATTTAACTGTCTTAATCCCTCACTCAAATATTTCCTGGGGTTGCATAAGAGCAACATTCCAACTCCTTAGCAGAGTCTCACTAGCTTTATACCCAGCCTCTGTCTATTCCTGGGCATCTGCGCCGCAACCCTGGGCTCACACCATTATCCATCCCATTCATCTCAAGCCACTTTTTCTCTGACATATTTTCAGGACCTAGACAAACTCTTCATAACTACTCTAGTTAATGTGTGATATCCATACATAGATTTTTTTCATATCTACTCTGATTAATGTGTGATGTCCATATATAGTCTCTGTCT
>CAJQZJ010015786.1:2739638-2752908 GCA_907164525.1 Lophiomys imhausi | reverse complement strand
TCTCTCTCTCTCTCTCTCTCTCTCTCTCTCTCTCTCTCTCTATCTCTCTCTCTCTCTCTGCTACTACCCTTATGCCAATGTGAAGCCTAATCACTCTTGTAAACTTGCCTTAAGGGCAATCTCTTCCTAGAAGCCTGGTTCACATAGTCCATGTCAATTACAAGTAAGTGCACATGGTAAAAACTGTAATGGGTAATGGCTGTTTATTAGAATGATTAAATTAACCACTGCATGTATGTACTTAGGAATATGCTTTCTGGAATGACTCTTTGGCTATTTACCAAACCTATGCTATCAGATGCCTTCTTGTTTTCAATTAGCTAAGACCTTAAATTCACCACATAGTAGATGTAACGTACAGCCTATGCTGTATCATGTTCTTCTACATGGAAATATTAAAAAATAAAAATGGCGCTGCTTTCACCTGCAGCTAAACTGCTCTTCACTTTTCCTTCATGACTAGCCTAGGTACACACAGGATTGTTTCTCTGAAGGCATTTGTAACCTAATGTGAAAAGAAATTTCAAAGATATGTAAGAACAACTGTGTGTGGGCCCACGTGTGCATGTGTGTTTTATACAGGAATAATCATGGTAGGTGTGAAAGAGAGCACATCAGCTGTGAAGGATGGGTTATGTTTTGAAGAAGAGCCATTACTGTGCAGAATGAAGTGAAGCAGGACAGGAAGGGAAGTTAGAAACACTTCAGTGGGATGTCTTGAAAGTCAGGCTAAAGGGGGAAATGCCTCCAAAGGACAAGCTATCTGTAAAAGGCTTAGCAAACTTTGTTTATAACCGGTCTGTACATGTAATAGTCTGATTACCTGTACAAGCACATGTGAACCTATGAACATATGTAGTTTCAGGTATTAAGTGTAGCCTGGTACATCTGCAGTGGGAATGAGACAGCAAGCTGGCACCCACCGTGAAGAAACTCAGAGCAGGCTTTCGATTCGCTTTGATCTGCTCCATCAGTATCACCAAGAGCCAGGAGAACCTTCTCTTCTACCCAAACCAACCATTCAATAGCCACTGGATTCCTTCATGTGCAAAATCAGATTGAAGCCTGTGCCGTGTCACCAGAGGCCCTGTGTGCTCTGGCCTTATAACTACCATTTAAATCCATTACCTATGCCAAACTGAGGTTGCTGCTTGCTTTTCCTTGACCATGTCAACCTTTGTCCTGCCTAGATATTTCATATATCTAGGTTTCAACTCTTCCTGGACTCTTCTGTCTCAGCTGATCATGGTTAACCCTCTCGTTTACTTTACAAACTGCCCAGTATGCCTGTCAGATAATTCTCTCTTCTCTGTCCCAATTAAACCTGTGACTGTCCATCCCTACCTGTTCTGTCCATTAGACTAGTTTATTTTTCTGTCCTTTATCTGTCCCTTTAATGTAAATACCACAACATACATGTCTTAACATATTTACCTTCTGTCTTTCTGGCTATAATTCAAGGTTTAGAAGAACAACTCTTCAATTTATTTCTATCTTCTCTATTCAGTAGTTAATTTATCAACTTTTTCAGCATTGTATAAACACAGAATTGACTCCTTTTCCATTTAAATTTCATTAGCCATAAGAAAGATGTCTGATACCAAAGTGGGTTTGAGGCAGATATCCATCAGCCAAACTTACAAAATAGAAGCCTTTGGTCCATTCAGTCAGATTCGGGATATAAAAGGCATACACTCTGGAAAGAACAGAAATATGTGGGTGTATACTTTGTCAATAACTATTTTAAAATGGTTTATTTATTTATATTTTATGTCTGTAACTGTTTTGCCTGTATGAATGCATGTACACCTGGCATCTTTTGAGGGTGTTAGATTCCCTATAATTAGAGTTACAGTTTGTGAGCTTTCATGTGAGTGCTGTGAGCAGAACCCGGGTCCTCCACAAGAGCAGCAAGTGTTCTTAACAGATGACTCATCTTTCCAGTCATGGGAACTACTTTTTAAAATCTCAGGTCTAATGAAGTGGGTTTTCCATGGGAACAGCCAGAGAGTATTGAAGTATGTTCTCTGCAGCTGGGGGTCCAAAGGATTGGTGCCTGACTCACACACATGGGAGTTAGAAAAGAATCCTGCATTGATCTTCATAGGTCTCTTTTCCCAAAACATTTTAGCCCAAGAGTCACCTCTGGGGACCAGTTCTTGCTCCAAAATAGGAACATTAAAGTCTACAGCAATGGAAGGAAGCATTTGGATATTTTCCCAAGAGAATGTCTGCAAAAATATGAGAAGACTCCAATATGGAAACTGTTAAGAATGGGATGGTAGAGAAGTAGATGGGTATTGGGAGTGACAAGAAGAAAGAATGCTGCCAACACCAGTTATTTCCATTGGAGGGAACACTTGTGAGTTTTTCTAAACATGCTCAAATATGTTCATGGGAGACTTAACACTTTGCCAGATGTAGCAAATATGGAGCTGCATGGCTGGACAAAGAAATACATTTTCTTCCTCTGGTTCTAAAACTGTTCTTTCTTATCTTTGATCATAATGGCTATAGAGCCTGGAATAATCAAGGGAGGAGAAATGACATATACCAACCACCACCCCTCTCATGTAGAAGCCAGTGGTCACCTAATTCTAGCATAAAGATAAAAGAGATGGATATTCTAATTTTGAATAGGGATGTAAAGATGGAGAATCTACTTCCTTCTCTTCTATTACCTCCCTTTCTTTAACAATTTTGCAGGGGAGTTGAAAGATTTGTTATATAAAAAGGAAATAATCAAATAAATAAATAAATCATTAGAGCCTGGGAGACAGTTATAAATTTAAATATCATTACATTTATTTACTGTGTGTGTACACACGCGTGCATGCATGTGTGTGTGTGCATGTGCTTTTGCGTGTGCATGTGCGTGTGTGTGTGTGTGTGTGTGTGTGTGTACATATAAATGTTTTCTACATCAAAAATGAGGAAAGCCCAGGAATAATGATACCATAGTACTACAAGCATGTCTAGCATCTATATTTTTCTTCCAAATTGTATTCTCTATTAACAGAAATCAAACTTCCTTTGGAAAATGACTGATTGCCAGGCTGGCACAGTAAAGTCTGGGATGACTTGGGACACCTTGAACCACATGATGGGGGGGGATGGTTAGTGCTCATTGTCACCTTGACAGAATATAGACTCTAGAATTACCTGGGAGATGGGACTCTGAGCATGCCATTGGGGATTAACCTGAATAAGCCAATTGGGTTGGGAAAACCTATCTTGATTGGAGGTGGGACTGTCCTCTCTGCAGGGGATCCTGAACTGTATAAAATGGAGAAAATGAACACAGCCCTGGAAGCACAGGCCACTTTGTTTCTTGGTTGCGGTTGCAATGTGACAGCTGCTTTAAGCTCCTGCTATCTTGATTTTCTGTCATGATTGATGTGCCTTAAATTGTGAGCTGGAATAAACTCTTTTCTCCCTTAAGTTGATCTTGTCAGGGTATTTTATGGCAGGAGCTGGAACTAAAACTTAGAAAGAGAGTGTTCACAAACAGATGTAGTCACATGAAACAGAAACCAGAGACTCGGCTTAGGTGAGTTTCCACTACAAGTGAGAAGAACAGTGTTACGCTTTGAATGCAATCCCAAACCATAGATTTATTCAAATAAAAATACACTGATATGCTGCAATTTTAATGATATGCATATGGTCTCAAATATTTTCTTGTAGAATATCTATCAGTTTTTGAAAGTCATTAATCAAGTGAGCAAATGCACTGGTATAGGACCCAGATAAAGAGGGCATCTCTGTAGAAACCACATCCCAGAAAAATTCATGAAGCACATCAAAACCCATAGGAACCATAACAAATGTTGTATAGTCTTCAAGAGTGCGGATGCCATGAAAGTCAAGGGAAAAACCCGAGGAATCATTTTAAACCTGAAACAGCAAAGAAAGACAGAATATGGGCAGGGTTGTCTTTAATTCGAACAAAGGATACTAAAATAACAGTTTCAGTACCGATTCCCTAATGTAGATGCCACTGGGTGTTTCATTTACCCATAAGAATGTTCTTGTCTCTAGAAAAATCACACTGAACTGTTGGTGTTTGGTAGCAGGTGGTAGAGGTAAAATTTTCCCTGTATTACAGAAATTTACAGAAGTATTACAAAGTGTAATACTTCTGTAAATTTCTGATTGTTCTTAAAAATAAAAGGTGCTTTATATCATGTAGGCTCGACTATCTCCTCTTAATAAAGTTTTTACTTGAGTTGTAAGATTATGGGTTTCTATATTGTTTAGTAATAGAATATGTGTGTTATGAAAGAACTGGGGATAGAGTGGGGGATGGAAGATAAAAGGAAAGGAGATGGAGGTTAATCAGGACTGAGGATGTATGATGAAGCCCCTTGTTTGTCAGCTAATTAAAAATATAACTGTAGGAAAAAGGAGTTTGAGCAGAGATATCCCGTATGTATGGGCAATGCTGCTCCCCAAAGGCATGGGCTATTAAATATAAATCTCTGTGCCAGACATGGGATATCTCCCTACGAGTTATTGTTCTAGAAGTTCCCAGAAGTACTCAAAACCCCACAGGCTGTTGCTGTTGCTCTTGGTTGCCAACCATAACTAGATAGTAAGACCCTATTGCTGAAGAAACCATACACATTAATTGGAAGATACAGAGAAATTAGTCTTAAAAAGATGGGCAAACTGTGTCTTATGGGCTAGCTTTCATTCTTCTGGAACATGTTTTGTAGTCTGTCGGAGGAGAAAAGACATTAGTGGTCTTACCTAGAGCTGGATCCTGCGTGCTACAATACTGACCTACTAACTGTAGACATAATTAATTAAACTGTTTACTTAGTATTTAGGTTATTGTTAATTGATTGGCGGCTATTAATCCTTAACCAGCCATTATAAATGAGCACACAGACACCACACACATTTTAACAAGCCTGGGACTGAATTGAGCATTCTTGGCCCACCTAAGCTAGCTCTTAATTCTATTACCCAAATATGACCTCCATATATACATACAGCCCCTTGGACTGTTATTTTCCATGCTAGGCCCATGTTCCAGACCAAGTCGAGTGACGTTCCTTTCTTTATCCCACGGTGGGTGTCCTCCTTCCTGCTCTTTGCTGTTTGTCTTTGAGACTCCTTCTACCCATCTGCTGGAGACTTCTTCTTGAGGCTGCTTCTGGCTACTGGAGGCTTCTTCTACTTCATCTAGTGGAGACTTCTTTTTGAGGCTGCTTCTGGCTACTGGAGGCTTCTTCTACTTCATCTAGTGGAGACTTCTTCTAGAGGCTGCTTCTGGCTACTGGAGGCTTCTTCTACTTCATCTAGTGGAGACTTCTTTTTGAGGCTGCTTCTGGCTAGTGGAGGCTTCTTTCACCCAAGGCTTTCTGCTTCAGAAGCTCTTGCCTTAGTCCCGCCTATCTCTGTCACTGCCCAATCTCAGGCCTCAGCATTTATTCAGCAATAAGAGAATGCCTCAGAAGGGGTGGTAACCAGATCTCAGCATTGAAATCAGCCTATCAGAAGCAATGTTATTACACCTTCCCCAGCAGCCCACTGGTGGCAAGGCTGTTTGTGGGGGTAAGCAAAACCACTTTCCTGTTTGGATTTGACGTGTGCTCAAATATATGTCTGGTGATGTGCTCTTGGTCAAGAATCATGGTTAAGGAGGTCATAGGCACCACAAGAAATACACTGCTATTAATTTTCTAAGTGTTCTGTTGTCAAACTTGCTGCTAAATAGTTATGTTTGTATTGTTTTCAGCCTTGGTCAGAGAAGCTTATTGCATTTGGTAGTGGTCAGTGAAGAGATTTATAACTCTTCGAAGTGCTGAGACTAGGCTACTGAAAATGCTCAGCCATGGATGGGATACCTATATCAAGCCTACCCCCACCTCCCCAGTACAGTTCAGGTAATATCAAAGAAAGGAGGGCAGAAAGAATGTAAAAGCTGGAAGAAGGGGAGGGTCACTGTTAAATGCTGTTTTATGGACTTGTGACATGAACCCACAGCTGCTATACTTATCTGCAAAAGACCAAACCAGTTGGAAGTTCCAGAATGAATTGGTGAGGAGTTACCAAAGCCCCAACCTTTGGCTGAGGAGCTATTGGCATTTGGTGGCTTCTGAGGGAGGGAGAGTCATTTTCTCTGGGAGCATGACCTCTTCCAGGCTCCACAGACCTCAGTGGGTGGCTCCACACCCGTGAGGGTGTAGGCAGCACTAATTAGACTCAGTGGTTTAAAAGTAGCATTAATAATAATAATTTTTTGTTATTAAAATTAAGAGAAGGAAATGATATTGTAACTTTCTTGTTCTATTAAAGTTTTTCCCACCTGACCTGACCTAAAATAAAAGACCAAAAGCCTCTGAGTGTTCCCATCACTGAACTGCTTCTTACCAGAGATTTTCACCAGGGGCAGAGGAAGTGTATGTATTTGCTTATATGTGGATATTAACTGTTAAGTCAATGATAACTATGCTACAATCTGTAAAACTACAGAGGTTAGCAAGTGACTGGAGAGGGGTGTGAAAGATAGATCTCCCTAGGAAATGGAGATAGAATAGATAGTTACGGATGAATGGGTGGGAGTCTAAAAAGGATCAAGTGAAGAGGTGGAAGGAAGAGAGAGACAAGGGAGGGAATATGGTGAGAGACAGGTCAAATTAAGAGACATTTGAGGTGTAGTATAGAGAATACAATAGAAGCTTCCTAAAATATATACATATATGCAGGTACCAAACAATGGGGGAGACAGAGCCCCAACTGGCCATCTCTTGCTACCAACTGAAGATTCTTGTACCAGGACTCGGTTTCATCTAATTGAGTTGTTGGCCAGAGGGGTCCCATGGGAATCCCCAAACAACCCGGCTGCTGCCATGACTGTATGTTGCCCTCCACAAACTGGCAGCAAGGCACCATTGCTGAAGACATGGACCCCACATAAATCCAAAACCCTGGAGATTCTGACTGCCACAGCATCATCTAACATCTTGTAAAATCAAGGACTGATTTAACGAAGGTAACTTTCTGAAATATTTTCATGACCATCTTCACACGGGAATTTCACAATTTCATTTTGCCCAACATTAATATTGTACTAATATCAGGGTGTTAGCATCTAATCTCTAAACACTTTCAAATATGCAAATTTAATTGAAGCATATGGTGGGAAAAAAGCATAGCAAGTGTATTTGCAAATACAAGTGTATTTCGCTTCCTGTTGCTATTTGACTTAATTGTAGAGCTTTTATTTTTTTTTTATTTTTTTAGTTTGTTAATCTGTCATTTTATTGGGGAATTGAGATCAATAATATTTAGAGTTATCAATGAGCATTGTTTAGTAATTCCTGTTATTTTGTTGTTATGGTATAGGGATTTTTCCCTTCTTTTTTTTTTTTAATAATTTATTTTTTATTTCTTCAAGTTACATCTCAGTCACAATCCCCTCCCTACCCCCCCTCCAGTCCCACCCTTCCACCCTCCTCCCCCTCAGCCCCACCATCCTCTTCCCTTCTTCTTTTTTTTTTTTTTTTTAGTTTAAGGTATTTATTTTTCCCCCCAACAGCTCTCCCTTTCAGTCCAAATAATGGTTCTTTTTCTTATAACTATAAATACAATACAAAACAACAGAAATAAATAGGCCACGATTATAAGAGTTATATGGCTTAGCATACATTCCCAATGTCCAGTCCATATGTATTTGGCACCTGACTTTAACATTCTACTATCTAACCATCTCCATGAGTTTAAAGTTCTATATCTAACTCAGCTTTCATACTAACTTGCCTCACAACTTTAAAAATATCTTCTTAGATCCAGAACACCCTCTTGATTCGTAAACAACTCAAAATTTAACTATGAGACTCTAGCTATCTATTCTTCAACCACCTCAGAGACCTGAGAGGGATAAATATATCTGATTACATAGGAAGTGCAGGGCCTGCAGCTTCCAAAACTAAAAAATGACATACCAGTGGCTGCCTGGACAGTTCCCATTTTCTCTCCATACATTACAGCATCAATCTTCAGCCATTTGGCCCCATTTCTCTGACAGACATTGGTTGTAGAGCAGGAATTATGAAGGACTTACCTACCCTGTCTTGGCAGAGCTAGGCTGTCGACTTACCTGCTTCCAAGTTTTGTCCTTTTTGGACAGAAGTCTGTCTACAGTTGAAGCAAGTGGTTTTTCTTGCCAAGAGAATGGCTTACCACCAATTCAATCATCTCCCACTGGAGATTCTTCGATGCTCATCTTCTACTTGGAGTAATATAGGGGGTGCTGTCAGGAGCTGACATGTCTCGATATCAAAAAATCTTAAGTTAAGAAAACATCTTTGAATGCCATATTCTGCAGATCTCTTGAGGTTTTTGAAGATGCCCTATCTATCTCTTATATTTAGATAAGCAAATATTGCTTGTCTCTTAGCAACTTGATTTCTGAGTAGCTTAGAAAATAACTGTGATAGACTGTCATAGTAACTAACAAAATGACACGTTTTCATGACTATTAGTTTCCATTTCTTAATTATCCTAAACAGTTTATGTCGGTTGGTGGCGAGAGGTCAAAACTTGACATTTCATTTTTAAGTATTACTACAAACAATACCTTTAAGAAGCGTTACCCTTAATTTTGTATCAATATACAAAGATCAATACCAATGTGGCCAAATATAATCTTAATTTTGTATCAATATACAAAGATCAGTACCGATGTAGCCCAATACAATCTTAATTTTACATTAATATACTAGGGTCAATACCATTGTGGCCAAATATAATCTTAATTTTGTATCAATATACGAAGATCAATACCGATGTAGCCCTATACAATCTTAAATTTGCATTAATATACAATGATCAATACCAATTTAGCCAAATATAATATTAATTTTGTATCAGTATACAAAGGTATAAAGCTATATTCAATAATCTGTCCTTTTTTCTTGTTCTTTCCTATACTATGTCTATGTCCCATTTTTCTCAAGTCTGTTCACTCCTATATAGGAGAGAAAGGAGGATACAGAAAAGCAAAAGAGAGAAGTCCCTGGGTCTAACCTCCAAAACCCATTTAACAAGACCATTTAACAGCTTGTAGTCTTTCCCCCTAAATAACAAAATTTTCTATTATCTATCAAATAACCAAAGGGGAAGAACACCCTCCCCACCTTCTGGGGATGGGACGTTGTTCTCTTAAAATGACTTCCTGCTGATTTGGGACGTAGTAAACCTGTTTGGGGCCCAAATAAGAATGGAAAAATGGTTAAAAATGTTAATAGAATCATTTGATGTTCAGTCCCTTTGTGCTCAGCTATTTAGATGTCCTACGAAGTTCATAGACAGAAGCTGATCTTCAGAACTTCACTGAAGATCTGGCTGGAGTAGTCTGTGGAGCTGAACGATCTTAGCGATTTTGAGTTGTTGTGGTTATAGACTTTTGAGGAAACTGCTATTGAAGAAGTCTGCAAGGCTGGATCATCTGGGCCACTCGTCTTCTATGGTGTCTGATCTGTTTTCTGCTGAGGTTTCCGTTGTCCAATTGTCCCTGGATTCCTTGAATGGATGCTTTAAATCTCCTGGAAAGATAAGAACAGAGCCCTGCCCTAATCCTAACTCTGGGACAATTACCTTTTTTTGGGGGGGTCAGGTAATATTTTTCCTGGAACAAATTTGGTTTTTTGATAATATATAAATCCCAACACACTAGAGACAGAAACAGGCAGATCTCAGAGCTCAAGGCCACCTGATACAAAACAAGCTCTAAACAGAGAAAAACTTTGATCCAGGGGTGGAGGAGCACATCTTTAATCCCATCAGTTGGAAACCACATGTCTTTGATCCCAAAATTGAGAATGCAGAGACAGGCACATAGGATTTGGAAAGATTTAAGTTTAAAAGCTACTTACAAAAGGCAGGCTGCAATTCAAACAAATTGTCCTTTGAGATCTCAAAATATATACACTAAAGGTTTGTTTAGCTCCAAAATATCAAAATAATTTCTTCTTTAATCCGGATTGAAAGGTAATACTTTATATATTATAGAGCTTTTATTTTAAGGTGTCACGTCGCCTTGGCTTACGGACAAAACAAAGCTCAGCAAATAAACTTGATTGACACATTTATTGAAATGGGATACAATTTTCACGTTTACCAGGGACAGAGAAAAGGCGGCTGATGGGGCTGCAGTCTGTCCTCTCCAGTTTATTAGGTGTCTGCTCTCTAAGCTTTTTGATCAACAGTTGGTTGTTAGGCTGGTAATGGCTGCTGCTTGAGAATTAGACAGTGTCTTGTAGAAAGAAGCCCGGCCTTGCAGATCCGGACGTAAAGGCAGGGGCTAAAACAAACCACACACTTCTTCGTTTCTGGACTTTGTTTTATATACTAGAAAGCTCCTGATGGTTGGCAATGACTCTATCTGAATAGGCAAAAGTAAAATCACCCTGAAAGTCTTGCTCTATGGGTGACTTGAGTGGCTGATAAAGACGACAGATCTCCTCCACTCTACCTTCCCCGGATGAACAGCACCACTCTACCTTCCTGCTAGCCTGCAGGAAGCTGGACAAGAAGACAGAATGGGCTTCCTCATCTCCTGTACAAAACAGCATAGTAGATGGGTGTTGTTTCTAAAGAATATTTTTACTGGGACTGGAGCTATGAATTGCTGGTAGAGCATTTTCCTGGCATACGTGAGGTTCTGGGTTCTCTAGCATCACTAAATGAAGGGGAAGCAAAACAAAGAACATTATTATGTTTTTATCCCTTTGGGATTAAAAAAATGAAAGGGAAATCTTTTATGTCATGTAAATAATTTTCCTTAGGTGATGAGAATTGGTGAATAGTGCTTTCTTGAACATAAATCGGAATCAGGTTGCCAGTGAGTAAAGCTATGAAATACAAACACTAACTAGGAATAAGCTACAATTTGAATAAAGTAACTTTGGTATCTAAGGACCATGCTGAAAAGAAATATGAAGAGAAACCAGGAACCAGGTATGGAGGCATAATGACTGTACCCCAGAATATGGGGGGACAGGTCTGTAAAAGCAGTGCCACGGTCCCTCTTGGACCCTGACAGATTGCATTCTGTATGCGATGATATATTCTGTCTTGGGAACCTGGTCTCCAATCTACCTATCCCCCCACTCTGAGAGGACTGTGTCTGCACTCAGAAAATGTCACCAAGGAGACCACCACCTCCCTGTAGGATGTTGGTGAAAAGAAAGAAGCAGGAATGGGACTTTTAGTTGTTACACAGAGCCTTGCTTACACCAGCCTGGCCTCGAATTCCCTGTGGTGGACGATGATCTTAAACTTCTGATCTTTCTTCCTCCACCTCCCCAAGACTGAGATTACAAGTGTGTTCCACCCTACTCTGCTTATACAGTGCTGGGCCTGGGACCCAGGGCTTTGTGTGCACTGGCAGAACACTTTGACATCTGTGATACATTCCCAGTCCCACATGTGGCTTTCTTTAAGGATATTTTTAAATTGTTTGCCAAGGCTCATAGCAACTGTCAATTATCTGTGAATGCTAAAACACCTGTCTCTATAAAAGGCATTTGATTTCATGCATTCTGGGTTTAAATTTTCTGCTGCAGGGCACAACAGGGACAGATCATTATGGGTTTCTATGTAGATTAAGAGTTTTAGGTTGTCAGGTGTGGTGGCACACACCTTTAATCCCAGCACTCGGAAGGCAGAAGCAGGCACATCTCTGTGAATTCAAGGCCAGCCTGGTCTACAAAGTGAGTCCAAGACAGCCATGGATACACAAAGAAACCCTATCTGGAAAAAATAAACCTAAAAAAAAAGTTTTAGACTTGAAGCTGTCAATGAATGAGAAATCAAACTAGAGAAGGTCCTGTGTGGTCCAGCTATGATGGTGTGCTCTGTGAAATGGTGTAATAAGCTGACACTTTGCCCTCCCTCGAGGAAAGGAAAGAGATGAGGCCAGAAGCAGGGGAGGGAAAAGACATGGAAGTGTGAGTCTACCAAGCCAGCTTTTGTCATAGACGTGATTGAGGCTTTGGCCTGGCTAAGAAGCCAAGTCCCTTTGTGAGGCAGGCTTGCCCACCATGCATGGGCAAAGTAGATAAACCCAAGGCCCATGCTTCTACCTGGAAAAGCAGGAGAAGTAAAATAGGAAAGCAGGGTTCTCTCTGCAGTAAATAAAGGAGGTTCTCCCCAAACCATGCATCAGATAGATAACTGCCCCTCCTCACCCGAGGGGAGTAAGACAGGCACCAGCCAGCACAGGAGGCCAGCTCAGGGATTCTGTCTGCTGTAAACCAAAAGGTTGGGGACCAAGAAACCGCCTCTACCAATTCCCAACAATTTGTTCTTTACCTCTAACAGTTTCCAATGTAGTGTTTAATGCTCCGAGCGTCTCATAAACCTAATGATAATACATTGCAATGACCAAGACAGCAGAAGCCATACTTTACCTGTGTTCTCTTAGGGGCTTCATTTAGCTTCGGAATGTGGCCTAAGAGATTACCAGGAGAAGAGCATAAAGACATAACATAAACTTTAATTGACATGGAAGCAACTTAGGCAAATGGACAAAACCTAACTGCTTTAAATTGTATTTTATTATGTGTTCTTTGAGAATTTCAAAGATATATACTATGTCTTTTTGAGCTTATCCACCAGTTAGCTCCCTCTCCTGCAATTTCTAGCACCTCCCTCTGCTCCAACTTCACACCTTCCTCTTTTTCTCTCTTTATAACCCGCTGAGTACAATTAGAACTGCAAATTGCCTTCTTAATACCCCTTCGTATAGCCGCAGCTTTGTGCAGTTCTCACCGCTTGTCACAGGAGCTTCCTTCTGCAGTAGGGAGTGGTTATGGTGGAGGCTCGAAACCAGTCCGAGGGCAGAGAATAAATGGCCGTGGAGAATTCGGTCCCAAACAGGACATCTAGATCACTCTCTCCCTGAAAGGCTCAGGGGCATTCACCAGAAACACAATAGCAGCCATAGGTCAGGGAGGGCCGCTGCAAAATGTCTTCTGGAAAAAACATTGTACTCACGAAGTCACAGCTGCTGTGGCTGCCTGCACAAGAGCCAGAGTTCAGCACAGATAAGGAAGGGGACCACCAGGCGCCACCCACACGTAAGAGTTCCTGGCATTGACGGCTGCTGTGGGGAGAGAAAGTCAGTTTTCTACGGGGGGGGGGGGGGGGGGGGGGGGGGGCCTTTCTATTGTTCCCCTTCCCCCGGCGAAGGGGCCCGTATAGGTGGGGGTTTTTTTTTTTTTTTTTTATAAAAGAAGGAGAACAAAACGAGGCA
>CAJQZJ010015786.1:2727479-2739538 GCA_907164525.1 Lophiomys imhausi | reverse complement strand
GGGGGGGGGGGGGGGGGGGGGGGGCATGTGGCCCTTCATAAGTTGCCCTTGCCCCAGTAGATGGTCCATGTACATGGGCAGTTTTTTGCTTTTATGTTACACCAAAGTGGAGAAGCAACTGCAGGCAACAAATGGAATTGTGCAAGGAACGTAAATAAGAACTCTTTCAACAAATTTCTTGGTTATGACTCTACATCAAAAACTATTTTTTTCAAGGTCTGTAAAAAAATTGTGTTGGTATTTTGATAGGAATTGAATTGAATCTGTATACTGCTTCTGGAACAATAAACATTTTTATTATGTTGATCCTATGTATTCCTGAGCATGGGAGATCTTTCCATCTTCTGATGGCCTCTTCAATTTCTTTCTTCAAGGACTTGAAGTTCTTGTTGTACAGGTCCTTTACTTGCTTGGTTAGAGTTACCCCCAGGTATTTTATACTGTTTGTGGCTATTGTGAAGGGTGTTGTTTCCCTGATTTCTTTCTTGGCACACTTATCTTTTGTATAAACAAGGGCTACAATTTTTTAAAATTAATTTTGTATCCATCCTCTTTGGGGAAGGAGTTTATCAGTTGTAGGAGTTCTCTGGTGGAATTTTTGGGGTCACTTATGTATACTATCATAAAATGGAATACTTTGACTTCTTCCTTTCCAATTTGTATCTCCTTGTAAAGTTGTCTCATTGCTCTAGCTAGAACTTCAAGTACTATGTTGAAGAGCTATAGGGGAAAGTGGGCATCCTTGCCTTGCCCCTGATTTTAGAGGAAATGCGTTAAGTCTATCTCCATTTAATTTGATATTGGCTACTGGCTTGCTGTACAATTCTCAACATCATATGGAATAACAAAAAAATCCAGAATAGCTAAATCAATCCTGTACAATAAAAATACATCTGGAGGTATCACCATCCCAGATTTCAAGCTATACTACAGAGCAATAGTAATAAAAACAGCATGGTACTGGTATAAAAACAGACCAATTGATCAAAGGAATCGAATTGAAGACCCAGAAATAAACCCACACACCGATGGTCACTTAATTTTTGACAAAGAAGCCAAAACCACACAATGGAAAAAGGACAGCATCTTCAACAAATGGTGCTGGTCTAACTGGATGTCCACATGTAAAATAATGCGAATAGACCCATATTTATCACCTTGCACAAAACTTAAGTCCAAGTGGATCAAAGTCCTTAACATAAAGCCTGACACATTAAATCTAATAGAAAAGAAAGTGGGGAAAAGCCTTGAGCTCATTGGCACAGGTGACAACTTCCTGAACAAAACACCAATAGCTCAGGCTCTAAGACCAACAATCAATAAATGGGACCTCATGAAACTGAAAAGCTTCTGTAAGGCTAAGGACACTGTCATTAGAACAAAATGGAAACCTCAAGATTGGGAAAAAATCTTCACCAACCTCACATCTGACAGAGGGCTGATATCCAAAATTTATAAAGAACTCAAGAAATTAAACACCAAGAAACCAAATAATCCAATAAAAAATGAAGAAGAGAGCTAAACTGAGAATTCACAAAAGAGGAATCCCTAATGACTGAAAGACACTTGAAATGTTCAACATCATTAATCATCAGAAAAATGCAACTCAAGACGACTCTGAGATTCCATCTCACACCTGTCAGAATGGCTACGATCAAAAACTCAAATAACAGCACATGCTGGCGAGGGTGTGGAGAAAGAGAAATACTCCTCCATTGCTGGTAGGAGTGCAAACTTGTACAACCACTATGGAAATCAGTCTGGTGATATCTTAGAAAACTTGGAATAGCTTTACCTCAAGACCCAGCTATACCACTTCTGGATATCCACCCAAATGATTCCTCACCAAACCACAAGGACATATCTTCATCTATGTTCATAGCAGCCTTATTTGTAATAGCTAGAAACTGCAAACAACCCAGATGTCCTCAACTGAAGAATGGATTAAAAAAAAAAAACTGTGGTACATTTACACAATGGAATACTACTCAACTATCAGAAAAAGGAAATCTTGCAATTTGTTGCCAAGTGGATTGAACTAGAGAAGCTCATCCTGAGTGAGCTAACCCAGACTCAGAAAGATGCACATGGCATCTACTCACTTATAACTGGATTTTAGCCATATAGTACAGGATAACTATCCTGCAACCAACAGACTGAAAGGAACAGGAACATAGACTTTGTTACTTGTCAGTGGGACACTTTGCCCTAGTGGAGCTGCCATGTAGACTCCAGTGCAAGAGGAAGCTCTTAGCCCTCATATGGCTGATGAACTGAAGGGGGCTGATATGTAGGGCACCCCACACCGGAAGAGTAGGATAAGCAGGAGAAGGGGGTGAGGGTGGAAGGATGGGAGGGGGGAAGCCGGGAAGGGTTGAGGGAGGTGACTGTGATGGAGTTGTAAATTGAAGTAATAAATAAAAATTAAAAAAAAACTTTTTTTTCCTCCTGGACTAGGGACAATATGCTTCAGAACTTTGTTGTTGTTGTTTTGTTTGTTTGGTTGGTTGGTTTTTACTTTTGATTTGTGTCTGCTTCACTAATTCATGTCTTCATATGAAATGGAAAGGCTAGGATCCCTCTTGCATCTGCCATTTGCCAAATATCTTTCCCATAAAAGATTCTTTAGAATAACAAGGTTGTGTATTTTGGGGTGTTCATTCTGCTGCCCTCACAGTAATTGCTTCTGGGGTTCCCGGTGTTTCCTAATCTTGGCATCATCTGTGAAGTGCTTTAATCACACCTCAGTGTCTGATGTTTTCTCTAGAATTACCAAATGAAAATCTGTCAGTGTGAGCACAGGCATGGGAAGCCAAAACACCACAATGTCCCAAGATTTCTGTGTCCATTTGTCACACCATTGGGATGCATGTTAAGTGAAAAGTCTTGAAGGAAAAAACCCCACCTAAGTTGACAAATACTTGACAACCCGGTGGGATGCTGTAGTGTGTAAAACGTAAAGTGTGCAGAGAAAGCAGATAGCGAAGGTTTCATAGGAGCCCTGTCTCTGCCATCCATTAGCAGAACCAGGGGATTCTGGGAGGGCTGCAATGATAAATGCATTCCACTACGTTTTGACTTCCGGTTTTGCTCTCCAACAGAGTAACCAGCAGGAGATCAGAGGAGGAAGACAGAATTCTCTGGGATCATCCCACAGGTAGACAGTCTGGGCACTTCAACCAAAGGCTCTTGAGAGCTAAAAAATGTCTACACGGAAGGGATGACACCAGCAGTGGCTTCCCCGACCTAAGCTATACACCCTGCCCATGCCCACCTACACTGCTCCTTGTTAGACACTCCTGAACTTACCCGAGCTATTTGTGTTTCGTAGTTTATACAGACCCAGTGGCTGAGAAGAAATTTCTAGAATTCTAGAATTGGTAATGTGGGTCTCCTGGGAAATGCGTTATTGCCAGTGCTCTTGAGGACATAGATGTTCATACATAGACAAAATATAGTACTCATGAATGTGGGTTGACTAAGGGTCCAAATGAATTGTCTCTGAATGTCACAAATTTCCGGAAATGAACCAACATCGCCCCTGACACATTCCTGCACATGGATATACCGTGTCTTGTTCTTAAATATATTCCCTTTATTCTACATATGTTCATAACCATAAAATAATTTGAGGGTGATAAAAAAATCACCCAATAACAATTTACTTAAGATTCTACTCTGTAATGAAGCATAGTGATAAATCACCTGCTACGTTGGCTTTTGGGTATAAATTAGGCCTAACCTGAAACTAAAATTGTGTATGTTGATTGCTTTCTCTATGCTATCTTTCATACCTTACCTTTCATCTCTGCTTTTGGCTTTCAGAATGCCTTTATTTCAACTGTATCACCCATGGCTTGAGGGTTTGTTTTAGATGTCACATCTGTTTATCTAATTTCTACCAGTAAATGTATTTAATCACCACCACAAATCTCTTTGTCATAGTTTTCCTTGTCCTTTTTTTTTCTTTTTTGATTAACTATAATCCATTCTCTAGTAATTGTCTTTAATTTTTTTAAAAAGCCCATGAGAACAATATGCATCATATTACTGCATTAAAAGAAAGTTTTCTAGCTTTGTAAGCTAGTTTACTTTATATGTTCCTTTTTTTTTCCTTAGATATTTTGTGATACCCCATAACTCTTTTGTAGTCAAACTGTGCCAGAAGGAAACGAAAAGTTTTCCACCAATTTTACAAGGAACATTTCTTTTAAACATGTTACCCTCATTTGTTTTTAAAACATATATCACACACATATATATGTCATATATGTTTATATATATATGTGTGTGTGTATTTATTATTATTTGTGTATTGGTGTTTTTCATGAATGTAGGTAAGTGTGCCCTGTGGCCACACAGGCCAGAAGAGGAAGTCAAGTTCCCTGGAACTGGAGTCCCAGATGGTTGTGAGCCTCCATGTGGTGCTGGGACTCAAATCCAGGTCCTTTGGAAGAGCAACCAGTACTCTTATCCACTGAGCTATGTCTCCAACTTCCCAAGTTCTTTACCTTCAATGTGAAGTAAATTTACTAGTTCAAATATCCTGGTTCAATGTACCTAACAAATAGCTACTACCTCCGGATTACTGGGGTAGTATGATTATGTCAAGGAACTGAACAGGAATGAACCAAGAATAGGCTGAGAAAAAAAAAATTTTTTGGACACAGATAATCACTCTCCCTGAGACTTCAGAATGTAAAGCACTCTGTGGCTGGGTGGATGAGTTGAGATCAACCTCCCCGTACTGTGTAGAACACACCTCTGGTGAGATTTCATCTGCTAGGTGGAGTGGCCCACCAGTCTGTGAACACTCACCACCTGCCTGTGCAAACCATTCCAAAAGCACCTTGTGGAAAGGTGGACACTATAAAAGAGACTTTTATCTGTTTATTGGATAAGGCATAGATCTCTAGCCCAGGATCTCAATGTATTGTCTCTATGACACCACTCATTTTTTTTCTTATATTCCCATTTCATCTAAATCACTGTTCTCCATTTCCATTCCTGTACTGTCTTCAGTACCTAATGATACTTCCAATTATATTTTCTTATATGATTCTGGGATCTACAGGCTCATGTTTTATCTACTATTATTTAATCATCTGTTTTCTGTAGATATCAATTTCTAATTTGTGACCTCCTGCATCAGGTTAAGGACACCATATTTATTAGTTTTTTGTTTGTTTGTTTTGGTTTCCAAGATAGGGTTTCCCTGTGTATCCCTGGCTGTCCTGGACTCACTTTGTAGGCAGGCTGGTCTTGAACTCACAGAGATCCACCTGCTGATTAGTATTTTTTAATCATAGGGAAATCTGTAATATGGCATGCCCCCCTCCCCCATAAGTGGTATTTCTCTGAGTAAGTTTTGCTGGTTTTCTTTCAAGTTTTTTTCATGTATTTTCTCATGTCAATATTCTCCTAGTTCCTGATCAACAGCGTTCTTCCTGGTCAGTAAATGAATTAGACTTAAGGAATTTTTCTATATATGGTAGGGGGTTTTCAAGGGAAACTTCAAAACTTTTAGTATAAAAAAAAAATCTGGCTTTCACTACTATCATGGAAGCAGACAGCTCCCTGAGAGTATGGCCAATTATTTGAAATGAATTTCCTTCATTTCTTTCCCTCTGTCATGCTGTATTGTTGCTCAGTTTCCCCACTTGTTTGACACAAACTAAGTTCAAGAAGGTTTCTGTCTTCAGCCCTTTCTGCACTCAACAGCTGCTAGTAGGAAATCCTTCTACAGCTACAGTGGCCTCAAGAAGGGACTTTTGCTAGCCAGGCCTGAGATCTGCCACAGAGCTGCTCACTTGCCACTCTGGAGATTTTCCTCTGCAGTTTCCTTGGTGGCTTCTGACAGGTCTCAGCTGTTTGGGCATTCCATGCTTGCTTAAAGGAAACGTTTTTTCTGTATTTTCCTGCAGAACCAAACACAGCAGAAATTTCAGAGGGAAATTATGGCTTATGTAACAATGCTCACAGCAGACACCCACTTAAGTGCTCTGACTTGACTCTGTGGAAAGATTTTCTGTGACATTTGGGTCAGCTTTTGGTTCATATGTTACATCAGACAGTTTTAGCTATCCATGCTCTTTGTATGATGGAAATACGCAGGGCACATTCAGCTTAACTCTCACAGGACTGAACATGAGACTATCCTTGTCCAAAAGGTCAAATCAGAAACAGCCTAACCCATAGAAAGTTTCAGTCTCATTTGCTACCCAGAGTCTAGAATCTGCTATTTATTAGATAATGTTTTCAAGGTCTCCACATTTCTTTTATCTTTGTAGCTATTAAGAACCTTTCCTTCTTTCCATTGTGGCTGCTGGACTCAAATTTAAACACTCACATTGTCAGAAAAGGGCCTTCACTTAATGGGCCAGTTTTCCACACACATGTGCTTAATATTCACTTGTACACACACACACACACACACACACACACACACACACAGCTTACTGACAAGTTTGCTTTTGTATAGGCAAAGATAAGCATTTGTTTCGACATTAAATTGGACCAGCACCTATAATGACAATTTTCAAGGGCTTTAGAACACACATCTTCACTGTTCCTATAGAGACCCAGGACACATTAATACTTGCCTGAACATTCTGCCATTCGGGGTAGGAGCTGATAACCAAGCCACCCATGGTTCACTGGGGCTGAGTGTTCACCACATATGGTCTACTAAGTCTACAAAAGTGTCTGATGTGCTTTATTATCAAGTGGAAAATTTTTAAAAATATGAACAAATTATTTAACACCAATATTTAGTTAGAGAGAAGTAAATGTTTGATTGTGCCATGAAAAAGAAGGAATGATATAAAAATACAGCTAAACTTTCTCATTTCTTTTTCTAGGAACGTTTTTTTTTTTCAATTCTGAAGTGAATCTTTATTAAGGAAATTACTTTAAGAACTGTTTAAAATGACAGAAATGATCACTTGTTTTTCTATATAAATGTTGATTGATTTACCGATAAATTTCTTTAATTAAAAAAAGAAAGAGAGTGACTCAATGGTTAAGAGTGTTTGCTGCTCTCTCAGAGGACTTGGTTTGGCTTCTAGTACCAGCATCTGTTCTGCCTGGTTCTTGAGACCCCAAAGACCACCCAGGAGCCAACTCCAATGTAAATGCATAAGGGTTGTTTATTCAAGCTCAGTGAGCTTGGACTCTCAATGCTCACTGACTCAGTGGTTCAAGTTGAGAGCCCCACACTCCAAAAATATAGGGTTTATATAGGGGCTTAGACAAAGAAACAGGTTTTTTCTCATATGATTGGATGACATTTGGGTAGCTAGTCATGTCCATTTCTGATTGGCTCGTTGTTACTGACTAACCAGCTGAGGTCAGCTTGACCACCAGAAAGTTTGTTTAGACTTTTGGGGTGCTTTCTCAGAGTGGGCTGTCCAGTAATGGTGAGGGAACACCCCTGGAATGCAAGATCGGGTACATTTGTTGTTCTGGAACTGGAGGTCAGCTCTGGGTCAAACTTAATACAAAATGGAATCTTTTTTGAAGATGGATTCAGTCAGGCTCCACATTTCCCCCTTTCTCTAGGTCATAGACAGACCTAATCATGGGTTTTTAAACATGTCAGTGGTCTATCTCAGACAAAAGTTCGAAGGACTACAGGCATTAATCATACAAGGAACATAAAGCATAACCAGGAGAAACAGAACCAAGGGCCCAAGTAGTAAATCAGTTGTCATTATAGAAATAGCTATCCATCTGTAGCCTATGCAAGGGAGTTCCTTTTGACATAGCATTTCAGCCTGTTAGGCGGAACAATGGATGGTGTACTCTTTTCTGTAACTACTTCCAGCTGACTTGAGGGTATTGTCATCGGGGCCCGGAAAGGCTGAAATGCTAGTCAAAGGCTGGGCATTGGGGCAGTTATCAGAAGCATCTGATTAGTCGATTGATCCAGGTGAAGGTCAGGGAGCAATCATATCTTTTGGACTGGTTCTCATCAGCTTCCAGGAAGTCCAGGGCTCAGCAGCCTGCAGTCCACAGGTGATCTCAGGATAGAGTCTATCAGCCAGGTGAGAATCTGCTGAGACAAACATAGACCAGGAACAGAAGTTAAAATTGTTTACTAATTGGGGAAGGTAAGGAATCCCATGACCAAGGGAAAAATCTCATTTTAAGAACAGGCAGTTGAACTTATCTGGAATTCCTGTGCCAGGTGAATCCAGGTTTTATGACTAGATCTCAGAAGGATAAATTATAATATGACAGAGACTTGGGAAACAGTCTTGGGTTACTAGCATGAACAGTCTTTTTATATACTGAAATGTTTCACCAGAGTCAGACTAATAATTTACTGAAATTTCAACAGTAGCATGGCAAGGGGAACAAATCTGAAGCATTTGTGATTGTGTTTACCAACATTAAGGCATTTTCCTAGACCCCAAATTACCTTTTTAAGGTCCTTACAGCTTATTTATCATGAGCCATAGATCATATTGTTGGGAATGTCATTATAAGGAGCTAACTGTTTTCTGAATCTGGTAGCAAGATAGACTGAGAAGGCGTCTGAAGCCTTGGTTTCTGTTGTTAAACTGTTAAGTCTTTCATTAGTGTAGTCTTTAGACTCATCGGGGATCTGAGAACAATAAATATCATCTGAGTAAGCAAGATCAATCGGCTTCTGAATCTATAAAAAAATGATAGTCTTTACCTTGACCACCATCCCGTTGTTCCTCTGTGTCTGTGGGCCATCCATCTTTTGCCATCAGTACCAAGGTATGACAGACTTTTTGTGAGACAGGAATTATGAAGGATTGCTTACTTTGTCTTGGTAAAGTTCAGCGGTCTACTTCTCCTCTGTGTCCAGCTCATTGTCTGTCATTGAGGCAAAGGGCAGTCTAACCCAGTGGCCAGCTTTGCTATACTGAAAGCAAGTTCCAGGTGGAGATTCTTTGTGCCCATTATCTTCTTCGGAGGAGACTAGGAATGCTGTCAGGAGCTGGCATGCCTATCATGAAAAGGTTTTTGTATTAAATATTTAAATGTCATATTTTGCAGATCTCTGGGGTGTCTGAGGACCATCATATCTATCTAGGATGGATCTTGTTTTTAGTTATTTACTCTCTGCTTGACTGTGAAAGCAGGTATAGGAGGCTAAATAAAGTTTAATCTCATAACTAACTGTATAATTTCTTGGCATAACTACAAATAAGGTGACTATCAGCTTGTATTTCTTAGATACCATTTTTGTTTAACCTTTAGGAACTTGTATTTATCAAACCTTAACAATTTTTCAGACTTTTGACATTTTCTTAAAAGCTTTTTTTAAATATATATAACTTGCATTTATATCCTCAGCTCTTTACAATTTGTTTAAGCTTTTTATCCTTTCTTTCCCGTGGGGACTCCAATGATCCCTGACTTTTATGTCTTTTTTTTTTTTCAGTTCTTGTTTTTTTTTTTTTAATCTCTGTCTTTGTTTTTTTTCTCTCTTGTATTTTTTACTTTTTTTATCTCTGTCTCTGTTTAAATAATTAATTATCCAAGTATTCTCAGACTTTAGACATTTTAAACAAATTTTTTATTTTTAATTACAAAGCATAATTAAATCCAAGCCATCTCCTCTCTGACATTTTTTTTTTTATGGACAAACCTTTATTTGTATCAACATTCTTCAGCAAACTTTTTTTTTTTTTAATCTTTGTTGTGTTTTTTTTTTTTTTTAAACAGGCAAACAGGCAGGACTCAATCCACTGCATTTGTCCTGACGGGTCCTTCCCTGCTCCTCGCTCCCCCGTTTCCCAACCCCCCATCATTTCTTGTGGGCTGCTGGAGCTCCGAAGTCACCCCACCGTGGAGCGGGGAGGGAGAGAGAAGGGGGTTGTCTCAGTCAAGTAAAGAGTCATAAAGAAACACAGAAAAAACAAACACAATCAGACATAAAACATCCTCCAACCAAGCAGAGGCAAAACTATAAACATAGCCACACACAAACTCTTCCAACCGAGGGGAGGCAAAACTGAAAGCGGAACTCCTCCCGAGCGACCGCCATGTCCATTCAGGCTGAAGGGACACTTTATGCTCTCCCACAAGTACACGTCGAGGTTTGGAACATCTTCCAAGACCCCGGACTGATGACTGATCGTGCGTCCACTTAGGTCCATGTCAGTCTACTGGAAATTTCAGGAATGGCGCCCTGGTCAGGTACAGATACAGGTTGAGGTTTGGAACGTCTTCTGTGAGACCCCAGTCAGACAACCTATCAATGCATTTAGTGTATCCATTTAGGTCAATGCCAGTCTATTGGAAACTCAGGAATGGCATCCTGGTTTTCACAAGTACATAGACATATATACAGAGACAGACACACATAGAGACACAATAGCTTACCAGCCAGTTTGAACTCTCCAGGCAGGAGTCCTGGTGATGTGGGGGATTGCAGGCAGAGGAGACCCCAGATGTTCTGGCTGGTTCTTGGGACCCCAAAGACCACCCAGGAGTCAAGTTGGATGTAAATGCATGAGGATTGTTTATTCAAGCTCAGAGCTTGGACTCTCAGTGTTCACCTACACAATGTTTCCAGTTGAGAGTCCCAAGCTCCAAAAATACAGGGTTTATATAGATACTTAAACAAAGAAATAGATTTTCTATCATATAATTGGATGACATTTGGGTAGCTAGTCATGTCCACTTCCAATTGGTTCATTGTTACTGACTAACCAGCTGTGGTCAACTTGACCACCAGAAAGTTTGTTTAGACTTTTTGGGTGCTTTCTCAGAGTGAGCTGTCTGGTGATGACAAGGGAACACCCTGGAATAGCAAGGTCAGGTACATTTGTTGTTCTGGAACTGAAGGTCAGCTCTGAATCAAACTTAATACCAAATGGAATCTTTTTTCCAGATGGATTCAGTCAGGCTCCACACATTAGGATACACATGACTACTTGTAACTCTAGTTCCAGGTGATATGATGCGCCCTTCTGGCCGCTCTGGGAACTGCACACACATTGTACACTTGCGGCTAAGTAAGCAAGTGCCGGCATACACACACATGCACAATAAAAAATTAAAAAGAATACATTCCTAACATGTTTATAACCATCTTACAATTGAAAGTTGCTATAGGTGGATCTGTCTGGATAATCTGTAAATGAGGGCTTCAACTGTCTTATGTACATTATGCTCCTGTCTGCCACCCATAAGCTCAGCTTAAACTGGGAGATAAATAGGGATAATCATTCAGTAACGTGCTAAAATATCTATGTGTTGGTGTTGTACAGAAAACGCTTTAAAATGAGGTCATAGTTTCAACTTTCTCCCATACCTTTTGGGTGTAATGTAAATCAACTTGTGGCTTTTCAGCATCTGTCTGGTTGTATTCAGAGCTCCACCTGAGAACTACTTGAGAAGTAAGTAGTGTGAGTGGATGGTGCTTTGTCTGGAAGGTTCAAATTTTTTGACAAGCCAAAGATTCAGACAATTATTAGTCGATTCCTTTAATCTCTGGTTCTCTCGAATCAGGGCAGACCTAAGCAACTTCAAGAAGAGTGCAGCTTGTTGCAAAGATAAGCACGTGGAGGAAGGAGCATCAGAAACCAGACAAACACCATCTGTTCTCCTCTCTACCAGGAGCCATGGCCTTCTATCTATGGTGTTTGTGTCTTCTACAAAAACTACCCTCTCCTGCTGGATTCCTCAGGACTGGGGCTTACACTGCCCTCAGTGAAGACCCCAAATGTCCCACTTCAGGATGACCTACTGACCCATCTCCTCAATTCCTTTATTCCATATTGTGGAGCACAGAATGTGGTTTGCCTACTTTACTTTTTCAGTGCAGCTTTGGGCCCTTAGAAAGCCTCTGGATTTTTTGCCTGAGGCAGAATACAGGCTGCTGTAAATTATTGTCTACTCCCTGTAATCAATGAAAAGTAATTTCCCTCCAGTTAAAGGTGTATTTGCCTCACAGATTTGCATGAGCCATAGACTATAACAGGAGTAACTGGAAGAAGAGCTTCCAAAGTTACAGGAGTAGGCATCAGCCAGCTTCTTCCTGAGTCTTTTTGCTAACAATTCTTACCAAGAAAGCT
>CAJQZJ010015786.1:2682624-2727469 GCA_907164525.1 Lophiomys imhausi | reverse complement strand
GAAGAAGCTGTTCGACTACTTAGCCTTTCCAGTGTTCCTATCATGGTCCCACACATGCTGAGAGTATCTTGGACCTCCCTGACAAGACCTGCCATCATCTAAACAGTTCAAACTGTCTACAATGAAAGGCAAGTACAAAAGAATAACCCACATGGGCACTGCCAAAATTCTCTGACCATGGTACTTGGAGATTTAATTAAGTGACTGTTTAAGCCACATTTAAGTTTTAATGTCATTTGTTACATAGCAATAGATTACTGGAAGATCTGTGCTCCAAGAAGCTGTGACCCGAAGGGACACAGATGGAGTAATCTAAGTCCAGTGTGACAAGGACAGTGGAAGTTTCCTTACAGGAAAAAAAAAAATGCATTTAGTGAGGCATGATATCTCAGTCAGGAGGCTGAGGCACAAAGGTGAGAATTTAGAGGTCAGCCTGGGAGTGGTTTCAGGCCTTTGAATTACACAGTAAGACCATTTCTCAAGAGACGGGGAGACACAGACTGCCATGCATCAGGAAATCAAGAATTGTAATTAAATGTCTAGCTTAGCTGATGGCCTTAATTTCTCTGGAGAATATAAGAAGTAAAAACTGAACTGAGTTACAGGAAGACTGATGGGATTTAGATTAAAAACACACAGGCACAGCAAGATGATTCATGACGTCATGGGCTGGGTTATAGCTTACAACTTGATCATGTTAAGTAAAGGCTGATCATATCCCAAACAAAATTTGTACTTAGTGGCTTAAGGACAATTACCTAAAAGACAAAGACCGTCTTTGTCAGTCTCATATTTTATGGTGAACCAAAGCAGGGAAATTAATTAATTTAACAATGCCTCAATGTTTTTGAACGGACTAAGATGCATTTTTCTGACAATCACTTGAGAGTAAAATATATACATGAGAAATATGTTTTGTGTATTTTTTATTTGAGAAAACAGCTTAAGTCTTAGAAATAAAAAACACGGTTACAAACAATGATACAAAGCAAATACATTTCTCGACTGAATTCAAAATTTTCTCATAAATATTGTGAGGGTAAGCCTTCAATCTACATAATTTGTAATGGATGAGAGGGAGAAAAATAAGACAAGGTCTACTCATTTTTCTATTGGCATGATCACACATTACAATTAAGTGAAAGGGACCAGGCATTGACGTATGCTGTTTGTACCCTAGGCCATCCATTCATTGCTTTTCTAAAACAAGTGTTTTCCTCCAGAACGCCTTCTTGTGTTTCCTCCATGTGTCTTATGTGGAAATATGACTCAACTCTAACTCTAAGCATGAACTTTAATGAATGAAAAAAATGTCAGTTTGTTGGTGGGAAGGTTTGCTGAAAGATGTGTACATAATCTGATCACAAGCACGATGGGACATTCTGGGAGTCCAGGAAAAGAAGCAAATACCTCTAAGCTCGTGGATAGTCATCCTTTCCTTCTGGCTGTCAGGTTGGAAGTCTGAAATTCCAGTCATCTTTTGCTACCAGATGTGCCTGTCAGGGTCCTGCGGGTCCTGTAAAGAAAAAGGAAAAATGGATCAACTGAGATAGGTACAAACTGGGTCCCCAGTGACTAACCCTTTGCCTCAGGGATACATCTGGCCTTTCCAATTGCATGAACCAATAAGTTCTTTCATTACAAAGATGGCATTCATTTTGGTTTATGATGTGTAAACTCGGTACTTACCTACTGTAACAATCTTGTTCTTAAGAGTCTTTGAATGATGTATAAATAAACTCAGAGTTCTCGGAGGACAAGAATTTTGTCAGTCTCATTCATTGATGAATCTTATCACCTTAGTTCTCAGTAACATTCAAAGCTCTGTAAATATTCGTTGATGAAATGTGAAAACTGAGTTCAACCTTTCAGAAGATTAGAGTGGTTAATGACATACGGCTCAGAAGAACATAGTGCATATTCCTAGAGAACATGTAACACCGAAAATATCTACACATTGTTAGATATGTTTAAAAAACAGGAAGCAAAAGTGAAAGGATTGGTGTGACTCAGACAGCTGTGTGTTGGAACTACTTCCACAGGCTTTGGAGGATGTACTGAGTACGAGCCTTCTCGGTTCTTCATCCAATGACCTTCACATGACCTGAAGCTGGTCACCGCAGGATTGTTTATACCTTGAAAAGCAGCAAGCATTACAAATAAAAAAGTATCTTATTCTCCTCCACACCTATACAGAGAATATTAGTTCTTCTACAAAGAAGGAATGAAGAGTGGGAAAAGAGAAATCTTTTTTTTTTTTTTTTTTAGTGTAGTCGGTATTTATTTTCAGAAAAGTAAAATTTCATGTTTCAGAACTGTAAAAAAAAAAAACTTGAACATTATCTTCTCTAACAACCAAATTTTACACAAGAGAAGGCTGCATCTCAGGTTAACTGTAAGAGTGATTCCGGGAACTTACCCAGGGCAGCCTTATTCTTAAGATCCAAATAATACAGCTGTATCTCATTAGAAGGGTAGAAAATAATCCAAGAGCAGGGGTCACTAGTGAGGTGATAAGCCTATGATAGTGAAAAAATGTGTCCCTTGGATTATGTAAAATTAGGGTTCATTCTAGAGGAAGAACTTGGTGGTGAAATGCCTCAGAGGATGCTATCAACTTAGCCAGACCCACCCTCAGGCTCAGTTTATGTGTAGGACTTGAAGGTGACACTACAGCCTGGCTCTCTGTCATTGGTGGGCAAGGGAAATAACCCTAATTTCTATTCTATTCTTTCTATTCAAAATTTTGGTTAGATGAAGGGGTAAAGAGATATGTCTGTTTGCAGATACTTGACTTTAGATCCAACACTATAACGTCATTCCTACTGCCATAGAGAGAGAAGGGGGGGTAGTTCGCTGAAGGCTAAGAAGAAGAAAAACAGGAAATAGCCATGTGGGCCAGTCACTGCCCTTGTATGCATATGTGTGTCTTAATCAGAACTCTGATGTGGATGTGCAGATTGTCCACATCCTCCTGAAGCCCCCATACTTCCCCTCCATTCTCATTCCTGCCATTACAGCCTATTAGTTGAAAACATCCAATCAGAATGTATGTAGTCATATATAGGTAATGGAGAAGCCAAACTGAATGAAAAATAATCCTCAACCCTGTCACAATCAGGCCCTAGTCTTTAGATAACAATAAACTGCTTCTTGATCAAAGAAGCCTTGGGGGTCTCATTTCTTGGAATAGAAAACCAGTAACATACTATTGCTTCTTATGGTGGGTACTCCTGGCCTTTTAGAAGGGACAATTTTGTTGTGTTGGCTCTTCCCACACAATGTGTTGTTTTCACATGTCTATTTCTAGAAAAACAAGCACTATTAGCAAGCCAAGTCTCTTGTAAACCCAAAATACCCAGAGATACACTCAATTGCCCATACAAGGTTGGTTTTTGCTTGGTTGTGAATATCTGACAATGAGGAATAAGCTCCTTCATGTTACAGGTAAGAGGTTGAACCCTGGGACCCATGACTCAATTTCCAATGAAGACAGTTAGAAGCAGTGAAGCCAAGTCTGCTGACTTTATGCCCAAAGGCCCTTCTAATCTGCTGTTAGGATCCAACTAAGAACACCTGAGGCTATGGGACCATCATGGAAGAGGGGGTGGGCAGATTGTAAGAACCAGAGGACCAAGAAGTCTGCTGTGAGATTGTCCCCTAGAAATGACATGGAAACTACACCCAGAATACCTCAGCAGTAGGGCTGCCTGAACAAGACCTGAATAATGAAAGTATTAAAGATGATGCTAACATGGAAGGGGGAAATATCACTGGGCCTACCCCAAACAAAAACTACCTCAACTAATGATATTTCTGAAAGTGGGAGAATTAACCTCTTTTAGAGATGAGCTCTTTAATTGGTTATCCAATAAGAAGTGGTCATCCCTGAAATCATATACACACAAGTCACACTAAATGGACTCACAGAAGTTTCCTTATATACTGACACACACACACACACACACACACACACACACACACACACACACACACACACACATATATATATATATATATATATATGATATGGTGTGGGTGTGTGTATGCAACAATAATTAAAGAAAAAGAGGCTATTAATTTGAGAAGGAGTGAAGGAGGGACATGGGATATATTGGGAGGAAGGGGTATAGGAGAGGTTCAAGAACAGAAAGGGAAATGGTAGAGTAATTATGTATTTTAACTTTAAAATGTTAGTAAAGATGATAAGTCAACATTTAAGCTCCATTTTGCACCTTTGGGCATCATTGATGAAGTAGTGACAGACTCCTCTATTGAATATACTGTGTCTGATAGGATATTGTGTCTATATAACAAATCACATAGGCCTGAGCACATGCACATGTGTGTGTGCGCACACACACACACACACACACATACAAACATACACACACAGACACATACTAAGACACAGTTCTTTAGAACTCTGTTTATCTTCTTCTAATTGCAACTTTCCTAGTTAATGTCTGGGTTATTTTCTTTTATATTAATTGCTAAAAACTTTTTAAGCACTCTTTAGGAGATAAAGGATCCACTTGTAAAACAAGTGAACAATTATTAGTGTTTTATATATATTAATTTTTACACCATGCTTGTAAAATCTAGTTAAAAAGACCAACATGCCAGAAATATTTGTGCAACATTCAAAATCGAATACAAATTAGAAACAATTCTGTCACCTGCTCCTAGAGGTGTTGCAGATGTGGCTGCCATGTCACATGTACATCAGTAGGTGGTAGAGAGGAGAGAGGCCATGTCTACAGTCTGTGTTCTGACCTATGAACATCTGAATGAATAGTAGCCTAACATTCCCAGAAAAAAAGCAAGTCAGAGACCAACATCAGTTTAGTGCCATCGGATCTGGACAGGGAGCTAGCCTGTGATGACCACCAGTCCAGCATCAGGAAAGCATCGGATGGGCTCCCAGGAAGCAAGTCAGAGACTAGAAGAACCATGCCTGGTCTTGGATTTGGGAGTTGTGCTAGAGCTAGCCCTGAGGATGTCAGTGTGGGAGAGCTAGCCTTGCCTTTTGTCTGCTTTTTGGTGGTGATGGTGAAAGAGAGAGAGAGAGAGAGAGAGAGAGATCCCTTCCACTCTCTAATACCCTCTACACAGGTAGCAGGTAGGAGAGCTGGCCCTGATGGGCTCATGAGAGGAGGAGAACTGGTCCAGTGCCTTATCTGCCATAGAACTCAGGATAGCAGGCCTTACACCTTACCTGGATAGCACAGTATAACTGGCCCTGGATGTGGGGGTTGCAGGCCCAGAATCAGGGATTTAAGTTGACATACCCCAATAAACACCCCATGGAGGAACTGCTGGAGTGCATGAAGAGGACAGTTCCACAGGTTCAAAACTACAGGATCTCCATGACACAGCACAACAACAGGATATCTGAGAGGAGTCCCAGTGAGGTTCCAGTATTGAGAAAGTATCAGAAGGAAGAGGCCTCATACTAGACCATAGAATCATTATAATGAACATTTGCAACCAAAAATATATAGATGAAGGGGAAATCTTGTGAGACACACTGTGACACACTACAGCCTCCACAATGAGATTTATTTTTATGTTGGGAGAGATTACAAGGGTGGAGGGTCAGTCTGAGGGGAGGTAGGAAATGAGGAGGGAACAGGGTACATGATGTGAAGTTCACAAAACAAAATAAAAAAGCCAAAATAACAAAAAAAAAGCTTATAACATTTTTTAAAAGAAATAATTCTTTCTTAATTTATTAAGTGGAAGCATGCGATGTGCTGGTTAGTGGCAAGAAGTAGAGTCATCTGGGGAAAGGAAGTCTTAAGTGAGGAAGTGTATACATCATCAGACTGGCCTCTGGGCAAGACTGTGGGGAAATTTCTTGCTTAATGATTGATGGGGGTGGGCACACCACTGTGGGCAGCACCACTCTTGGGCAAGTGTCCTGGGTTGTAAAAGAAAGCAGCCTATGCAAACTGACGGAAGCAAGCAAGCTATGGACTTCCGTGGGTTCTACTTTAAGCTCCTACCTTGAGCTACTGTGTTGGCTTTCTTCAATAATAGACTGTAACTTATAAGATATAATGACAGCTCCTCCTCCCAAGTTGCTTTTGTTATAGTGTTTAATCACAACAACACAAAGCAAACTAGAGCAGTGTGTGAGAATAGGAAGTTCCCTATGTTTTCTAACTTTTCCCAAGTTGTATCTTTTATAACTAGCTATAAACTAGCAACTATATAACTATAAACTAGCTTCATATAATAACTTTGTTAAGTGGAGGAACATATAGCACAGATAACTAATGGCATAGTTGATGCTGCTCAAAGTGCGTGTCAAGGAATGAGTGCATAGAAATTGAAGAGAATATCCAAATTTTCAGATTCCTGGCTCTAATCTGAGACCAGTGTATCAAAATCTTTAATAGGAGACGCTGCCATTTGATCTTTAATAGGAGACGCTGCCATTTGAATTGTATAACCTTCCTGGATGATTTTTATACATATTAAAATCTGAGAACTACTGGGTTATATGTTATTGTGACAAAAACACAGCTTCAGTTGCATGCCCCCATTTCTCCTCTTCTCCATTCCAAAAGAAGATTTTTTTTTTTTTTTTTTTTTTACTGCAGAACTGCAGGATTCTTTTCTAAAACATTACTCAACCAACCTGTTAGAAGGCTCTGCTTCAATTCTAGATGATTTGGAGCATGACAGCGAGTCAGAATCCTGCAGGATAATTGTTACATAATTTACTCTGATCACCTTCTCATGTGGTTGTCTAGGTTCAATTACATTTACTTACATCTACAGCGATCATAACGAAGCACGCAGGATTGACTGTCCCTCTGTGAACTGCTCCAAATCGTATTCTGAATGGTCAAATAGACATGTCAGTGGTGCAGCCGGTCCAATAAGACTTAGGAAACAAAACAACAAGTTTCAGAAGAAAAAAAAGCAGACTCGCTGGGAAAACAAAAGCGGAATAAACTAATTTGACATTTGCAGATAAAATGCACAGTGGAAATTGATGAACCCTTTTGTATACTTTAGAGAGAAATCCAAATTGGTCCCAATTCATGAGTTATAGTCAGACTGCAAGGTGCCATTTTCTATTTGATAATGTAGAACAGCATTATTTTATAATGAGTGAACACTTAGAGCTAAGACAGAGTTACTGTTTCCTTTAAAACATTTGGTGAGGAAATGTGAACTAAATTGGCATTTCCAGGAAGAATAGCTTTAAAGTACAACTTTTTAAAGCATATTTTTGAATCTTTGCAATTATCCATCTACATGAACACAGATAGCATAAATTATGCATTAAACAATTCCTGCCCTTAATTATGAAGCAAAAGAGAGTGCTCCAGAAGTTAAATCCAGTTCTGTAACACTTTAGTTACTATCCAAATTTACTTGTGTGTATCTTCATTCGGTAAAGAATCAGAGCACCACTTAATCCTATCCGAAAAACTGCTTCTTTTTTTTAAATGTTTATTTATTACTTCAAGTTACATCTCCATCATAGTACCCTCTTTCCACCCCTCCCGGTTTTACCCTCCCACCCTCTCTTCCCTCTCCCACTCATCCCACTCCTCTGATGTGGTATGTCCCTACAAATCAACACCTCTCAGTTCAACGGTCATATGAGAGCTAAGAGCTTCCTCTTGCACTGGGAGCCTACATGGCAGCACCCCTAGGGAAAATTGTCCCATTAATAGGTAACAAAGTCTATGTTCCTGATCCCTTTGGTGTGTTGGTTGTAGGATAGATATCTTGTACTAAATTTTATGGCTAAAATACAATTATAAGTGAGTAGATGCCATGTGCATCTTTCAGAGTCTGTGTTAGCTTACTCAGGATAAGCTTTTCTAGTTCCATCCATTTGGCTGTGAATTGCATGATTTCCTTTTATCTGATAGCTGAGTAGTATTCCATTGTGTAAATGTACCACAATTTTTTTATCCATTCATCAGTTGAGGGACATCTGGTTTGTTTCTAGTTTCTAGCTATTACAAATAAGGCTGCTATGAACATAAATGAGGATATGTCCTTGTAGTTTGGTGAAGAATCATTTGGGTGGATACCCAGAAGTGGTATGGCTGGGTCTTGAGGTAGGGGTATTCCAAGTTTTCTAAGATATCGCCAGACTGATTTTCATAGTGGTTGTACAAGTTTGCACTCCCACCAGTAATGGAGGTGTATTCCCATTTCTCCACAACCTCACCAGCATGTGCTGTAATTTGAGTTTTTGATCTTAGCCATTCTGACCAGTGTGAGATGGAATCTCAGAGTCGTCTTGAGTTGCATTTTTTCTGATGATTAAGGACATTGAGCATTTCTTCAAATGTCTCACTGACATTAGAGATTCCTCCTTTGTGAATTCTCTGTTTAGCTCTGTTTCCCATTTTTAAATTGGATTATTTGGTTTCTTTGTGTTTAATTTCTTGAGTTCTTTATAAATTATGGATATTATCCCTCAGTCAGAAGTGCGGTTGGTAAAGACCTTTTCCCAATCCGTAGGTTGCCATTTTGTTCGAATGACAGTGTCCTTTGCCTTACAGAAGGAAAAGCTGCTTCTTGCGGTAGACAAAACCTAACACAGACCCACCAATGGAAAATGCAGACAGTGAGAGACGTTGGAGCCTTCGGTTCTACATGGAATGTCTTTGTCAAAGCCCTCCCTTCAAGACTCAGAGACTTATGTGGAAAAGGAGGCCGGAAGATCATAAGACACAGCCGTGGTGCATAACTCTAGGGAAACAGTGTCTTCTGAACTCAGCCAGACTGAGGCACATTTGAACTCACGGAGATTGTGATAGGACCTGTAAGACCCACACATGTTCAAACCAAACAAATCCCAGCACTGAGAAGGGAAGCTACACAAAGTCCCACCCCTAGCTAAGAAGATGTTTGCAATTGATAAATGCCGGAAAAGGAAAAATCAGTTTTCTCCAATGGTGTGCCACTGTGAATATCAATCATACTCCAGGTCAAGCCATGCCCAGGAGTAGTTGGCCAATATAAAACAGAGTCCAGGTTTTTGTGTAATTTTTGTTTTCTTTTGGTGTTGTCTTTTTTTTTTAAGAGTAAGAGAAAAATATGAAGCTGAGTAGGTAGGGAGGTGAGGAGGAACTGGAAGGAGATGGGGAGGGGAAATAATAGGATCAAAAATATCAAATGTCCCTACCCATAGAGGTGTTGCAGGTATGGCTTCTGTGTCATTAGTAGGTGGCAGAGAGGAGAGAGGCTGTTTATGCTCAGTGTTTTGACTGGTAGTCATCTGAATGAATAGTATCCTAATATTCCCTGAAAAAGTGAGGCTGAGATGACCACCAGTGAGGCATTGCTCAAGCCTGGTGGGTTCGGGGGCAATCCACGCTTGAGATGACTACACTAGTAGGACATAGCAGTCCCGAGACAATCCTAGTCACTCAGAGACCCAAGGGGCCACTAAGAGGAGCAAATAAGTGGTGGAGAAATGGAAGAGAAAGAGAAAGAGAAGGATGTGTGCACAATGAAGAGAGGAAGAACTGGAGACTCAAAGGCAGTGAGGAACAGCCTGATGTGAGTAGTTAGTGATGTCACCTGGGACCATGGTGGGGTCCTGGGCTGTGCTGCCACTGTGGGCCATGTCTGGGTCCATGGCCCTGGAGCAGCAGGGGTCTGTTACGACCAAAGGGTAGACAGTCATCCCTGGTCTGGGCTGCCACCTGATGGCATATTGATGTTTAAGGACTGTGCGGAACTGGCCCTACCACTTGCCTGGGCATTATGGGAGAGATAGCATTCAGGAGAGTGGGCCCTGCACCTAACCTGGGCAGCACAGTAGAGCTGACCCTGGTGGCAGGTGCATGGACAAGCAGGCCCTGGGAGTGTCAGCATGGGACAGCTGGCCCTGCCATTTGCCCGCTGTGTAGTGACATGGGGCAGGGAGATATGCCCCCTTCCCTTGGCCTTTGCCACCTAGAACAGGCAGGAGAGCTGGCCCCAAGGTCATCAGAGTGGGATAGCAGGCCCTGCACCTCGCCTGGGCAGCATAGTAGAGCTGCTCCTGACAGCAGGGCCGCTGGTGAGCCAGCTCCAACGGTGTTGTGTGAGAGGGCTGGTCCCCCAACTTGTCTGCTGTGAGATGGCACAAACAAGGGAGATACACCCTCCTCCCCTCCCTCATCCAAGCTGGGGTCATGAGAGTGGCAGAACTGGCCATGTGTCTCACCAGCTAGAACACTCAGAAGACCGGGCCCTACACCTGGACAGCAGGGTAGAGCTGGGACTGGTTGTGAATATTTCCTGTGAGCCCGAACCGAGGATGTGAGAATGGGAGACCCGGTGAGCTGACCAGCTCAGGTACCTCTCAGTCCCAGATCCAAGACTTTGAATTGGCACACCCCAATATCTATCCCATCAATGAACTGCTGGAGTACATGAAGGGGCAACTCCTACAGATCCAAAACTAGAGGATATCCAAGAGGAGTCCCAGTGAGGATCCAGAATTGATAGAGTAGCAGAAACCAAGACCTTGTACCAGACCAAGAAGTCATTGTAATGAACATTTGCAAGCAAAGGTGTGTGGACAAAGGGGTACATTGTGGGACACTGACACACTACAGCTTCCACAACAAGATTTCTTTTTCTCTGTTGAGGGCAGAGGCTGCAAAGGTGGAGGGCAGGTCTGAGGGGAGGGAGATGAGTGGGATTGGGGTACATGTTGTGAAATTCATAAAGAAATAATAAAAAGCTTTTTTAAAGGCAGGAAAAAATATCAAATGAACTAAATTTTAATCAGATGTAAACTAATTAATATTATTAATTAGTATTAATTAATTAAAATTTAAAATCCAATAAAACAAAAAAGTATGTTCATCCTCAGCCAATGCTCAATTTGCTAAATGGTAAATGTTTCTAAAACCAAATGTATAAAATCTGTGTGCCCTCTTTTCTTACAGAGTCCTTAATTCATGAGGCTTCTGCTGAAGTAACAATTGCAGATGGATGGACAGATAGGACAAAATGGGTTTAGAACCATCTTAGGTCTGACTCTTGCAGCAGAGGCAGCTGTAGAATGAGGAACCAGCAGTGCTGAGAGAAAAGCTAAGCACATAGACCCCAGTCACCCCTTTAGTGACCTTTCTTCTTCCTAGCATGGTTTCCTTTTTTGCAGTAAAATCCCAAAGTGATGTAATCAGCCTCCCTTATCATGGGTTTTACATCCTCATATTAAAAGAAAAAAAAAAGTAAAAGTATTTGGTGAAAAATAGAATCACGTCTTTACTGAACATGTTCAAACTTTATTCTTCGTCATTGTTTCCTATAGGACACGTGTAGTACTCGCTTACAACACAATATGCACAGTATGGAACTTGCTTACATTGTATTCAGCACTACCAACAAACAAAAGATGGCTAATACAGAAGGCCATGAGCAGGACATGTAAGAACCGAATTGTGCCATGGTACTTATGCTAAGGATTTGAGCACACCCAGGTATTGTTATCAGCAGAGGATCCTAGAAAGGTATCCCCCAAGGATGCCGAAGAACAAGTGGACTTAGGAGTTTATTAATGGATGTGAGTGGGGAAACAGGGACAGGCCACAGAGCTAGAACTTATGGATTAAGCTTTATAGGGTATATGACCCAGTGGTAGAGTGTTTGCTTAATATCCACAAGAGCAAGGTTTTAATTCCCAGTAAAACACACACACACATACACACACACATACACACACACACACACACACACACACACACACACACACGAACAGTGAGAGACAGAATAAAGCCAATTAAAATCATCAATGCAAACCGTACTTTTTGTCTTTTGCAATAATAAAATGGAAAAGTTAGAATACAATATTTTAATAAATGTTACGTAAATATGGACCCCTAATTTAAATTTGCTTATTTATTTTTTTTAGTTTTTAATTTTATGGTGCTGGGATCAAACTCAGTGTCTCCAGCATTGAGTTAGGTAAGTGATGTTCTATTGAGTCACATGCCAGACCATAATATCTCTTTCCTGAATGGGTCAAGATAAATATTAATATTTTCAAACCAGAATTGGCCTCAGGTAATTGAAAATGTGAGAGAGAACTCTTAGGATAATGAATTAGAGTTGTAAATCCCTAGGAAAGCTCGTCTTCGGTCAGTACATGTAATCTTGTAGGATAAAAATTGTTTCAAAATATTCTCAATAATTAAATAGCTACCAGCAATAATCATAATAGCAACCAATTCCTTGGTGCTGAAGGGTATCAGCAAAATGCTATATCTAAACATGTCTCCTTTATAAGTGGATTGTTCTGACCTGAAGGTAACTGAGAAACAGCAGGTGCCCACGAGGGCCTCCCATGTCTACATCTTGCCTTTTCCTCTTCCATGTGGAAGCAGCAGATTGTTTTTCATTCTTTTATCCTAAGGTGGTACATAACCCTCAATCTCCTGTTCTCCCCTGCCTCCCTAACAATAGTCCTTTCATTGTCAAACTCACATGTGTGATATAGAGACAAACCATTTTTCTCTTTTTTCTTTGTGTGTGTGTGTGTGTGTGTGTGTGTGTGTGTGTGTGTGTGTGCGCGCGCGCGCGGTTGTGCTGGCTAGTTGTGTGTCTACTTGACACCGGCTGTAGTCATCCAGGAGGAGGGAACCTCCAACGCCTCCAAAAGATCAGGCTGCAAGCAATCCTATAGACCACTTTCTCAATTAGTGATAGATGGGAGAGGGGACAGCCCATTGTGAGTGGTACCACTCTGGGCTAGTGGTCCAGGGTTCTATAAGAAAGCCAGCTGAAAAAGCCATAGGGAGCAAGCCAGTAAGCAGCACCCCTCCATGGCTTCTGCATCAGCTCTTGCCTCCAGGTTCCTGCTCTGCTTGAGTTCCTACCTTGGCTTCCCCAAACAATACTCAGGATTTGCAAGACAAATAACCCTTTCCTCCCCAAGTTGCTTTGGTCATGGGACTTCATCACAGCAATAGCGACCCTAAGACCACAGTGGTAATGCAAATGTACATATCTGTGGTATGAATATAGGTTAAAGTGTACATTCACTTCTCTCTCTCTCTCTCTCTATATATATATATATATACACACACACATATATATATATCTTTTTCTCCCCCTCTACTTTCCTCCCTTTCTCCCCTACTCCCACCCGTGTGTGTGTGTGTGTGTGTGTGTGTGTGTGTGTGTGTGTGTGTTTGCTTGTGATAGCCAGAGGCTGATATTAATTGTCTTTCTCTGTTGCTCTCTATATTCTTTAAGACTAGAATTATTTGAACCAAGTGCTCACAGACTGGCTGGCCTAGCTAGCCAGCAAGAAAGCCTGGGAATCTGTATGCCTCTGCATTCCCAACATGGGGATTCCAGATGTTGGCCAACACACTTAGCTTTTTGGTCTGGGTCCTGGGGATATGAACTGGGGTTCTCATGCTTTGTGGGGCAAGAACTTTATCCACTGAGTCATCTCCCAAGCCATTGACTTTTTGTTTTGTTAATGTGCCTTTTATCCATTACATTTCTAGGGCTCAAGTTGAAGACCTATGAATGTACAGAGAGATGCCCCTTAAGTTTGTACGGGAGAGTAAATTCACGGGGAACACTTTTAGAAGAGGAGGTCTGGCTAACGAGGATTGGTATAAAGATTCCTCTGAATGCTGTTAAGGTCTAGAGTTAAGGATTGATAAGTCTGATGACAAAGACTTATCCTGCCTGGTCTTTAATTCCAGCAGTTTGGGGTGTTCATTGCTGCAGCTGGATTACAAGTTCAAAGCCAGCCTGCACTATACAGTAAAAACCTGTCTCAAATACCCAGAGGGATAAAAGGACTCATCGTTTTAGTAAGAAGAGGGGCCAGAATTTTTTCGTATATGTTTCTTTTTAAGTTGATTTTTCTTAAAACAATTATTATGTCAAAATGCTGACTTTCAGGGGTCATTGCAAAAGCCTTTTCTCATTTCTCGAAAATGAGAAAGACATTATCTCTAAACTCAAATTTTACACTTAAATGAAGTGATTCATATTTTAATGAAAGACAATATGTTTGCTAATCAGGCTTGGGTAGCAGCCAGAAACTGAGAGTGCTTGCTATTAATAAGGGGACAGTTTGCACACAATCACAGAAAACGCGTTAGCAAGCACTTAGATAAATAATTTCACTCGCCGGGCAGTGGTGGCGCACGCCTTTAATCCCAGCACTTGGGATGCAGAGGTAGGCGGATCTCTGTGAGTTCGATGCCACCCTGGTCTACAAAGCAAGTCCAGGACAGCCAGAGATACACAGAGAAACCCTGTCTAGAAAAAAAAAATTTTTTCACTCACTCGGCAGAGTTCACCATCACTATGTTCCATCTGGAGTTAAGCCACTGGGAGATTTATGGGATTGATAGTTGGCTTCTGTGCATCTCCAATCACTCTCAGTTTTTGAAGCTGTGTGGGACACCAGAACTAGTTTCTCCATTGTGCAGTGGGGAAGGAGAAGGTTCGGAGTCAGCTACTGTAGTGAGAATCTCACAGAAAATCTCACAAAAAAAAATGACTGCAACATGGAGAGAAATAATAGATTCGAGTGGTGTCAGAACCAAGAGAGTGGAAGCAATGAAATCTTCCCCCTGACAGCTGGCACAGTCTCATTTCTTTTCTAGGATTATGCCAGACGAGATCCTCTGATGTTTAGAATTTAAATGGGCTAATGCCTGCCATCATACACCATAAAGCATCCCTGTTAAATCCAACTTCATTTTTTCCCCTGTTCGTTTGTTAAAGAAGGGCTTTTCTTTCCATACACGTTGGCTTTAAACCCTGTATGTAGTTATACCTGGTTTCAAGCTTGCATCCTATGGCCTAGGCCATCAGGGATGTGGCCCAATGCCCACCTCCAAATAATATTTTAACAAAGTCATCTTTAACATTAAATAAAAAGGTGCTCTACCTAAAAGGTAAATTTCAATTCTTTAGTCTGTCATCAAACACAATTTCATATGATCAGGGCATAGTTATTTTCATCTAGCTATTTTCATTATCAGCATAATTCTTATTATGTTTAAATAGTACATTACGGTCTTCTATTAAGTATAAGAGAATTAAAGTTGTAAAAGATAAACTATCTTAGAAAAAAGAAACTCTCCTCTAACATCCAGACTTCACTACCAGGAGATAATACAGTCAACAAAACCAAAGGCTGCAGTTAGGCACTTACTGTTACAAGAAATGAGGGTCAGGGCAGCTGGCCAGTGATACAGATTCTTTACCATCTTATGGTAAAGAAAGGAAGAGTCTGGTGGGGCTTCCTGACAGAGGAGGGAAGTTAGAGACAGAGTGGGGAAGGATGTGTGCTAAACAAATGTCCTGGGAGGTGGAAAAGAGGCCGGTAATAAGAATTTTCTCTGTGAGAAAAGGGTACCACTCTTCTGGGTGGGAAGACAGCTCTGTTGATGAGACTTTCTTTACATATGCCAATTTTCTTTATGAAAGGCTGAATTTCCTTTTGAGTTTGAGGAAAGTGGAAGGAGGTAAGAAGCTTTACCTGCATCCACTGGCCCCCGTACACTTAGATGTAAGGGTCCCTTTGCCACTTGGAGATGAGAGCCAAATATCTGTCTTTGTCACTAGACATGGATACCTTCACATGGATATTAAGAGTGAATCATTCCCAAGTGATGATTAAAAATGAAAAGATAAACCCATTTGTGGAAGAGGCGTATGTTGGGATGGCATATGCTGCTACCACTTGGATGTCTCCTTTCAAGGGCTCACGTTCCTGTGGGAGACAAGCGGAGACCATCAGAATCTTCTCTTGGTTCCTTATCAGAGACAGATCACTAACTATTACAAATTTATATTTATATATATTTTTTACTTCTTAGGAACGTTTCATGGTAAATCCCTTCATTGATTGTGGAATGAATGACAGTTATGTTACAGAATTTCATAAGCTAACAGGAAGCTTACAATGGTCAGGTAGGCTTGTGTATGTCCAAACTACAACTTCATTCTCTTGGTAAAATTCAATTCCTTAACTTACGTGGTGCTTCTTAACTATTGACCACCCCTGCTTAAACACACAGATATTATTATTAAGCTCGAGGAGAAATAAAGTCAGCTTAGGAATTTCAACTTTTCTGCAAGCCATCAGAAAAACTCATGTGATAGAATTTATTACTCACTGAGCTCAGCCAAACAAAATATCATCGGAACACCATTTCTTCAGAAACATTTACAGAAAATTCCCAGCATGCCAAGTTTTTCACGCTTAGAGAGTGGAGAAAAGAGCAGCTTGAGAGTCCAAAGTAACTTTTCATCTAAGTTATTTCATAGAGAAGTCAACCAAGGGAGCATGACAACTGGTTCAGAGGGTACAACTAGATGCTACCCAGTGCTGAGAACAACAACAACAACAAGAATAGAAACTGTAGATTTCACTTGAGTCCTAGGCAGTGGCTCCACTTCATGGGAATCCCAACTAATTTGTTGCTTGCCCAAGAAGCCCAACAGAAAAAAACAACAACAGGAAGACAGGAAACAGATTTAATCAATAGCGTGGGAAGATCTGGAACATCTGAGCTCCACCTTCTTAGGGTAGTGACTTAAGTACTCAAATTATACAGGAAAACACTGACGGTCACAAGAAGAATGCATGCTTAAACATGCATTTAGATCTAATGTGGTCTGGTTGTTCGTTGTCTCTATTCTGGTTCTGAGATGGCTCAGAAAATCTCACTGTCCTGGAGATCCCTTGAGAAGGCAAGTAGTTTCTGTGGAGTGATCTTCCCTCCTTAGCAAGGCCAGTTTGGTCCAGTCTCATGATGAAATGGCTTGCCAGCCAGGCTTCTCTTTCTGGAAGCCAAGGACCACTTAAGAGGTCTTGGGACAGGCTTTTTAAAAGGCAAACCATCCTACTTACGTCCATTTGGTGTCTTCAGCCCTGAAGGAGGAGGGGAGGTATGTGAATTTGGGCCTCATCTACCTCGTACCACTGCTTTTTAGACAGATTCTCCTTAGATGCATGTGTGCAAAGCTGAGTCTGAACTGGACCCCAAAACTGGACAGACACAAAATGAGTACAAAGAAGATAAGGTTTGCCTTGCTTTTGCTTGACTATTGGACATCTGCAAACGGAGAGTCAGTGTTTTGTTTTGGATTTTTAAAATGTATTTATTTTAGATAAATGCAGTCTCAAAGTCCTTGGTTTATAAATGAGCATTTGAAAATGAGCCCCAGCTGAGCTGGTGCAAAAAGCCTGTAATCCCAGCTGCTTGAGAGGCTAAACAGCAAGGATAACAAATTCAAATCCTACCTGGCCATGAGTTCAAGACAAGTCTGTTAAATCGATAAGATTCTAGCCCAGAATAAAAGTAAAAAGAGGCCTGGGAATACAGCTCAGTGGTAGAGAGGTTGCCCAGCACAGGGCTACTTAAACTTTTTTCACTCAAGACCCCTTTCACCTGAGAGTATGTCTATGACCTGAGTTATATATAAAACAGCTATACAAATCAAACATCTACTGAAAATAAATCATAAGAAAATTTATTTTAAAGTGGTTCTTTGGTATACATGCAATTTAATTAAAGTTAAAGTAAATTTGCATACTAAGGGGATAGGTATGCTACTTTATTTTTACAGAAATAATTAAACTGTGGCTCAATATTTGGTACCAGAGGCAGTGACTTTTCAGAGTTTATGGATGGATTTCTAACATATTTATCATCGCTGAGAACCCCACATGAGGATGTAGTTCCAAATGGTAGAAGAATGTTGAGGGTGTTTTCAGGAACCGTTGGAAGTTCCTCCTAATGGCAGGCCAAATTTTATCCAGTAACTTTTTAGGAAACTTAAATCAACAACTCCATGAACAATTTCTGAAATCAGGCGTTCTGAAAGGATATGCCAATTTGATGTTGTGCTGAGGAATGATGGAAGTGTCTCACAGTAATGAATCCACTGTGTTTCTGGAAGACGACAGCACATGAGAACGCCTGGATGCATAACATCATGAAGTCTTGAGTCTCACCAAAGCTGTGTTTATTGGCATTGCATTGTGATGGAATGAACAGTGCAAATTACACACACTTCATGTTCAGAACTAAACTGCAGAAACATGCTCAGGAATACCTCCAATTCATTACTCATTTGGTTTGGAATTAATTTTTAGCCATTGCACACTGAGAAAACTTTTACAGTTGTCTCATCTTTAGTGACTTCCCACCCTCACATAGTCTATTATGTGACCCCCCAAATGGGGTAGCAAACCACAATTGAAGAAGCGGGGTGAAAGCCTGTGTGAGGCAGCAGGTTCACTCTCTAGTAATTTAGGTGAAGAGGAAAATCCTATTCCTTTCCAGTGCTTTGGGTTTTGTGTTTTGTTTTTTAGGCTTTGTCTCTGGGCAAACTTTTAAATAAGTCTATCAGGTAATCGGTAAGGTGCCACTTTGTCTTTATTTGCATTAACAGATTGGAAGTCGTCTTACGACTTTTTAAAGCCAGTTTATTTCTGTACATTTTCTATGCTCCTATTTCAAGTCTAAAGAGCATTTACAACACTGAAAAGGGCCATAATGATAGGCTGACTTTACACAATACACCAGATGATAGCTGTCTCGTCAGCTCTACAGACATCTTAGGGACCTAAAATGAAAACTCACCATGAACTCAAACTGATACAAAATGAGATTATTATTCTTAATGTAATCAGTTCATCTTCGCATTGTAATTCGACTCTCAGAGTATCCTAATAGCAAGTGAAGAGCCCACATGAATTCAGGGTTCCATCTCTTCTCCAACTAAGGACTAAGGAGAAAAGAAAAACAAAAGACTAGAAGAAAGCAGAATTGGAGCTTTCTTTAGCTTTCAAAAAGATGATCCTTTGCTGTTGTTGAGTACATCTTCATGAGAAATGATAGCATCATTAATACCTTGAATTTGATGATAGCCTCATTCTCATTCCAGCTCTGCAACATGTGAGGGTCCTGTCTATAGATCACACCTATATCCAGCAAACTATTCTGTCCAAAATAATGCAAGAAGCACCTAGTGGCCAAAATGTTGGTTTTTCTGGTTCCTACAAGTAAAGGTGGATTCCACTTCTTTAACTAATTCTGCAATGTACATACCACCTCCAAATTTTGTCAAATGAAAATATAAGCAGAAACAATATAATTAATTCCTTTACTCTTTTTTTTTTAAATTATTCATTTATTGTATATACAGTGTTCTGCCAGCATGTACACATTTACTCCAGAAGAGGGCACCAGATCTCATTGTAGATGGTTGTGAGCCACCTTGTGGTTGCTGGGAATTGAACTCAGGACCTTTGGAAGAACAGCCAGTGTTCTTAACCTCTGAGCCATCTCTCCAGCCCCCTTTACTCTTTTTAAAGGTCTCAGATATAGTCATACTTTTTGGCTAAAATACAGCATGTGAATATAAACTGTTGTTCCTCATCAAATTAAGAATTTTCTATATCCCAGAGTCACAACCAAAACATGTGTGCCTTGCAAATAATAATTTTAAGCCAGGTATGTGGCATAAATTTGCAATCCCAGAACTAACAGGCTGAGGCATGAGTTTGAGCCCAGCCTGGGCTACACCGCAATCCAGACAAGCGTGAATAACACAGTAAAACCTTGTCTCAGAAATACAAAGTAAATAAATAAACAATTTTAGTTACAAATATATTAGTAAAAGGCATAAAATAAAGTCTAATCTATTTCGTTTAAAAAGCAACAGTAAAAACTGTGGCAATAGATATCCAGAGCCAACCTTCATCTGAAACACGGTTTTCCACAGGGGCTGTAGAAGTTAAGGAGCCAGACTTCGTTTCCCATCCGTGAATTTTCTCAAAGGTCAGGTGAAGTCTGTCCTTGTAAGATGTTAGTGTGCATCCCGGTAACAAAAGACAGATTCATGAGAACAAACACACACATTTAATCAATATTCTGAGCATCATGGGAGTTTGGAGTGCCGCAAGCCTGCGCCAGCACATGATGACCGTAGTGATAGTCAATTCTCTGATTGTATATACCATACCACAGTTTCAGGCTGTGACACATAGCCATGTCCTGGCACCTGGACATGCCCCTGTGATGTTAAACTCGGAATGTAAAACCTGATTGTGTGTGTGGCTCACATTTGCTGAGTGGAGATGAACGGCGCCAACCTCAATATCGAGAAGATGTCAATCACCCTCTGCCTTCGTCCTCTGTCATCAGCAGTTCCCTGGCTGACAGTAAAAGTTTTCTCTGTAATGTGATGTACCATGAGCCTGGTACTGTTTCTGGCTACCCTGCAGCATTCCAGAGGGATCTGTGGTGTGGCTACAGTGAAAGGGTCACGCAGAGGGCCAGGCGTATTGGCGCTGATCCTAGCTTGGTAGCTAGACATCCCTGTGAAGTCACCATTGCCTGTGGGATTTGTTGAATCAAAATTTATCCTAGCTCACATGAGACCTGGGCTACTCCCCATGGTCTGAATTATATATATATATAAATTATATATACTGGCTGAATTATAATTCACAAAAAAAACAGAAGTCACAAAAGTAATTGCTTCTCAGACATTGGTCAAGATCAAGTACCGAATTCAAGTTAGTAAGAAGGAAAATCTAGAGAACTTTGTTGAAAGCCAAATGCAATACTGTAAGAGCTAGAAGTGAAGTTTTTCTACATCTTATGCTTTGAGCCAAATGTGAGCAACAATTGCCCATGAGCCAAGATGAGATAGAACTATAAAGGAATAAAAGATTGAGAAAGCTTAAAGTCTCAGAGCGGGATTGCCTGTGAAATGGGTACACAAAAAAAAGAAAAAAACAAATAAGTCTGAATCTGATCCAGGTCTCAGATAGAATATTCTTGGGTGGTTTTACTGTGTGCTGTGTGGGGTTGGGTTGGGTTTTGGTTTTAGATTATCTCCACACCAAGGCCAGTTGTTAAACAAGGATGGTTGTTTTCACCTCCTGAGTGATGGAAACAAACATTTCAGAAAACCAAGCTCAGTTATTTACAAGCAGAATAGAAGGCTACCAGCTTAAGGACTCTCTAGGATGAAATAAATCATTGATGATGTAATCCCTAAATGATGAATATTAACTTATCAAATTTACAATGTAAACCAAGTATAAAAAGTAACAAAATCAAAATAAAACCAAAAGAAGGCAAAACATTGGAAGAGTCTTCTTAGAGCTCAATATCTTTGTATCATTATATTGTATATTTCACTTGAATATGTATAAAAAGAAACAATGTCGAACATTGAAATTACCAGTAAACCAATGTCTAGTATTTCTATAGAGACTAAGAACCCTGTTGAATATATGCATTTAAAAATAATTTTAATTTTCTTTTACTAATTTAAAATGATGTCCAATGACTTTTAAAAACTCAAAAGATGGCTGAAGGCTAACATGAACATAAGCCACTAAAAGCAAAATGCCCTTTATTCATTCCAAAAGCAATTAACGTGACCATTTAGCAGCAGTTACTGGCAAGCCTAGAGAACAGCTTTAAACCAAAAAGAACTGAATGCTTTATCTTTTATCGTTTTCTTACATATCTTATAACTCCTTTTTAGAGATGGGTATGTTATTTCATATGAGCCCTGAGTACAGTGGGTTAGCTTATAACAGTGGAGGCGTCTGCCTGTACTGTTAGGGTACCATTTGAAATGTGAAGGTTCCCCAAGGAGGAAAACAAGACAATGGGAAATAGTTATCCCTTACTAGAAGTGCAAACGGTGTAGCCACGGTTGTCTGTCTGAGAAAACTGGGACAAGGGAAAAGTTTCATTTCATATTTAAAAATCAACACTTTCTGGAGGAAGCTAGAAAGGCACATGGCCTTCGACACCCAAAGCAGATGTCACCGATGGTCACAACTCTCCTTCCTGCTGACCTCAAATTCAGCCTAAGAAGTCTTTGGAGTCATTGCACCCAGCAAATAAAATTTGAAACTCAAAAGTTACATGTCATTCCAGTCAATCAAAGAGAGCCAGAACTCCACAATAAAGTGTCCTCATGAAAGTTGTTATGATAATGCGGCTGGTGGTTCAGCACTGGTGGGATGGTACACCATGGCGGGCCCTTGCCAATGTGCATTCGCTGAGAAATCACGCCATTCATGCAATGGGTCTGGTATAAGGTTTATTAAGGTAGGAAGTTGAGGGCAGAGCCATGGAGAGAGAGAGAGAGAAAGGAAGAAAGAGGGGCATGAAGAAAGAGGCACGAGGAGACAGGAAAACACCAAAAGGGGTGAGTTTTTATTCTGCCAGGTGTTGCCAAGGTGTCGGCACTTGTTGGCAGGTGATAATTAATGTAAGCAATTAAGGACCCTGAAGGACCCCTAAGGTCAGAGGTCAGGCTAGGGCAAATGCCTGCGGACTTACAACAGTGTCCTGTCAGACATGATTGACAAACATGTGGCTCCTCTTTTCCTTATCCTCATTCAAGCGCTTACTTCCACCTCCTGCGCTAAGTAATGTAAGATTACATAGCGCACTAAGCTATGTAATGTAAGATTACACAGGCCAGAGTGATGCCACCTAGGTGTGCAGAAATGGGTTCATTTTTGCTGCCTGTTAAGAAATCAGAGATAAGTGGATGGAACTGGAAACAATCATCTTGAGTGAGGTATCCCAGATGCAGAAAGACAAAAATACCGTGTTTTTTTTCTCTTGAATGTGGCTGTTAACCTTGGCTCCTTAGATGTGTGTATTTCATTTGGAACATCCACAGAAGTTAGAAAACTAGTGAGGGTTCTGGGGCAGGAGTGGATCTCTGAAGCAAGGGGCAAATGGTGTAGCCCCAGGCGTCTGTCTGAGAAAACTGAGACAAGGGAAGAGTTTTAAAAAGGGCCACACAGGAATAACAAAACAGAACAGGAAGGAGTGAAAGAGGTGGGGGATAGAACGGGAGAGTTGAGGAAGTTAACCAACACTAAAGGCCTTAAGGAAATGACTCCTAATGCCTCATGGATGTAACCATAGATCAGAGCTTCTCAACCCTAGTCAGAGAAGTGTCTCCTTGCAGAAAATGGAAATTAATACAGAGACACTGAACTGTTCTCTCTGCAAAATAAATAAGAGACTGTGGAAGCTAAGCCCTAAATGGGACATGGGTATCACCCCCCCCAACACACACACACACACACACACACACACACACACACACACAAACACACTCTGAAGGTTTGAGGAACTTCAAGAGAGAAGAGGTATAAAGATTGCATAAGCCAGAAGCCTTGGATGACTTCAAGGAAACTGTTTTCTGGACCCAAGAGGACCATTGCACATTGGTGATTGTGACAGTGTATATAAGACCTTTGAAAGCTCAAGCCAAAAATTCCAGCATGGAAGCATGGGCACAGAATCCCACCACTAGCTGAGCAGCTGTTGGTGTTTGACAGCTGCCTTGAGAAGTTTCGAGTTTTTTTTAAATAGGGTGACCCTTGGTAGGTCAACCACACTCCAGGATGGGCCGCACTCCCAGGAGTAGTTGACAATACCAACTGGATTCCATAGGTGTGGACAAGAAAACACCAAAGAAATTTGAGGTTGGGTTCGAGGATGGATCTAGGAGGAGTTGGGAGAGGGTGGTAAAATATGATTAAAATACACTATAGAAATTTCTCAAAGGATACATTAAATATCCATGAGAAATAAAGAGCTAAAAAGCAAGAAAGAAGTTTTACCAGGAATCTTGAGGAGCCCCAGTAGAGCAGAGGCATCACATGATACTTGGGAAATCAGAGGTCTAGTTCTTAGTATCATTTATAAAAGAATTTAAGAAGGACACAAAACAAAGCCCTGAGGACGATTTATTGGAGTTTAAACAGGAAGTCCCAGGGCAGGCAAGCTCTATATCTTACAGCTGTCAGGGAGGAAGGGGAAGACTGAAGAAGGGAAGGAGCAAAAGCCAAGCTCCTTGAGACAGGCAACTGAAGCAGGTGGGAGGAGAGCTTTATGAAAACAGTAAGAAATCCCGAGTCCTCAGGGAGTTTAGAGGCATACACTCAGTGTCTGCTAGTCATCTGGAAGCAAAAGAAATAATTACACCTTTCTGAACCATACCTTAAACCAGCATGTAGACCCAGAAAAGTCTTATTGTTGCTCAACGGTTAAAGACCACACTCAAGGGTCAGATTCTGGGATAGAAAAGTCTAAAATAGTCTAAAACTGTGACCCTTTCATACATTCCTAATGTTGTGGTGACCCAAACCATAAAATTATTTTCATTGCTACTTCATAACTGTAGTTTTGCTACTGTTATGAATCATAATGTAAATACCTGTGTTTTTATGGTCTTATGCGACCCTTATGAAAGGGCCAGTTGACTCCCAGATGGGGTTGCAACACAAAGGAAACACTGGTCTAGTAAACCTGCCTCACTAGATTAATCCCTCAAGGGAGGAGAGAATGGTATGTCTCCATCTAGAATTGCATTCCATTCTCTACAATGTGTGGCTCTGCATCACTGGAGAGAGGACCAGGTTGCAGTTCTCTCTGTTCTGGCTTTTCATACCTGAACTGCCAGGAGAGACCTACATGTTCATATTCTCAGTCCAGCTGGTTTGTCAAGATGCTTCTGACTTCAGGCCCACTCTTTTAATCAAGAACTTTTTTTTTTTTTAAGATGAGTTAGTAGCGGTATTAGCTGTTGGCTCCAATATGTCCAAATTGCATCTATAATTTTATCTGTGTTTTCTTTTCCCTTAGACATGGTTCTCTTGGCTATAAAGACCATGAGAAGCAAGGGGGACATGGGGCACACAGTGAAGTTGCAGCCCTCCAGAGTTCCCAGATGCCAGCGGCTCTCAACGGCAGTAATGAAAGCTGCATCTATCACTAAGAGCAGGTAGAGTTGAGAAAGTCCAAGTTTCTCTGGCCCTTGTAATCCAGGCCTGATTTACAATCTCCCCTAAGTACGTTTTCCATGACACTAGCCTCCTCCTTTTGCTGTTCAAGAACAAAGGCGTTTACTTCTGGAATCCCTTCTTCTACCAACTACATGATGTGAGGAGAGGTATGGTTAGGGCTGAACACTATGACTAAATGCTTATCTAGCTTATAAAAGTCTTAGGTCTATCCCCAGAGATGAAAGAAGAACGATCCAGATCTTCTGCTGTTCACTGACTTTTAGCTATTTTCCTTCCTAAGAATGAGATCAAGAATGAATCACGCCTCCAATTCTTCTTGAAGAAGGTACAGAAATCCACATGGGAACAGACATCATTCAAGAATACAGTCTTTTCCTGCAGAACTCAGATTCAGCCAACAGCTCTTTCTAGATATGGCATCCAAGTGGACCACTGCCACCAAATGAAATTTGATACTCATAAAAGAGATTTACCTTTCTGCCAAAATCCAGCCAGAGCTGGATGATAAAGGGGTAAAGGTAGAATTTTATCCAGAAACTATTACAATAAGGAGAAAGAGACCTCAGTGTAGAACTGAGTGAGTCCAGTCTAAATGCAGCCATGATAGTGGGAATTTATAGTCAAAAACAGAATGAGGTGGAGTGTCAATGGATGAAAAATTATGAAGAGAAAATATCTAGGATAGGAAGGTTCTTGCTAAACCAACTTGCCAGAACTTTTCCTGGGTGTTGTCAAGAGTGGTCATATACAAAGAAGAGAGTATTGATGCAAAAATACAAAAATTCCTTCCTCATAGGAAATAAGAGAAAGTTTATCCTGGAGCTGAATATGAGGGACTATGGCTGGAGAACACTGACCTGAGTTGCCCCAAATACTGTGTTCCAATGTGGAAACAGTTTTGTGAAAGTTGGTTTTACAATATTAGAACAAAAGAAAGGTACAACTCACTTATCCTTTCCATTTGTGGGACTCTTCAGGTGTGAGGATTTCAGCAAAGTGGAGAAATCTCTGCTATGGATTTCAGAAGTTAGCTGACGACGACATTCTGTTGTGTAGCAGTGTCCCCAGAATTTAAACATTTTCACCCTGGAAGTACACTCCTTATGACTCAGGAAGTCAAATTTATAAAGTCAAATTCGGGAAGTAAACAACTCACAAGTCTCAGGATGTCCTTGAAATTTACAGGATCCACAAAGCCCCTACCAAAGGACATGGAGGCAACTGAGGAAGGGGACTCCTCCACCAGCCTGCTTTACTGGAAGAGACTCTGACCTGTCTAGCTTCTTACAAGGTGTGCAAAGAATTCCAGGTCTATAGCCTCAATGAGTCATCACAGCTGACATTATCAGTAATACAGCTGCCATGAAGTTATCCCTGCTTCTCTAAGCAACATCTCACTTACTGTAAGCAACTGCAATAAACTCATTGATTCACCAAGTCAAACTTAGGTAGAATATTTTTTTTGGTCTATCATCAGTGCCCTCTCTGGTGTGATCTCCCCCAAGAAAGTCATCCAATATACTCATAGCATTTTGATTGGTGCATAGTGGTCTCTGTGTTAATATGTTCCAGTAGGATTTTACCATTCATAAAAATGGCAATTCAAACACAGAGGTAAACAATAAATGGCTATTAAGGAATTCAAAGATAGCCCAGCTAATTGACTACCACCTGCAATATTCCTACTCTATATAGTCATGGAGTATTGGGCAATTGTCAGCATTGTGGAGCCTTTAATACAAAAGAGATTGTTATTCTGAGAACTTCAGCTAACAGGGGTGCCTTTCTAAGAGAGGAAAAGTATATTTTCTTCTACTTTTCAGAGTTCTATGTTGGGACCCATGTCACAACAGATAGATCTGAAGAAAAGGAACACCAATATGAACCCCAAATGAGTGGTTAAACCTTTGGACTTCTATTTTCCTTTCTTTTTTACGTGTTTTCATAATTTAGTGTGTGCATGTGTGTGTGTGTGTGTGTGTGTGTGTGCGCGTGCGCGCACGCACCTGTGTCTATAAGTGTGTATGCACATTTGTGCTTGTCTCTGTGTGTGTGTGTCTGTGTATGCCCATACATGTGTGTCACAGCCCATGTGTGGAGATCAGAGGACAACTTGCAGGAATCAGTTATCTCTTTTCTCCCATGTGGGTTCCAGGGCCCAAATTCAGGTTGAAACCTTGGTGACAACCTTTACTGGTTGACCTATCTTACCAGGTCACTTTTTATCTCTTTAGAAGGTATGAGAAGTTCTGGGGGAAATACAACAGAGAAAGAACAGCACAGTGGGGGAAATTTAACAAAGCCTGTTCATTTAGGTTCCTCTCAGGGATTTTGCTTCATAGTTTAGCATGTTCCTCTTGTTTGCATGCAGATACTATGATCTGTCTTAAGAGAGATTCAAAAATTCTCTGTCTTTCACTGCTGGGCTCACATCTTACCAGCTTTAAACACTCAATATGTCTAAGTCCCATATATGGACATAGAGTGTCTTGAACTCTGTCTCTCTCTAAAGATGTTAACAGATTCATGCTACAATTAAACCCAACGAAGATGAATACGCAGGTCCAGGATCACAGTCAAGAAAGAATCTCAGAGAGAATATTGACTATGGGTTGATTCAGAGACTCATTGTCCCTCACTTAAGAGTGTGCGTGTACTCTGTATGCTCTAAGAGCTGGAAAATGGCTCTGAAGCCATCATCTGCTATTCTAGATAGACAGCCTGTATGGACAAATAGCTGCTTTAGATTCCAAACAGTTCTGGCTCTTTCGGCCTAGAACATGATATTCCAAATTCTGGTCCCCGTGGAATGCTGGGTATTTTGAACTGAGGGGAATGGAAGAGCTATAGAAGCCAGTTCTGTTTGTCCATACTCTATCTTCCCTGAAGCAAGCCATAGAACCCATAGAACCCAGAATGGCTCTGAACTCTTTCTTTCACGGAAGGTCTTCCTGTGTCGGGTGACCCTTCCGAAAGCTGAGGAGAAAGGCAGCCATGAGAAGGCACAGAAAAATCCAGCAAACATGCCTTACTGAGTACCCCTAGTTTATCTCTAGCAAACCCTACTCCAGTCCATCCAATCACATTTCTCTATTACTATCCATTTCTTCCACCAGACCTAGCATAAAAATACATAGTTTTCCCTGGGAATTAAATCAGCATTCCAGAATGCACCTTTATCATGTACATCTTGGGTAAAAAAGATTCACTATACTTTTCTCTTACTAATCTGTCATCTGTTATGGGATGTCACGGGATGGCACGGGGATGTCAGCCATGAATCTTGCAATAAGGGAAGAAAAAAATACTAGCTTTCCCCCTTTACAGGACTCAATTTTGTGTGTGCATGTGTGAATTTACATAAAGTTTATAGATTTTATAAATTTCTTCTTATATATGTGTGTGTATATATATATGAAGAAATTCATAAAATATTGCACCTGCTGTTCACAAGCCATCAGTTTTAAATATTGAGCATGCCAAAATGCCACGTTTTGATGCAACATCTTGAGGCCTGTCACTCTCTTAAATCCTTATCAGAATTCAGGCTGCAGCTGGACTCACAAAGATGAGCACTTGACTCAAACAGCTTCACTGCAATTTTATTGCAACAGCACAGACAAAATTGAGCACGCAGTTTACCATTTGTTCAAGAAGGCAAAAATATTGTTCACTGAAAACACAGCCCCATGAAATCACCCAGCCTTATTGGAGCCATCTAGCAGTCTCCTGGGGCCAAGCTTTGAAGTGCCTTTATAGACAGCAGGCATTGAATGAATAACAACCTCACTGTCTTGCCATTCTGTGTAGAGAGGAAGGGACTGCGGACACTTCCACTGCCAACCTCGTTTGCAGCTGACACGCAGGGCTGCTCGTGTTGAGTAGGAAAGAGCTGCTGTTGCTTCTTTCAGTGGAGTCCGGGATCATGGCACTGAGAGCTGGGGGGCAAAGTCATGAATATTTCCACTAGCACTTTTTAAATACTCAAATTGGACTGATTTCTCATATCCAGCTGTCAACAGTGGGCACTTAGCCCAATAGCAAGAAGAATTATTCATTTTTCTTCTCTAGATGGTATAGAAGAGCACAGATGAAATATTCAATATCCAGCCTTGTGACAATTCTCCAACGTCCCCCCCCCCCTTGTCTTCTCATTCCAGATTCTCATTGAAGAGCTTGGAGTGGAGGCTGGACACCTGATATTTACCAAGCATCCCCAAGTGAATGTCATAATTTGAGAGGCTTAGGAAGTTCTACTCCAGGAAAAATCCTTAATGTCAGGGGTTAAAATATTTTCAACACACAAATTATTTTTAAAAGGCAGGGGGGGAGGGGTGCTGGAGAGATGGCTCAGTGGTTAAGAGCATTAGCTGCTCTTCCAGTGGACCTAGGTTCAATTCCCAGCACCCACATGGTAGCTCATAGCTGTCTGTAACTCCTGTTCCAGAGGACCTGACATCCTCACACAGACATAACATGCAGTCAAAATACCAATGTACATAAAGTAAAAATATATTTTAAAAAGGACAAACACCATACACACACAAAGAGAAGCCATGACAGGAGACCTGGCCTTGTGCTAAATCATTTATCCGCGGCTGCTTCCTCTGCCACATTAAGCCAGACTTCAGACATCTACAAGTCAAGTGAAAAGTAATCATTCTCAGTGAAAGTGCCCTTCAAGTTTCTGCCACATAACTTAGGTAACTGTTATCATAAACCACACATACTTTAGAAGTCATATCTGCCCAAGGTTAGAGAAAATTGACCAGTCTTAATTTGCATGACCCATCACCCCAAATTAGCAATTTTTATGTCAGCTAAGAGCTGGGGAAGCTAGCATGTTTATTTGTTCTCTACCTGGTAACTTCAAACAGAGAGAATTCTTGTAAAGAAATAGTATGGCTGCTCTCACTGACTCCCTGACATCAGAGTTGGTCCATCAGTTTATCATGGGTGCTTATGGAACAATTTTCCTTGGTACCATGGGAACCAGATAAGAACATGCTTCAATACACACTTCTAGTTTCATAAAGGGGAGCACATACACAGTTACAAGGAAGTATTACAATTATTACTTTTGTCATTATGTTGTCTCTCCAAGATGCCTTTAAGAAATGACGGTCTTGCTGACTTGTCAATGTACAAAGTCTGGTAGTTTCAGATGGGCACTGAGGCTCTGGGCAGATGTAACTGGTCATTCGGGTAGAAATAGCTTGCAGCCTAAGTTGGAATTGTGCCAAGGTGGCTTCAGAGCATCCTCCTGGATCTATTTGGAGTGCTTTTTCTCCTGTTCATTTTTATCTTCCTTTCCTCTCGGAGTGGTTTCGTTGCTTCCCTGTCGGCTCTGAGCCTCCATGAGCATCCAGAGAGCATCTGAGGAAGTCACTTACATTTGAGTTTAAAATGTCCTATTACTTACATCAGGAGGGAAAAATAGGAGCATCAGGCACTGGAGGAAAGAGATGGGTCGGTGACCTCATTCTTGAACAGGGAGTTACTCAGACAGGAAAACTTCTGGTGGAGGTGATTGGAAAGCTGCTTTGTTCCACACAGAGAAGGCCCCACTGCTCGGGCCTCTGGAGTCCTACTGCGGCTTCTCTGAACATTGTGTCATGTAGAAGCAAATCACCAGAAAGCTGGCTGACTTTGCACACACATAGGCGCATTTCAGAACCCAAGCTTAGGACAGCCACTGTCTGGTGTACATGTGAACGCAGCTATCAGGCTGCCCATTCCGTGTGTGCTTTCAATCCTACTGGATCCCAGTGGGAACCAGTGTCCAAAGCTGGATTTCAGTAAGGTCACGGCACTCACTGAGTTGGCCCTGGACCTACATGTAAAATACGAGTGGTGGGGAGAGCCTCCGGAGGGACGCAGGAGGAGACCAAGTGGTCAAATAACAAAACGAAACATAACAAAACAAAAGTAGGTTCACTGCTTTTGTTTCTATTTCCAACCAATTTTAATTCTAAACAGAAAATGGTACAAAGGTCTGTGGATTTTTGTTAATCATCCAACCACCTTGTCAAATGAAACAGATATAAAATGAGATGCCAGAGAACTGGGAAGGGTTTGTTTGTTTGTTTGTCTTGTTTTGAAATTAGGAGCCTTACTACAAAGTAAATAAACCTCAAGTGTGGCGGTGGTTATTTTGCCAAAAGGGTAAACAACTTTCCTTTAAGACTCAGACAACAAAGAAACCTTGTTTATCACTGCCTCCCTGCAGGAACATTAGCTTAAGCTAGACTGATTAAAATGAGCATGGGGCCCAAAGCTGACTGAACAGAGGGTGACATCCAAACAAATAGCATCTCACAGAATTTCCAGAGTTGCACAGGGCTGGCAATGGGTCGTGGTTGTGAGGACAGTCTCTCTTAAAAGTTGCTTTATATTTTCGGCACAAACAGGACTAAAGGAATGACTATTTTTTTTTAATTTTTATTTTTTTAAGAGAAAGCATTGTAAGTATGTCATTTAGGGTGAAGAAGAAAGCAAGAAAAACATCTTTTCTGAAAATGATGCAGGAAGTGTTTGTGTGTGGGAGGGTTGGGGCTTGGGTCTAACAGTGCATGCTGTGACCTTCTTTATTACCACTGCCTAAGGAAGTGGAGGTGAGATGATCTAACAGAAGAATTTTGGACATTGAATGTAATGGGCTTGGAAGACACCATCCCTAAATATGATAGGAGACTACACTTTGCCACGCGGCATATGTGCCTTTTTGGACTGGTATGTTATTTGGTTTCTGTTGTTATTGTCGTTGTTTGTTGCTTCTTTTTGTTGTTTTAGCATTTTTAAAAAATTGTTGTTCCTTAGGGAAGAAGGGTTTATTTTGACTCATGGCTCAAGGGTACACACCACTGTGCACAATTATGGGAGCTCCTTTTAGCTGTGGCCTTTGCCCACTCCTCGGTAGATCAGGCAACAGAGGATGGAAAACGCGAGGATGCAGCTGGATTTTTTCCTTTTTCTCCAACTCAGGAGAAACTTGAAAACAAGCTGTGAGTCATCCTTTTGTGAAAGAGAAATCTACCATTCCAAGACATTCCCAGTAGAAGGAAACTGTCTGGACATCCAGTCGGGGGAGCAGACCCAGACTGAGCTCAGCAGAGAAAACCTTAACCCTGATTACTCTGCTTATCTTAATCTTACCTTTACCTAACTGGTCCTTCTCCACATACTTCCTTCCGTGTTTCATCAAATCCTCGTGTGACGCTTAAACCTCTCAGATTCACACATCAGATTTCTCATTTCTATGGTCTTGTGGGTGGAGGTTTGAATTTCCTTGGAAACACAGTTGTGTTGAATGAATGTGTTATTTGTTTGTAAGGGTTGTGGGAGTGCTTTGTCTACTGCTGAAAAACAGACTCATGAAAGGGGCATGCAAATCAGCCTGAGGACTGTCACCTGTGGGGAACATTTCCATCCTTTGATGGACAGACTCCTAGGATCATTGGGGGGCGTATACAAAGGAAGGTCCAGAAACTTGGGGGGGGGGGGCTGGGGGCTTTGGCTTGGCATTGCTTCTCACCGCCGCTCATCACTGTTTCACTTTGAAAGATGCAAGATGATGCTTTGCCAAAGGTAGCTAGCTGATGGGGAGGCTTGGTGAAGAATGTGGCTTAGGTTGGGCAGAACCTAGGGAAAGCCTCGTTTGGAGAAGCAAAATCCTCTGCACCAAGGCCATCCTCAGAGTGCTGTATCTGCCCCTGTGGGGGTTCAGCAAGCTCAGGAGGGCTGAAGAGACCCTGGCTCCTAGAGGGGGTCAGCAGCTGCCATCACCACTGCTGCCAGTGCTGGAGCCGGGTAGCCCCTGCCCCTGCTGCTGATTGCTGTGCTCCCCATTGCTGTTCCTTGGTAATGCTGATTTGGCAGGACTGCTGACTAATTGCCCCAAGGGCTTGCACCTGAGGATACCTTCACCTTGGTATCCTTTCTCCTGTGCCTTGGGTTGGTGAGTTGGAAGGTGTTTAGAGTTACTAAACAGTATATAGATACACCTTCAGTGTCTACTTTCCATTCAAGAAAGAAAGAAAGAAATCCCTCACATAGCACTCCAGGATATTTCTCCTTTAGTCAAAGTTTACCTCTCAACAAGCTATTCCCTTTCCATTTAAAACACAAACAATTGATTCAGACAAAGGGAGCCTTAAGTGAGTTGTTTGTCTGTTGAGACAGTAAGTCATTGTACCCCATGTTTGTCTGGAACTCACTGTGCATCTCAGTTTGCCCTTAGAGTCACAACCATGCCTCCTCTACCTCCACCCCAGCTTCCTGAGTGCTGGGATTACAGCACCACCTCTATGGTTTCCATAAGTGATTTTAAATGTATTTGTGCATGAGCTCATTTAACCTTCGTTGAAGTCTAATGAATGAGATGGAGGAAATCTCGCACAAAGAATTCATAGCTTAAGCAGAACGTGGTGGCTGGTGTGTGTAGAAGGCTGAGGCAGAAGAAGCATGGAGTTGACTATGGCCTATATGCTGCACAGTGACCCACAGCCATTTATAGGGGCACCCATTTTAAAGGAGGGACATTTTAGAATCCTTATTTCTGAAGAAATAAATTTAAGAATGTTGATAAATTAGTCATGCAATCTTTGACTAAGGTTACCAATAGAATAAATTATGTTGGAACAGATAATTATAGCAATGACATTTCTAAGTATAACTTCACTTGTTAGGATAAAAAGGCTTATCTGGATATCTGGGCATGGCCCCTGAACCTGTGAACCATGCTGGTGATCGTCCATGTAAGCCTCCTGTCACACTTGCCTCCACTCTGAAAAAAAATCAGTGAGTTACCAAATACTACAATCAAAAGCACAAGTTCAAAGTTTAAAAGCACAATTTTGTAGAAGAGTGAAGAAAGTTTCCCTTGGAAACAACAGCACTGAGGTTGTTTGCAAAGCAGTGTTAGTTACATAAATAGAAAGCGTGGATATTTTTTTTAAATACTTTATTTTTTTTCTTCAAGTTACATCTCAGTCACAAACCCCTCCCTATTCCCCCTTCCTATCCCGCCCTTCCACCCTCTTCCCTCCAGAAGTTTCCCCTTTCAGTCCAACAGATGGTTCCTTCTCTTATAACAGTAAGTATTATACAAAACAACAGATATAAATATGCCACATTTATGAGAGTTAAATGGCCCAGTATACCTTCCCAATGTCCAGTTTATACATATTTGGCCCCTGATTTTAACATTCTACTATCTAACCATCTCCATGAGTTTAAAGGTCTATATCTGACTCAACATTCATACTAACTTGCAACACACTTTTAAGAGTATCTTCTTAGATCTATAACACCCTCTTGATTCCTAAACAACTCAAAATTTAACTATGAGACTATAGCTGTCTAGATGGCTCAGCCGTTAAAGGCTAGGCTCACAACCAGAAAGCGTGGATATTTTACTGTGAGCCTATACATATCTAGGAAAGAGGATGTAAGGGAAGGACCTCCCTGAGCATGCTCAATTCATGGTCTTACTGGATAAGTTCAAACAGAAAATCTGGTGAACATGAACAGAGAATTTAGTGTTAAGCAACATTTACTATGGGTCATCTAAAATAATGAATCAGAGAGTCTTAGTGTACTCAGCTGTTTCTTCCTCTAAGTTTTCTTTCTTTCTTTCTTTCTTTCTTTCTTTCTTTCTTTCTTTCGAAAATTGTTTTGTTTTGATTTTTATGTTTTTGAGATAGGGCTTCTCTGTATAGCCCTGGCTGTCCTGGAATTTGCTTTGTAGACTAGGCTGGCCTCAAACTCAGAGATCCACCTACCTCTGCTTCCCCAGTGCTGGGATTAAAAGTGTGCACCACCACTGCCTGGCATAAATTTTTCTTTTTTGGATGAAATAAAAAGAAAAAAAAAAACTTTGACAGTGTGTTAACAGGTTTTTTTAAAGGAATAGTTTTCTTCCTGGTAAGCGGTGGAGTTTCCTCCTACCTTGCTTAGTGACTAACACCAATGCAGAGCTCTTCCATTGAAAAATCCAGAAGCAAACCCAGCACTATCTACCAGCCTAAAGGTCTTGATCAGCATACTCATGGAGATGGTCCACAGTTACCAGTAACATGCTCAGGTAGGTAAATGTTCTGGAATAACCAACCATTCTCACATAAGTTTCAATCCTCTTGCACAGGTCCTGTGCATAGCAACAACAAAGCAAATAAAAATGTTATAACTGAAAAGTTTCTTATTCTGAAGAGTCATAAATCACTATTATTGTTTTATGGTTTGTATATACCTAATGGTCAAAAAGAAAAATGTGGGATATGACAACAATAGACATATAATCAAAGGAAAAAGCAACCAACAAGATTAGTCTCAAAGTGAGCAAGATACTGGAACTATAAAACGAGAGCTTTAAAATAATCATAAGTGATATATTTAAATAAATACTGGAAAATGTGGGAAATGTTCATAAACAGATGAGCAATATCTTTAGAAAAATAGAAAACACAAATATTTGTATGTAAATGCTAGAATAACAAAAAATAAGCAGGAAGACCAACAAGGGGGAACAACATTTAAAAAGTTAATGTGCTTGTAGTTACAGGAAGGAGAGGGAGGAGATAATTAAAAAGTAGTATCTGCAGGCACTGAACCTCACCAGGGCAGCACAGTAGAGCTGACCGTGGTGGAGGGCGTGGGCAAGGTGGACCTGCCTCTTGTCTGCTGGGAAGTGGCACTGAAAGAGATGCCCTCCTCCTCTCCCTCCTCCCTCACTCCATCTATGGCATGTGGGAGAGCTGGCCCTGGGGTCATGAGAGTGGGAGAACTGGCAATGTCCCCCACCAGTCTCAACACTCCAAAGAGTGGACCCTGGACCTCGCCTGGGCATCAGGGTAGACCTGGTCCTGGTTGCTGATGAGGCAGCCCTGAGGGTATGAGAGTAGGAAACCTGGGAGACTGACCAGCACAGACACCTCTCAGGCCCAGATCCAGGGATTTGAATTGGCCCACCCCAACATCTATCTACCCCATCAATGAACTGCTGGAGTGCATGTAGGGGCACTCCTACAGACCCAAAACTACAGGATCTCCATGACACAGGGCAACAACATGATATCTGAGAGAAGTCCCAGTGAGGTTCCAGTATTTATAGAGTAGCAGAAGTCAGAGGCCTCGGACCAGACCAGAGTCATTGCAATGAACAATGTGTGTACAAAAGGGGACATACACTGTGGGACACACTGTGAAGTGTTACAGCTTCCACGAGAGATATTTCTCTCTGTTGGGAGAGGAAAAGGGGATTGGGGTGCATGATGTGAAATTCACAAAGAACCAATAAAAAGTCTTTAAAAATAATATCCAAATATTCTAGGACATGATCAGTCAAGAGATCAAGCCTGACAACCTATGAGGTAGAAAAGGATGTTGAGATTAAAAACTAAAGAAATGACATGATAGGAAACTCAGCATTTCTGATGTAATAAGAATTCTACACACAAAAGGAAGCAAGCCTTAATCATGAGAATATAGAAAAACATAAATTTCGTAAGAGGAATAGATAAACAGAAGGGAATTAGGAAAAAAATCAATCACGCCCAACTCAGTACACCAGAAACTCATAATACTAAAGGAGAAAGAATACAATAAACAATCCAGTGAACCAGGAAAACAACCAATGTACTTTAGGAATCAGCAAATCACTCTTAGCAATAAACACTAACTTCTCCTCCTTCTTCTTCCTTCTCATTTTCCTCTTCTACCTCTTCATCTCCCTTCTCTTCCTCCTCTCCTCCTCCTCATCATCCTTCTTCCTTCCCATCCACCTTCTCCTGTCACCTTTGGAAAATAGCCCTTATCTTAAAGATGAGTTATTGTACTGGGGGAAAAAGGCAAATCTTAAAAAAAGGTACCTCACTTCAGTACCTCATCTTTATGTGGCAAGGGAGAAAGGAAACCCTTGTCCCCATCCAACCTTGTATTATGACTCAGAAACTAGTATACCAAAGTGTGGCATCCTGAAAGCTTTGAACTAAAGGCAAGCCCATGGTCTCTGTGACTTTTACTTCTGTAGCTAAAATACATTAGTTCCCACATAAAATGAGTTAAGAGATAATTATCCTTAGCCAAATAACAGTGATCATGGCCTAGGGACCAGGTAAGTGTGTATGTAGATAAATGTCCAGTGATTAATGTGCTAGAGTAAACACATAGTTTTATGCAATTATATATTCAAGTCTCTATCCTCTATCTATCTATCCATCCATCCATCCTTCTATCTATCTATGTATCTATCCATCTATCTATCTATCATCTATCTATCTAATCTCTCTGTCTTTCCCTCCCTCCCTATATAAGGTGAGAGACAATTACTATTTCCCTCAATCAACTCATTTATGAGATGGGAACTAATAATGACAGATATCTACCCCATAGCCTTTGTGAAAGGGGGATGAGTCAAAATATATAAAATATACAGAGAACCCAGTGCATCAAAGACAGTCAGACATTGCTTGTTACCACGAGAAATGGCTCTGATGATAGTTGCAATCCCTCCTCTGTCTGTTTTTATAAAATCCTGAGCTAGTCATTGGTTGCGGGATTCTAATGTCACCCTAAAGGGCACTTTTCAATTGAACTCTAATGAGTAATCAAATAATTATTATTCTCAAACAGTCTATTCATTATTTTTTTCTAATTAAGGTGTGTTTAAAAGCTTTTTTGATGGAGTTCTGTATTCCATGTCTTTGAAGTAGTTCCTGTTATAATTATGATAACCACACTGTGCTAATGCCAAGATGTTTATTTAATTAAGACATATAGGTGTTCATATTGAGATATTTATTTGCTAAGTTCCCATAAATAATTTTAAATTAATAAGGTTATTTTGAATATGTGTACAGTTGGTCTTATATCAGAACTGTGAACTCAGTCAACCATAGATCAAGAATATTCAATCAGGGAAAAATATCTTCTTAATTGAATATCTTCCTCCTTCCTTTTTTCCTTTTCATGTCAGAGAACACAAACAGACCCTCATATATGTTAAACATATGTTCTCTTACCTAGCCATACCTTCAGGCAAACTTCCATTTCTATTCCATTTTTTGATTTGGGGAAATTTTTCTACAAGCTTGCTTTTATATTATGATCCAGAAAAGAAATTTTATGCCAATCATAGTCCAACAGTAATTTTTTCTTCTGTGCTAAGTAGATGCGGCACCTTTTGCTACTATAAAAATATTTCTTATCCACAAAGGAAAAACATAATAATTAGTGAAAAGAAACACAGCTGCTTTGAAGTGTTCACACAAAACAATAAATGAAAACCAAGTCAAAGACACAATTCTTACATTTGTAAGCATAGCTTATGTACTGTAAGGCACATGTAGTTAGAAGTGCATGGTTTGGGCAACTGTATGCACCCATATAACCTGCATGGCAATGAGGTCTGATACTTCCATAGGTTTCAGATCTCTTTCTCTCTTTGTAGAAAGGCAGCTTCACCCATAAGCAAGTATTGGTGTCTTCTCACTCTGCTGTTTTGAATTTCTCTCTTCTCAGAAGTCACATTGACTGGCTTTATTTTGCTTTAAACATCTATTCGTTTTTATTTCAGGATTTTTAAATTAAGCAGTCTAGTCTTTTTTTATTTCTCCCTAAGGAAGGATCTCAGTATGTAGCCTTGACTGGCCTGGAACTCACAAAGATCAACCTACTTCTGCCACCCAAGTGCTGGGATCACTGGCATGTACCAGTATAGTAGTCCACTCTTAAAGGTTCAATAACATGTACTGTTCTGTGGTGAAAACAAAAAGGGCATTAACAGCAGCCTCAAACAATTTAACATATAGAAACACAATAAAATCCCCAGCCTGCTAACTCATCACCGATGACCATAATACTGCAAAAGTACAGTAGAACATGCTGGGAAGTTAAAAATCATTTAGAGTAAATGTGGAGATAGTAAACGAAAGACAAATGAATGGCATGGATAAACAGTTGATAGAGAGAAGCAAGGGTCAATAAAGAAATGAAAGAGAAGACAAAGTAGAGGTGAAGGTTATAGAGGGAAAGATAAAACAGCTACAGATCTGGAAAAAAAGAGAAAATACAAAACGAAATTAGATATGGTAGACCTTTGTCGACCTACGAAGATCTGTCTGTGAGATCTCGGATTTGAAGACCTTAAAGAATGGGGAAGACAGCTGGGCGGTGGTGGCGCACGCCTTTAATCCCAGCACTTGGGAGGCAGAGGCAGGCGGATCTTTGCGAGTTCGAGGCCAGCCTGGTCTACAAAGCGAGTCCAGGACAGCCAGAGCTGTTAAACAGAGAAACCCTGTCTCGAAAAACCAAAAAAAAAAAAAAAAAGAATGGTGAAGACTACAGTTTAATGCTGTAGACAATTTTACTTCAGTTTCAGTATGCTCTTATACATGAATATAACAAAGAAAGCAATGATCCAAGGAAGGTTGCTTGAGTTCAGAAAAGTCTGATCAGAGCAACACGTAAACAAACACCAGTAAGTACATACTAAATATTAACAGAGCTGTCCTTCCCCAGAACTTGCTCAGGACACACCAATTTAAAGACAATCATCTGGGACACTATAGATTATATCTAGGAAAGAACAAAATCAAGACAGAAGGATTCAGGGCTCACTGAGGACAGTACTTAGCACATCCTTTTAACCAGACTGGGTTCTATAGGCTGTTTTGACATCCAACGAGAATAAACATGTAGTATAAATTGAGTGCAAGTGTTTGTCACAGGAGGCCCAAAATCGCATCCAAGAACAATCCAGGAAAGAAAATACACTTGAGATAAAAGGCCCTTTGCGGTTTTGGTGGAGCCTCTCTCACAGCTCCCCAAGGCATTGTTAGCACGCATCATTCTTTTGGTTGCTTTCTGTCAGAAGGTCACTAAAAATAAAAACGTAAGCATGTTTTACAAAACAACCAGCATACTAAACTTAAAATACTACTGAACAGAGAGAGGAGGGAAAGGGAAAAAGCACAGAGTTGTAAAAATAAAAACTGTAAACTAAGGAAATGAGAAGATGGTATAATTAACATCATATGAATGTTGTTTGAAGGAGAATACAAACAAAATCATAACAGATTGACAAATACAATAAAAATAGTACCTGAAATGAAGTAAAAAGAAGCAAAGAGAATCATAAACACCAAAAAAACATATTTAAAAAGGATGTAGTATGCCATCAATTTCTTTCTACCTCCTTAAAATTTTAGAAACCACCAGCACATACAAGGTGGGGCAGGGGAGCAGCGAGGGAGGGGCAGGGGAGGAGCACTGTGCAGGTAATTGAACTGGTAGACTTGTCTACCTTATAGTTTCTGAGCCTTTGTTGAACATAGGTCCACCAGATGTTTTCCACTGTCTTGCCTGTGACAGCCTTTCTTCTTTGCATACCAGGGGCATCTGCTGGTCACAATTACTGTTGCAGCCTGTAGTCTGGGCATATTCCCTCATTCTAGTGAGATTCCTCAGACCCCAGATTGTATCCCTGAATGTGGCTGAGATAAGTCACTGTATACCTATTCTCCTGTTACTCTGTTTATTGTCAGTTTATTTGAGGAGACTCAATGACCATAGGCTTAAGAAGATAATGGGAAAGTTCCCCTACTCCTTGTGTGGTTATCCTAATTTTCTTCTGGGTGGCTGATGAAACACTCTGACCAAATGAAACTTGAAGGAGGATGGAATTTGTTTAGCTTCTGCTTTCATGCTATATAGCATCACCAGAAGCTCAGGGCAGGAATCTGCAGGCAAGAACGTAAGCGGAGACCACAGCAAAATGCTGCCTAGAGGCTCACATTCAGCTATCCTTCTCAGACAGCCTACTCCTGCCTATCTAGGGATGGTACTGCCCATGGGAGCATAGGCCCTCCTACATTAATCAAAAGTGAAGAACCTGCTCTACATTTATGGCCGCAGGCCAATCCAATTCCTAAACTGAGGTCTCCTCTTCCGGGTTGTTTTAAGTTGGCAGCCGAAGCTAATTGTGTCAATAGTTACGTATTTGGTTTTGTCTTTCACCATTGAGAGGTAAGGACCAGGTGAGCCTGAGGGCTTCTGCTATTAACAGAGGAGGTGAGCACTTAGGAGTTGAAAAGGGAAGTTGGGGGAAGGGGTAGAACTGACTCCTATCAAGAAAATAGTGTGTCTAGACCAAGAAACGGACAGCTAACATTGGGCGTGCATACTGTTCGAAGCTGGAGCGTGTGCCCCAGAGGCCAGTATGCAGATTGCCTCATCTGCGGATCAGAAATGCTACATGTAGGTGTTGGGGTTCTTGAGGCTCTGCTCCCTTCTGAATGCTCTTCCACTGGCTCCCTAAATTTGAACTTATCTTGCCTGTGGTCAGAGCATATATGCACCTATTTGGCTAGCAAGAAAAGAGGAGAAAAGTTGTTATTATGAGCAAGCAGTGACAAACAAGCAGGTTTAGGGCTCCAGCAATTGGCTACCAAAAAATCTACTGAATTTAGCCCAGCCCAGGCTACTGTGTGTCTCCTCTGTGTGCCTCTATCTCCCTACTATTTCCTCACTCTCTTTGTTCTAGCCACTTCCTGCTTTTTTGTCATTCTTTTATGTATGTCGTTGTCATGCCTGCTCACAGTTTTCTTTGAAGAGGTGATTCTGAGAGACCCAAACATAGAAGAGGCCATTGCTGACTCTCAGAGAAGGTGACTGCAGTTATATAGGCAGTGGGCTCATGGTCAGGGGAGGTAGGACAGCTGATGGCCTTGGGGTTGCTGTCAGATAATGAGGTCCAACTGAGGTTTGGTGATTACCTACCTGGTGACCTTATTCTATATAGTCCCTGCTAATCAGCCTGATGAGCTCTTTTTCCTCCTTGTCTCTCTCAGTTTCTCTCTGTATCCCTCTGCCCCCATGCCCTTCTTTCTCTTTCTTCCTCTACGTTCTACCCCATGACTCTGCCTCTGTTCCTTGTTGTCTTAACTTCCCTTCCCTCTTCCTATCTTAATAAATCTTTAATATCAGAAAAAAAGCACCATGAAATGGTCTCTACATGTTGTGATATGGGGGGATCACTACATATTCTTCCTGTTGTGATATGGGGGATCTCAACATGTTTCTCCTGGGGGCGTGTCTCTATATGATCTTCCTGTTTTAATAGATCTAGTCTTCTTTGTGACAATGAGTGGATTTGCTTGTATGGAAACCAGTGAGTATTTTAAAGGTGTCAGCATATCAATTCTTGTTTTAAGGGGCTGGTTCACTGCCTTCTTTGATCTATATAAATTGGGTAACTCCTCTCAGAGATATGCTGAAATAACACAATGATCTGCTGGTACATTAAAATGAATTAGCTATGATTTTTTCCCCCTTTGAGATGGTGGAAGTTACCAAAAGTAAGACCAGAGGTATGTCATTCACCAGGAGAGATTGACATGGCTAGTTAAGACAGAACTGGGCACAGGTCTGCCTTTGATGGTGGACATCACCTAATTTTTCTGACTTATGATCTATGAAATTTCAGAAACCAGATTTGTACTTAATAAACACTTACAATGGGTCTTAACATGTTTCAAACATTTTTTAAGTAATTTTTGATAGTTAATGCCTTTAATCCTTCTAATAATATTTATTTCTTTTTATTTCAACCACTTCAACATGAAGGAAGCTATATGATGAGTAACTCTCTGAGTTCACACACTTGTAAGTAGCAAGGCTGGATTTGGGCATAGTATCCAGTTTCTTAGTGTCTTTAATCCTATATCAAGGTAAAGCAGAACAGCCCAACTTCAGCATCGCTGAGATAGAAGGCCATTGTGTACGTTGAATCTCTCTGTATTACATTGTTGGAGCACAAATCCGAAAGGCCTTCAGACATTGTAAAATACCCCTTGGAGCCCAAATCCCTTTGTTTGGAAATTCTTAAAAGATGAAATAGTAGAATATCAGATATCAGATTACTAACATTATTCCTGCTGGGCCTTCATGCCTTTCTTCTCAGGGAATATCATGGTATAATTCTGAGTTTTTACTTTGTCACTCATTCCTTGCTTTTCTCTAAACTCTTTTCTGACTTAGGCAATTAGAAATGGAGCTTTCTCCTTTCTCCCCCTAAGTCACAAGTATCTGAGAGATCATAGTGCTCTCAAAGTAGTCAGATGGTACAGATAGATGGAAATGTAATGGGTTAGACTGGTTTCAGCTGAGCCGAAGAAAAGCAGCCACAGGAAAATTAGAATTGGCCAAATGGTCAGATGCACAAAATAGTAAAGTGTGTACCACAGACTGCCTGTTCTGTGGAACTCAGAACAAAATCATTAGTGAGGTTGGTCACAGTCGGAGCAGACTGTATTGAGATCAATCTGTAGTCTGTGAGAAAGACAGAAAGCAAAGACAAGTAGACCCCTGGGGAACATATGACGTACAGAACATTGTGAGATCCCTGACCTGGCTTGAATAGGTGGTCCAAATTGGATGGGATAAGATATATAACACAAAAGGAACAATAGCCAGCCACTGAAGTTTTGGGAACAAGAGTGAACAGGAAGTAATGTAGCAATATCTCAGGAATATTGGTGAACAGAGAGGAATGGGAGCTGAGGAAGCTCACACAGAGTTAAGACCATAGGTAAGCAATCTGCTCACATGATATTGAAAAAGAGAACACATGTTGACTACTGAAATAGAAAGGAGGTTTTGATTAATGGAAATGATTTGAGTTGAAAAGCATGTCCAGAATTTATAATTTACTGGACACGAAATAATAACAGGGCTGACACCTGATATCAAACCTGAAAGCCTGAACTCAATTCTAGGACCTACATGGTAGAAGGACAGAACCAAGTCCCACAAGTCATTCTCTGATCTCCACATCTGCACCAAGGCATGAGCACTCGTGTGTGTGTGTGTGTGTGTGTGTGTGTGTGTGTGTGTGTTCATTAACTAGCTAATCAGTCAAAATACCAGTGAAAGCGTACATGGCATTTAGTTTTTAAGAATGTTCATAACAATCCCCTTCATCTGTGTAGTAACATCTTACGAGATCATCTCCCTAGAGTACAAGCCACACTGTACAGCTCATTCCTCAATAGACAGGAATAGAAGATAGAAGCTTCTGAGGAGACCCTCTGTTTTGTGTGAACCATTGTAGTAACCTGTTGATTTCATAGATGCTCACCTTAGAGGGGAATGGTGCCTTTAAGAAAATTATGTATCATGTTTTATACATGGAATGTTTTATACCAGAAGATCCAGGGACCTGGCTGTCTTCTATTTCCAGTCCTGGGATGGAAGGTGCAAACCTGTATGCCCATTTTTTTCCTGTGGGTGCTGGGGATCCTCTCTCAAGTCTTCAGACTTGCACAGCAAACCCCTTACCTATAAAACCTACCCCCAGTCATCTCAAAAGATGTTTCAAATGCTCTGTTAACTAATAAGTAGCAAAATTTAAGAGGCCCCCAAATGATGAAATTTTCTCTCAGAAACTCAGATTATACATCTCTGCATTTCTTTACTTTGAAATGAGCACACTTTTCAATGTGTTTATCATTAATAATTCTTAGAAAGAAACATTTTTCTTGCCTTACATCCTTATTAGATTCTCCATCTATTTTTATTTCACCATGTAAGCACCCATGCTTTTGACATTCTTTCACTCTGTGAAGGGGGGCTAGATTAAGAAAAAGAGTCTTGCCAGGAGTCCTGATTTACAATGCAGCAGCAGCAGCAGCAGCAGCTCCTTGGGATTCCTTTGTAACCTTAGCAACCACTGATAAAGATCCCAACAGCCTTTAGGGACCATTTAGTTACCATGAGCAGCATCTGAAGTGGTCAAAAGTCATTTATGTTCAAGGTGTTGAGAGGAAAATTCCTAACAGAATAACATACCTTCTACAAGCTTCTGAAGAGCCACTCTGCTGTGCGCGCCATTAGGGCACTTACTGTTGATTTCATAGATGCTCACCTTAGAAGGGAATAATGGTGCCTTTAAGAAAATTATGTATCATGGTTTCTTTCTTTCTTTCTTTCTTTCTTTCTTTCTTTCTTTCTTTCTTT
>CAJQZJ010015786.1:2656261-2682614 GCA_907164525.1 Lophiomys imhausi | reverse complement strand
CTTTCTTTCTTTCTTTCTTTCTTTCTTTCTTTCTTTCTTTCTTTCTTGCGGTAGGTCAATTAAAAAAGCCTGGGTGGGGATCAAGAGTGAGAGTGCCTGGGGTTCTGTGGGAACCTCAACTCCAGTTTTCTCTGTAAAATGTCAAGATTTTACAATGCTCGCCTTCATCAGCGTTGTCCATGGTGTTGATTCAAATAATGTATGAGACAGCACTCCGCAACTGCCAGGTGCTAAAATGGAAAGAGTGTTATCTCTTCTTTCAGAACTTTAACCACAATTTTTCTGTGTCTGCTGGAATAAAAGAGTTGAAATATTTCCTTCTGCTTGGAGATGCTACATCAAAATTTTCTATTCATAGAAACATTTGTTTTAAAAAAGTTTGAATAAACTTATATTAATATATTGTCCTTTAAAAACAGGCCATTTAGCTAGGTATCCTCTCCCCTCACCTCTTTCTGTTGGTTTTTCGAGACAGGGATTCTCTGTATGTATGCCTGACTGTTCTGGGACTCACTCTGTAGACCAGGCTGGCCTTGAACTCACAGAGATCAGTTTGTCTCTGCCTCCCAAGTGCTGGGATTAAAGGCATGAACTACTGGCATATCCCATCTCTTAGTACTTCCAAATTCCCAGAGAATTTTTTATTATTCATTTTACATACAGATAGAAGCCCCTTCCCTTCTCTCCACCCAGTCCAACCCTCCCACCCTCCTTCCTCTTTTCCCCCTCCCCTTCTCCCCAGAAAAGGGACCCCCCCATCAACCTACCCCTGCTTATCAAGTTTTATCAGGACAAAGAGCATCCTCTTCCACTGAAGCCAAACAAGGCAGCCCAGGTAGGGGAAAGCAATCCACAAACAGGCAACAGAGTCCATTTCAGAGTCAGTCCCAGATCCACTTGCTAGGAGACCTACATGAAGACCAAGTTGCCTATGAGCTACATATATGTAGGGGGCCTAGGTCCTGTTCATACATACTTTTTGGTTGGTGCTTCAGTACTCTGAATAACACTATTCTGTAAGTATCATATTAAAATACCTAAAAGGAAAGAGTTATCAATTTTTAAAACGTATTTATTTTCATATATGAGTGTTTTTCTTGAATATATGTCTTCATGCAATGTGAGTGATTCATGGCCAAAGAGATCAGAAGAGGGTCTTGGATCCCCCTGGAAGTGGAGTTATGGATGGTTGTAAATCACCATGTGGGTGCTGGGAATTGATCCAGGTCCTCCGCAGGTACAAATGCTCTTAACCACTGAGCCATCTCTCCATCTCATTTAAAGATTGTCAAAGGGTGTGGGTGTGGTAAGAGTTTTTGTTCCTTAAGAAACCCAGTTATGATATGTGAATGTTTTGTTTTGGTCCCAGACTTGGGGGCTGCTTCAGTTAGTCCACAGGTGTTAACTATAATCGGGCCTTATGTACTAGCAGGGGTGTGGCTTGGCCAGCTGCAGGAAGTTTGATCCTGAGGATACTGGAGAGGGGTATAAATGCCAGAGCCCCAAAAGGGATGGGGGGGGCTCTAGAAAGAAGCAAGAGGTTGCTGCTCTCCCTGTTGGTGCTCCCCCAACTCCTGCTGGTTAATCCTGCTGCTTTGTTTGCTGTGTTGGTTTTGCTCACTTGTTGAACTGCTGGATATCCTGACTACTGAATTTGGATATTGTCTCTAAAATGAACCTGGTACCCCCAAGTCAGCAGGAAGTACCTCAAAGAGACCTACATCCTTTTCCCTCTAACCTTTCTCTCCCATTTAGTGTTGGAGGGTTAGAAGGAATAAGGGTTGGACTGGAGGTAGAGGATTAAGTATGATAAAACAAATTAGAGTGTATAATAAAACAGAAATAACACAAGTGTATGATTAAAAAAAAAAGAAATCACAGCAGGTGGGATGGTTAACAACATAGGACTTAGTCATCCATCTCCAGCAAGAATGTCACCTTCCATGCTCCTGCTTCAGTTCCCACCCTCGCAATGGCACAATGTGTATACTATTAAGGCTAAGTGAAAATATACAAGCAGAGCTTCTATGTGAGCTGTAGTGGGTTCCACTGACTGTTAACCATTTAAGTTAACTAAAGGTCCCATCATTTCTTTCTGATCATTTAAATGAGTGAATTTCCTTATTCTGCCAAGCTGGATTCCTTTCTTTCCCTGCAAAGATCTTATTTTGTAGCTCAGACTGTCCTCACACTCTTGATCTTCCTGCCTCAGCCTCTCTAAATTCTCAGATGACAGATACATGCCATTACACCCATCTGTAGTATGCTTTTGAGTATGATTCTGCTCTTGCCCTTGATATCGTGGGGCAATGGGATTCTTATCTTTGACACATAATCGCTTTACATACACTGTTTATGACTAAAGTTAGGAGTTCTCATTTGCCTCTCTGCTACGGTACTAAGACACTGATCAAAAGCCACTTAGGGCTTTTGACTTATAGGGTTTACATAGGCTACAGTCGGTCATGGAGGGAAGCCAAGGGAGTAACACAAGACAGAAGCCAGGAGGCAGGAACTGAAACCGAGACTTTGGTGGGATGGTACTTGCTAGCTTGTTTCCATGATCATATTCAACCATCTTTCTCACACAGTGCACGCCACCTGCCTAAGGATAGTACTGCTCACCGAGGGCTATGTTCTCCTGCATCAATTAGCAATCAAGAAGAAGTTCCTTGAGTATGTCTAGAGGACAATCTAATGAAGGCAATTCTTCAGTTGAGATTTTCTACCCTGGCATGTCCAGTTAATAACAAAGATTAGCCACCATATCAGGTGTTAGTATATCCACCTCCTGCGATGTTTATTTTTGGGTTGTATAATACTCAAAATCCTTCTAGAAAATACAATAAGCAACCACCCAAAGTTACTTTATTGTGCAACAGAACACTTATTCCCTGATGTAACCATATTCTGTGTCAAATAACACTTCTCTGCACCCACTCTGATTTCTCTTGCTCAAAGCCTTGTGACCATGATTTTACTCTCTACTTCTTAAAACCAAGTTACTCATTTTTCACACATTAGCGAGAAATTCAGTGTTTGTGCTTTTGTGCCTGGCTTATTTCACTTAACTTGATGCTCCCCAGACTCATCTACATAGAAGGAAAAAGGGATTAAATGAACTGCAGTCCTAGAGTTCTAAACTAAATGTGGTGGGATACTGAACATAAATAATCGTACGCTAAGTGGGAAAAGGGTCAAAAGACAGTGGCAACGAGACTGTCTCTAACCCCTCAACTGTCTAATGTCCATTCCTGTCACCCAAACCCTACTATTCATGAATTACAAAATATTAAAATTTTAAGTGCTTCTGTTATTAAAGTCTAACATAACTAGCAATCCATATGATAATAATAAAAAAATGCTGTCAGGATGGGATCCAAGATGGCGGCAGCCTGCGCAGACGTATTTTGATTTCGGGGTTAACAGTCACAGGGTGGCAAGTGTTGCAGGATGCTGTACAAATGGCTTGACACCCTCTAGATCTCACCCAACTACCCAGGGACCACTGAGGGTCCCTGGGCAGGATGCTCCTTCCCACTCTGGGACACAAAAGGAAGCCGCTGGACCCAGGAATCAGGATCCCCCCATCCCCCACCAGGAGAGACACTGGGTAAATTCCAATCTAATACCCCAGTGGGCAGATTCAGATCCCACACAGAGATAATCCCCACCCTGCTGGGCACCCCCAGGTCTTGCACAGACGATCTAGCTATCTCCCAAAAGGTTGCGACCCTTGGAAGTAAGCGCAGCTCGGCTGCAAAATGCCTCCAGGCTGAAGGTTGCAACCCACTGCTGTGACGTCACTGGCCAGTTTCCAGGCCGTGGGAGCAGCAAGGCTATTGGGGGTGAAGGGCAGATTTACCCACCACAGGAACCAACCCCGGGCAAACTGCGAAGTATTTAAAACTGCTGTATATCAGACTTTTTTACTAGTACTGGCCCTTCCGGTGGGGAACCAGAGCTTACTTGTACACACCTCCACCCCCTGGATTAGTTAGGTCTCCACCTAGGAGGCGGGGCTGAATGATTCACCTTATAGAGGTGGAGTAAGGCAACTCTACTCCTACACCACAGCGCCCCCTTTGGACCCAAGTCCAGAAGACAGCTAAAAAGTTCCACATGGCCAGAGGCCCCAGACCAAAAAAAAAAAAAAAAAAGAAAAACCAGAGCGAAATGACTCCAACAAAAGAAAGCAATGCTATTCCATTCAGCCCAGACCACCTCACCACAGCTGAAACACATGAAAACGATGACAATTCTACACTATGGAAAGTGATAGAGTCCCTTCAAGAAGAACTTAAATCTATGAAGGAACTCAAAGAAGCCACAATTGCACATATGAAAGCGATAGAAAACACCATTAGAGAACTTCAGAACAAGATGAGTCAACTTGAACAAGAAAAAGAGAGGGCAATGGAAGACTTCCAGGCAAAGACAAGTAAACTGGAGCAGGAAATGTACAAAACAAATAACATCACTCAAGAAATGAAAATGGGAAATGGAAACAATAAAGAAAACACAGTCAGAGATGAAAGAGGAAATGGAGAATCAAGGGAAGAGAACAGGAACTACGGATGTGAGTATCAAAACTAAGATGCAAGAGATGGAAGACAGGACCTCAGGCATGGAAGATTTGATGGAAGAAATCAGTACAACATCCAAAGAAAATGAGAAAGCTAAAAAATCTCTCACCCACAATATCCAAGAAATCAAAGACTCAATGAAAAGACGGAACCTAAGAATTATAGGCATAGAGGAAAGAGAAGACTCCCGACTCCATGGTCCAGGAAATATCTTCAACAAAATCATAGAAGCAAACTTCCCAAACCTAAAGAAAGAGATGCTGGTAAAAATCCAAGAGGCTTACAGAACACCAAACACATGAGATCAGAAAAGAAACTCCTCTCGCCACATAATAATAGAAACTCCAAATGTAGAGAACAAAGAAAGGATATTAAAAGCTGTAAGAGAAAAAGGCCAAGTCACATACAATGGCAGACCCATCAGATTCACACCTGACTTCTCCTCAGAAACTTTAAAAGCTAGAAGGGCCTGGACGGATGTCCTACAAGCCCTGAGAGAACATAAGTGCCCAGACAGACTACTATACCCAGCAAAACTCTCTATCAACATAGATGGAGAAAACAAGATATTCCATGAAAAAAATCAAATTTAAACAATATCTCCCCACAAACCCAGGCCTGCAGAAGGTCCTAGAAGGAAAATTCCAACCCAGAGAAGATAACTACACCCAAGAAAACAGAGGAAATAGAAACCTCCACAGCAACTAAACAAAAAGAAACACAAGACGACCAGCTATACCAAAATAATGGGAAATAACAACCCCTGGTCACTAATATCCATCAACATCAATGGACTCAATTCGCCAATAAAAACACACAGACTTACAGACTGGATCCGAAAACAAGACCTATCTTTTTGCTGTATACAAGAAACACATCTCACTATTGAAGATAAACACTATCTCAGAGTAAAGAGCTGGGAAAAGGTTTTCCAAGCAAATGGACCCAGGAAACAAGCTGGAGTAGCCACCCTAATATCAAACAAAATAGACTTCCAATTGAAGTTAATAAAAAAAAAAAAGACAGAAAAGGGCATTACACACTGGTTAAAGGAAATATCCACCAAAAGGACATCTCAATATTGAACATCTATGCCCCAAATACAAAGGCACCTACATTTATAAAAGAAACGCTTCTAAAACTTAAATCGCACATCGATCCAAACACTTTAAGAGTGAGAGACTTCAACACTCCACTCACAACTATGGACAGATCATCAAGACAGAAGCCAAACAGAGAAATAATGAGTCTAACAGAGATCATGAACCAAATGGACCTAACAGATATCTACAGAATGTTTCACCCAAACACAAAAGAATACACCTTCTTCTCAACACCTCATGGAAACTTCTCCAAAATCGACCATATAGTTGGACACAAAGATAGCCTCAACAGATACAAGAAAATTGAAATAACCCCTTGTATCTTATCAGACCACCATGGAATAAAGCTGGACTTCAATAGCAAAAGAATCAACAGAAAGTCTACACTCACATGGAAATTGAACAACTCTTTACTAGAGGACCACTGGGTCAGAGAAGAAATAAAGAAGGAAATCAAAGACTTCTTAAAATCCAACGAAAATGAAGACACAACATACCCAAACCTATGGGACACAATGAAAGCTGTGCTACGAGGAAAGTTCATAGCACTAAGTGCCTTCAAACAGAAAATTGTTACAGCTCATATTAGCGAATTAACAGCTAAACTGGGTGAATTGGAAAAAAAAGAAGCAAACACTCCCAAGAGGAGCAGAAGGCAGGAGATCATCAAACTTAGGGCTGAAATCAACAACTTAGAAACAAAAAGAACTATACAAAGAATCAATGACACCAAGAGTTGGTTCTTCGAGAAAATCAACAAAATAGACAGACCCTTAGCCAAATTAACTAAAAGACAGAGGGAGAAAACACAAATCAACAAAATCAGAAATGAAAAGGGAGAAATAACAACAGACATTGAGGAAATCCAGAGAATATTTGGATCCTACTTTAAAAATCTATACTCTACCAAATTTGAAAACTTAAGTGAAATGGACAATTTTCTTGATATATTCCACCTACAGAAGCTAAATCAAGATCAGATAAACAGATTAAACAGCCCTATAACCCCTAAGGAAATAGAAACAGTCATTAAAAATCTCCCAACCAAAAAAAAGCCCAGGGCCAGATGGCTTTAGCATGGAATTCTACCAGACCTTCAAAGAGGTGCTAACACCAATACTTTTCAAACTCTTTCACAAAATAGAATCTGAAAGAACATTGCCATACTCATTCTATGAGGCCACATTCACCCTGATTCCTAAACCACACAAAGACCCAACAAAGAAAGAGAACTTCAGACCAATCTCCCTCATGAACATAGATGCAAAAATACTTAATAAAATACTAGCAAACCAAATTCAAGAACACATCAAAAGTATCATACACCATGATCAATTAGGCTTCATCCCTGGAATGCTGGGATGGTTCAATATACGAAAGTCTATCAATGTAATTCACCACATAAACAAGATGAAAGAAAAAAACCACATGATAATCTCGCTAGATGCAGAAAAAGCATTTGACAAAATCCAACACCCTTTCATGCTAAAAGTTCTGGAGAGAACGGGCATACAAGGACTGTACCTAGAAATAATAAAGGCAATATACAGCAGGCCAGTGGCCAACATCAAATTAAATGGAGAGAAATTTGAAGCATTTCCTCTAAACTCAGGGACAAGACAAGGATGTCCACTTTCACCATATCTCTTCAATATAGTGCTTGAAGTTCTTGCTAGAGCAATAAGACAACTAAAGGAAATCAAAGGGATAAACATCGGAAACGAAGAAGTCAAATTATCCCTATTTGCAGATGATATGATAGTATACATAAGCGACCCCAAAAATTCCACCAGAGAACTCTTACAGATGATAAACACCTTCAGCAAAGTGGCTGGATAAAAAAAAAATTAATTCAAAAAAATCAGAAGCCCTTCTTTATACAACAAACAAATGGGCTGAGAAAGAAATAAGGGAAACAACCCCCTTCACAATAGCCACAAACAACATAAAATACCTGGGGGTAACTCTAACCAAGCAAGTAAAGGACCTGTACAACAAGAACTTCAAGCCCTTGAAGAAAGAAATGGAAGAGGCCTTTAGAAGATGGAAAGATCTCCCATGCTCATGGATAGGTAGGATCAACATAATAAAAATGGCCATCCTACCAAAAGCAATATATAGATTCAATACAATTCCTATCAAAATAGCAACACAATTTTTATAGACTTGGAAAGAGCTATTCTCGATTTCATATGGAACAACAAAAAGCCCAGAATAGCTAAATCAATCCTGTACAATAAAAAAACATCTGGAGGTATCACCATCCCAGATTTCAAGCTGTACTACAGAGCAATAGTTGTAAAAACAGCATGGTATTGGTATAGAAACAGACCAGTAGATCAATGGAATCGAATTGAAGATCCAGAAATAGACCCACACACTTATGGCCACCTAATTTTTGACAAAGAAGCCAAAACGGCACAATGGAAGAAGGACAGCATCTTCAACAAATGGTGCTGGTCCAACTGGATTTCCACTTGTAAAAGAATGAAATTAGACCCATACTTATCACCTTGTACAAAACTTAAGTTCAAGTGGATCAAAGACCTTAACAAAGGCCGGTCACACTAAATCTACTAGGAGAAAACTTGGGAGAAACCCTTGAACTTATTGGCACAGGTGATAACTTCCTGAACAGAACACCAACAGCTCAGGACCTGAGATAAACAATCAATAAATAGGACCTCATGAAACTGAAAAGCTTCTGTAAGACAAAAGACACTGTCATTCAAACAAAACGGCAGCCTACAGACTGGGAGAAAATCTTCACCAATCCCACATCTCACAGAGGGCTAATATCCAAAATCTACAAAGAACTCAAGAAATTAAATGCCAAGAAAACAAATACTCCAATCAAAAAATGGGGACAGAGCTAAATAGAGAATTCACAAAGGAGGAATCCCTAATGGCTGAGAGACACTTGAAGAAAGGCTCAACATTCTTAATCATCAGAGAAATGCAACTCAAGACGACTCTGAGATTCCATCTCACACCTGTCAGAATGGCTACGATCAAAAGCTCAAATGACAGCACATGCTGGGGGGGGGGTGTGTGGAGAAAGGGGTACCCTACTCCATTGCTGGTGTGAGTGCAGGCTTGTGCAACCACTACGGAGGTCAGTCTGGCGATATCTTAGAAAACTTGGAATAGCTTTGCCTCAGGACCCAGCCATACCACTTCTGGATATACACCCAAATGCCCCTTCATGGAATCATAAGGAAGTTTCCTCATCTTTGTTTATATCAGCCTTATTTGTAATAGCTAGAAACTGGAAACAACCCAGATGTCCCTCAACCGAAGAATGGGTTAAAAACTGTGGTACATCTACACAATGGAATATTATTCAGCTATCAGGAACAATGAAATTATGCAATTTGCAGCCAAATGGATGGAACTAGATAAGCTCATCCTGAGTAGGCTAACCCATACTCAGAAGGATGCATATGGCATCTATTCACTTATAGTAGGATTTTAGCTATATAGTAGAAGGTATTGATACAACAACTAACACACCAAAGGGTACTTGGACATAGACTTTTTATTTTTTATTTTTATTTTTTAATTTATTTTTTATATTTTTTAAAATATTTTTTTTCTATTTTTTAGTCTTTTTTATCTATTTGTCTGCTTATTTGTTTGTTTGTTTTTTTTAGTTCTCTCTCCCGGGCAATGAGACACTTTTCACTGATGGTACTGCCTCGTAGACCCCAATGAATGAAGAGGCTCTTGGTCTTCATACGACCTCTCAACTGAGATGAGGGACTGTTATATAAGGACACCCCACCCCAGAGAAATGGGATGGAAGGGTTAGGAGGTAAAGAAAAAAAATGAAATGTGATGTTTCGGCCTTTTACTACTAATTGTCATAAACTGTTTAGGATAATTAAGAAATGCAAACTAATAGTTATGCAAGCCGGTCATTTTGTTAGGTACTATGACAGCCTATTATAGTTATTTTGTAAGCTAATCAGAAACAAAGCTGCTAAGAGACAAGCAACATGTGCTTACACTAATATAAGAGATAGATAGGGCCTCTTCAAAAACCTTAAGAGATCTGCAGAATATGGCATTCAAAGATGTTTTCATAACTTTAGATTTTTTTATATTGAGACATATCAACTCCTGACAGCACCCCCTATTCTCCTCCAAGTAGAAGATGAGCATCGAAGAATCTCCAGTGGGAGATGATTGAATTAGTCGCAAGCCAATCTCTTGGTAGGAAAAGCCCCTTGCTCCAACTGTAGACAGACTGCTGTCCAAAAAGGACAAAACCTGGAAGCAGGTAAGTCGACAGCCTAGCTCTGCCAAGACAGGGTAGGCAAGTCCTTCATAATTCCTGCTCTACAATCAATGTCTGTCAGAGAAACAGGGCCAAACGACTGAAGATCGATGCTGTAATGTATGGAGAGAAAATGGGAACTGTCCAGGCAGACACTGGTATGTCATTTCTTAGTTTTGGAAGCTGTAGGTCCTGTACTTCCTATAAAATCAGATATATTTATCCCTCTCATGTCTCTGAGGTGGTTGAAGAACAGATAGCTAGAGTCTCATAATTAAATTTTGAGTTGTTTAGGAGTCAAGAGAGTGTTATAGATCTAAGAAGATACTTTAAAAATTGTGTTTCAAGTTAGTATGAATGTTGAATTAGATATAGAACTTTAAACTCATGGAGATGGTTAGATAGTAGAATGTTAAAGTCAGGTACCACATACATATGGACTGGACATTGGGAATGTACGCTAAGCCATATAACCCTCATAACTGTGGCCTAATTACCTGTGTTGTTTTGTATTGTATTTATTATTATAAGAGAAAGAGCCATTTGTTGGACTGAAAGGGGAAACTGTAGGGGGAAATAAGATATACCTTAAACTTAAAAAAGAAGGGAAGAGGATGGGGGGTTGAGGGTGGGAGGGTGGGACTGGAGGGGGTAATAGGGAGGGGACTGTGATCGAGATGTAACTTGAAGAAATAAAAAATAAAGGAAATAAAATGAAATAAATGCTGTCAACTTTTCTTTACAATAGATCGTGACCTAATCTTAAGAGATAAATATATGTCTTCTTGCTAATTTGTTTATATTTATTTTAGAATGCATTAGAGCATAAATCAATTTGATAATTAGTGATAAGTTGTAATTTTCTACCTAATGGCACATGGGCACATGTGTCTGATTCCTTGGTGAGCACATGCTCTTCTTTGATTCCTACTTAATCAGGTGAAGCTGTAGCCACCTTTTCTCCCCAACCTTGATGAAGTGTTGCCACAACCACAGCTGTGTTAACATTGAGGAACTGGGAATGGCTAGTGACGTCCAGGCTTTAACAGAAAGTTTCAGAACTTCCAGCGATCTCAATCACTTTTATCTAAGCGCATTGTTTTCCTTATGCACCCATTGCTTACTGTTAAGCACTACAAAGGATAAAGTTCCCATCCTTAAATTATCTCTTTAGGAGCCTCGTACTGAGAGCAAACACTTAGAAATCCTATAGAAAAAAAAAAAAAACAGCAAGGTGAAGTGTGGACATGCAATGTGAATGAGTGTTGTTACAAACCAAACTGTAACCCCTCAATATGCCTATGTGGCCTTGACCATGGACATTTCAGAGTGTAACTAACTCATTTGAAGAAGGCAATTAAGATAAATGGGGTGGACATGGTAGATGGCTGGTATCCTTATGAGAACAGACTAGGACACATCTCTGGGGACAAACCATGTGAACACACAGAAGAAGGTGGCTATATATAAGCCAAAGTGTGGTGGGGAGGGCTCTCAGAAGAAATCAATCCTGCTGAACCTAAGCCTGAACTCCTGAATTGTACAAAGCAAGGCAAAGATGTCTGAACCACCTCTTTGATGGCATTTATTGTTTCCGCTATATCTAAGAGAATCTAAGGGAAGCACTGAATATGTGGTCCCACCAAGAAGGGTTCTTTCTCTTAGCAAAGAGATTATTATAAGCCTGTCTGGCTAAGGGAAACTCAATAGAGACATAGGCCTTGAACTAGTCTTTGAATAAGATAGACTCCTGAGTTTGGGTACTGCCTCTAACATGAACCTGGCACCCCCAAGTCAGGCCCCAAGATAGACTTGCACATGGGAGAGATACTTGCCTTTATCTCTATTGTTTTGTTTTTGTTTTTGTTTTTTTTTTTTTTGGTTTTTCAAGACAGGGTTTCTCTGTGTAGCCCTGGCTGTCCTAGACTCACTTTGTAGACCAGGCTGGCCTCGAACTTACAGAGATCCACCTGCCTCTGCCTCCCAAGTGCTGGGATTAAAGGCGTGCGCCACCACCGCCCAGCTGCCTTTATCTCTAGAAGGAGGCACCACTGAAAGTCTGCACTAAATTCTTCTGTACACATGCTGTGATTTTAAGTTCTCTGTTCTGCTTTACTGACCATGGTGATCTGAAAGAAAATGGACACCCCAGGCCCTCTAGGGAGTGGCACTACATTAGGAGGTATGCCCTTGTTGGAGTAGGTATGGCCTTGTGGAAGGAAGTGTCAGTGGAGGTGGGCTTTGAGGTCTCAAATGCTAAAGCTAGTTCCAATGACTCCATCTCTTCCCACGTTCTGCCTATCTGGATATAGAACCCTCAACTACCCTTCAGGCATCATGTCTGCCCATTTCCCACCATGTTTCCCACCATGGTGACAGTGGACTAAACCTCTGAACTGCAAGCCAGCCCCAGTTGAACATTTCTCTTATTATGGGTTGCCGTGGTCATGGTGTCTCTTCACAGCAGTAGAAGCCCTGAATAATACATGGTTCAATTTTCAAACATTAAAGACTTGTGTTTTCATATCTATTTGGATAGGCTTTGGTCATCTTTTTCTGCTTTCATCTCTTTCTCTGTGATGGTTCATCTCAGCTGTCAGCTTCATGAGATGTAAGATCTTCTAAGACATGAGCATCTGGACAGGCCTATAGGGGATTGGGAAGACACACCCTCTGTGGGCACCATCCCCCGAGCTGTGGGTCTGGATTGTGCCCCATTGTACCGAGGAGACAATGAACTGAGCCTGAGCATTCATTGCTCCTGCTTAGGGGTAGTAGGTTGACATCGACCTCAGGCTCCCACATCATGTCCTCACTGCCAGTGGTGGACGGTGACCTGGAACTGTGAGCCAGATACATTTCTCGCCTAAGTTGCTATTCTGGTGGTGTTTTGCCACAGAGACAGGGGAAGTGAATAAATCCCCACCTGTCTAAGACATACAGAGAGAATAAAGTCAGCATTTGGTTTAGTTTTAGTTCTTGTAAGAAGAGGCAGAGGCAGGGGAGGCGAGATTCCCATGAGTTAAAGGCCAGCCTGGGCAATAGTGAGTTGTAGATCATCCTGGGCTACAGAGCAAGACCTTTATCTCAATAGAGAAAAAAGAAAAAGAAAGAAAGAAAGAAAACTCAAGAGCAGAGGTTGACGAAATACAAACAAATAGAAAATAGGAAATCCCAACAAAATCAAAAAAGTGATTTTTTTTAAGAAATAAAAAGTTCCCAAATTTGGCAAATCTCTGAAAGAGTGGTCAAGAATAAAAAGGAGTCTGAGGGAGATGGCTCAGAGACAAAGTGCTTGCCTCTGAAACCTGATAACCTGAGTTCAAACACCCAGAATCCATATAAAGGGCAGTCTCAGTAGTGTACATGTCTGGAATCCCAGTGCCTGGGCAGGGAGAGGGAGGTGAAAGCGGGAGACTCAGTAGGAGCTCAAGGGCCAGCTTACATGGAGTGTACAGAGTGAAAAACAAGAGATTTCATCTCAAGGTGGAAGGTGAGGACTGACACCAGAATTGTCCTCTGATCTTCACACATACACACACACACACACACACACACACACACACACACACACACACGCACACAAACACATGCACACACACATACACACATACACACATGCCCACATATATACACACATGCACACACATATACATACACGCACATACACATACTCATAACACACACACATACACAAACACATACACACACTTGCACAAATACAGACATATACACATACAACACATACACTCACATACTAAAAGGAAAAGAACAACTACACAAACTAATGACATTAGGAATTAGTAATTTGAATCAAAGGAGTTAGACTTGGGAGGGACTTGGGAGGAGCTGATGGGAAGAAAAAATAGTGATGTAGTTTTTTAATTAAAGTAATTTAAAAGTTAAAAACTGATATAATTATACATCTCATGGTCATTAAAATAACAAGAAAATATATGAACAGCATCTTGCTAATAAATTTCACAACTCTGTATCTTTTATGAAATTTTAAGTTAGATTAAATCTCTTCCCAAAAAGAAAATCATATGACCAGATTGCTTCACTTGGTGAATTTTGTCACAAATTTAAAGAAGAATATGAATCTTACACAAACTTTAGTAGAGAATTTTTAAAGTTAGCTAAATGTAGTGACAAATGCCTTTAACCCCAGCACTTGGGAGGCAGAGGTAGTTGGATTTCTGTGAGTTTAAGCAGCCAGCCTGCTCTACAGAGTGAGTTTCAGGACAACCAGAGCTACACACTATAAAGGTAATATATCCTTGGTATCAAAGCCAAAGAGCTTGTTATAGAAAAGAAAAGAGGGGCTGGAGAGCCTGCTCAGAGAACCTGTTGTTTTTCCAGAGGACCTGAGTTCAGTTCTCAGCAACCATGTCGAGCAGCTCAGAGATTCCAGTTAGCCTCTGAGAGCACACACACACACACACACACACACACACACACACACACACACACACACTGTATGTGCTTACACAGACACACATAAATAAAAGTTAAAGACATAAACAAAAGCAAAAAGAACAAAATGTGTTTTTCAAGAGCAGAGATATTAATATAGTAAAAGTATATTAACAAACTGAGCCTTGGACTATATAAAAAGACTAAGTTGAGGGATAGGGATGTAAGTTAATGTAAAGTATCTACTGGCATGCATAGTGCCTGGACTCAAAGCCAGAACCAGGACAAGGGAGAATAGCCAATCTGTATTTAGATTGGCTATAGGAAAAGCAAAGAGGAGTTCACTTTCAATGGCCAGCACACACATATTGTCTTGCAACTGTCTGTAAGTCCAGTCCCAGGGACCTGATGTCCATTTCTGACCTCTGAGGATACTGTACACACATAGAGCTCAAACATACACACAGACAAACCTCCCATGCACAAAATAATAAAAATCATTTTTAAATGTTTTAAAAAGAAAGCAAAGTTTTCTGAACATTTGAAATTCAGCCTCATGAAGAAAAAAGGGAGAAAATGTATACTACATATATATATAAGATTTTATTTATTTTATGTTATGAGTGCTCTATCTGCATGTACACCTGCATGCCAGAAGAGGACATCATATCTCATTATTAGATTGTTTTCACCCATCGTGTGGTTGCTGGGAATTGAATAAGGACCTCTGGAAGGGCAGTCAGTGCCCTTAACCACTGAGCCATCTCTCCAGCCCCAATGTATACTATATTGTAATTTGAAAACCAACTGATGCTTTTTAAAAAATACCTAAGAATATTTAAAATAGGACATTTTTCAATTTGACATATACTCTTTCTTCTGTAGATGAATATCAAGTTGTCCTGGTATCATTTGTTGAAGAGGCTGTGTTTTCTCCAGTGTATTTTTATCATCTTTTTCAAATACCAGATATCTCTAGCTATGTGCACTCGTGTTTGTGTCTTGTATTTTGTCTCACTAACCTGTGTCTGTTTTGTGTTGGTGTTGTGTATCACTATAAGTCTGTAATACATCTTGAAATCTGGAATGCTGATACCTCCAGTATTGACCTTCTTGCTCAGGATTGTTTCGGCTGTCCTTGGTCTTTTGTTGTTCCAAATGAATGCTAGGATTTGTTTTTCTATTTCTGTGATGAGTGTTGTGTGTGTTTTATGAATTGGCTACATAATACTAAATGGTCAGCCTTGGGAACATATATATACAAGAAACATATGGACTGAGCAGGTTGTATTTGTGTGTGTGCGCACGCGTGTGCGTGTGCTCGTGTGTGTGTGTGTGTGTGTGTGTGTGTGTGTGTGTGTGTGTGTAAAACAACAATTTAAGAAAAAGATGTCATGAATTTGAAAGAGAAAGGGAGTGCATGGGAGGGTTTGGAGGAGAGAAAAGAAAGAGGGAAATTATTTAATTTTACTATAATCTCAAAAACTAAAAAAAAAATGGAATATTGTATTTTGATTTGGATTGCATTGAATCTGTACGTTGTTTTGTTATGATGGTCATTTTCACAATATCAATTCCACCAGCCAATGAACATGAGAATAACTTCCAGTTTCTAGTGTCTTTCTCTGTTTCTTTCCCTTCAGAGATCTAACATTACATTGTTTTCTAGCTCTTTCATCTTCTTAGTTGGGTTTATGCCTAGATCTTTACATTTTTAGATGCTACTGTGAATGTAAATATTTCCATTATCTTTCATGTTCAACATGTGTTACTAGTATATGGAAAGTCTATTGATTTTTGCAATTTGATTTTGTGTCCAGTCACAGTTAAAAATGTTGATTGAGTCTAAAGGTTTTCTGATGGGATTTTTGGAACCTGTTATGTATAGTAAGTACCATGTCATCTGAAAACAGAGAGAATTTTACTTCCTGTTTTCCTATTTGCATCCCTTTAATTTCCTGATCTTTCCTTATTACTGTAGTTAATTCTTCAAGTACTATATTTAATAGGAATGGGGATAGTGGAGAGCCTTGTCTTGTTCCTGATTTTAACAGAATTTCCTGGAGTCTGAAACCTATTTTTCAAAGCAAGAAATTAATAAAGACATTAGCAAGTGTAAAATATACAATTATGGTGGATCCGAAGGATGAAAAACAGAAAGATGTTTGCACTCCATTAGAAACAATAGGGTGTTCGTATTCTGGAAAATCTATCTGAAATGTGAAAATAGAAGTGAAGAATAATTATAAGACTTTAAATATCAAGCTAGAACACTTTTCAATAAGCTCTCCTTAAGGTCACCTGACCAAAGAAATCTCAACTTTTGTCATTAAAATTGAATGGGGCATATATGCTGAAACTGATTTTTTTTTCACCTTCCATAAAGGAGAACTTTACATTTTAATGTAGTCTTTGATAATTTTGAAGATGAATACAATGTACTTAGTGCATTTGTACCGCCTGGGCTCCCCACCAGCATCTCCCAGACTTCCTCACACACTCACCTCCCAACTTCATGTCTTGTGCACTTTTGACCTGCGTCCAGCTAGTGCTGCCCACATGCTCAGGAGAGTGAGGTGTCACCTACCAGAACAACTGGCCATGGGCCACAATGATGAAGAAAACTAACTGTCCATCTTCCAGTGACCATAAGTTGCTAAAATAGCTTCTCAACAAGGGGAGGGGGCTCATGAACCATTGACAGCTTGATCTTGTGCAGGTCTTGTGCAGGCAACCCCAGCTATGAGAGAACAGCCCTACCATGTCCAGGGAATGTTATGTCACATCAGTCTTCCCAGACTGCAGTCCTTACAAGCTTTGAAGTTTGCAATGTTGTTGTTTCATAAGACATTAGCTATATGTTTGTATAGGTTACCAAACTCCTTCCATATTGCTTTCTAGTGTAACGACTGAGGTTCATGTTATTCATTCATGTTTGATTTTTCTCTGAATTCTTGAGGTCTTCTCATTAATTTGTTAGCTAAAAATTTACCATATGCTTCTTATGTGTCTGAGAATTAGGGCCTAAACAATGAGAGAACCACATACATTGCAGAGGTCCTGCTGAAAAGTGTCCATCTCGTTAGTACATACAGGTAGAGATCACACATGTAAGGTCAAGATTAATCCAATGCCTTTTGGGATCTGTCTTAGGGTTACTATTATTATGACGAAACACCATGACCAAAGGCAAGTTGGGGAGGACAGGGTTCATTTTGCTTACATTTCCATATCATAGTCTATTATTTAAGAAAGTCAGGGCAGAAACTCAAGAAGAGCAGGAACCCAAAGACAGGAGTTAATGCAGAGGCCGGGGAAGCATATTGTTTACGGCCTTGCTCCTCATGGTTTTCTCATCTTGCTTCCTTATAAATCCAGGACCACCAGTCTAGGGATGGCATCATCCACAGTTGGCTGGGCCCTCTGATACCAATCACTAAGAAAATTCCCTATAGGCTTATCTGCAGCCTGATCTTATGGAGGCATTTTCTCAGTTCAGAATCAATCCTCTCCAATGACCCTAGTTTGTGTCAAGTTGACATAAAACCATCCAGCCATGGGGTCCTTTATTTCCTTGGCTTTAAGAAGCTGATAAATGGGCTGGAGAGATGGCTCAGCGGTTAAGAGCACTGGCTGCTCTTCCAGACGTCATGAGTTCAATTCCCAGCAACCACATGGTGGCTCACAACCATCCATAATGAAATCTGGTGCCCTCTTCTGGCCTGCAGATATACCTGCAGACAGAACACTGTATACATAATAAATAAATCTTAAAAAAAAAAAAAAAGAAGAAGAAGCTGATAAATGTCTGCTGAGGACAGCAAAAATAATATCCATATTTACCCTGACCCTCAATCTCATGCCTGGATTCTTATTAAGATGTTGGTGGACGCTTTTGTTGTTGTTGTTGCTGCTGTTGTTTTTTATTTATTTTTTTAAATTTCTTCGTTACATCTCAATCACAATCCCCTCCCTACTCCCTCCTCCAGTCCCACTCTCCCACCCTCTTCCCACTCATCCCCCCACATCAGCTTCCTTTTTTTCAAGTTTAAAGTATATCTTTCTCCCCCCAACAGCTCCCCCTTTCAGTCCAACAAATGACTCTCTTATAACAACAAATACAATACAAAACAACAAAAATAATTAGGCCACAATTATGAGAATCATAAGGCTTAGTGTACATTCCCAATGTCCAGTCCACATGTATTTGGCAACTGACTTTAACATTCTACTATGTAACCATCTCTATGAGTTTAAAGATCTACATCCAACTCAGCTTCCATCCTAACTTGCATCTCCATTTTAAAAACATCTTCTTAGATCCAGAACACCCTCTTAATTCCTCAACAACTCAAAATTTTGTTATGAGACTATAAAGTCTTCAACCACATCAGAGACCTGAGAAGGATAAATATATCTGATGATACAGGAAGTTCAGGGCCACCAGCTTCTAAAACTAAGAAATGACATACAATTGGCTGCCTGGACAGTTCCTAATTTCTCTCCATACATTAGATGTTGGTAGTTTTTTAATATTAAAATGCAAAAATATGTTTCCATGAGTTATGACAAGTCACTACGAAACTAGTTTATTCTTTTCAGGATATAGTTTCTGGAAATAAAGTAATGAAATAATACTGTCCAATTTTTTCCTGAATTAAGGGGCCATGGTTCTGTTTCATTCTTCCATTCACTTCAGTAGATTGTTAACCAGACACTTTTTGCTAACTAGACATTTTTGATAAATCTAATTTCACAATCTGTAAAATAAGGTGATTGGTCTGAACATGGGTTCTAAGGTCCCTTTTATGATTTTGTCACCTGGACTTGTAAGAGTATAAAAGATAGTCTGTCTTTTCCACTCTGAGTTTCAAGAAATAAAGGATTCCATCCAGTTCACTATACTGACTGGGAAATAATTTCTTTGCATATTTGTGAAATACTATAATAAATCTGGACTTGGAATAGAATGTAGCTTGTTTTGTACAGATATTGTAATGGAACATACAATGGTCAATTGAATTGCATTCCTTTTATGATGAGTATGAATATATAATGATATATATGCATAATTTGTGTGTGTGTGTTTGTATGATAAACCAAATGAGAAATTCAGACTTAAAGTCCACAATCAGATACATAGTGTTCCAACCACTATCCTTTCTTTTTTTGTTTGTTTTTGTTTTGTTTTTAATGTTTATTTATTACTTCAAGTTACATCTCCATCACCATCCTCTCCTTCCACCCTTCCCAGTCCCACCCTCCTACTCTCTCCCCCTTCTCCCACCTATCCCACTCTTCCAGTGTGGGGTGCCCCTACATATCAGCCCCCCTCAGTTAATCAGTCATCTGGGGGCTAAGAGCTTCCTCTTGCACTGGGCGGGGGGGACTACATGGCCTAGGGCAAAGTGTCCCATTGACAAGTTACAAAGTCTATGTTCCTGTTAGTTGTAGGATAGTTCCTGTACTATTTGGCCCACCATCCATTCTTAATCAACTTTGGTTTTTTGAGACAGGGTTTCTCTGTGTATCCTTGGCTGTCTTGGACTCACTTTGTAGACTAAGCTAGCCTTGAACTCACAGAGATCCACCTGCCTCTGCCTCCCAAGTGCTGGGATTAAAGGTGTGCACCACCAAACCTGGCAATTAGAGACAGCTGTGAACTGTCATCTAGGTGCTGGGATTTGAACCAGGGTCCTTTAGACGAGCAGCTGGTACTCTTATTCGTTGAGCCATCTCTCCATCCCCCTTAATCAACTTTGAATTGCTAGCAAATAATAGAAAATAATCTGAACACTTAAAAGTAACAAGAAATCTTATTCATCTTCATATGTGTGTTCATGCAAACTTACACATGTAACTTTTATCAAAACAAAACATATGCCATCAAAGATTCCTCTGTAGCTCATCCTTGACAGGGATGGGGTACATGCATAAGTAAAAAGAAGTGAAAACGTGCAACTAGATAGTGGATATATTTTCAGAAATATAAATTTTGAATTAAAAAAAAAACAAATTTCTTAAGGTTTTATTCATATGTATACAGACCAGAAGAAAACAGTAGCAAGAACAAACTAATAACAGAACCCAGGCTAATATTATGTTTTGGAGTACTTGCAATTATCTAAACATTGTCAAAGTAAACATGGACCTGATAGCTCAGTGACCACAGAGTTAAGGAAGAAACTCTGCTAGTTATTCCTTATGATGCAAATCCGCTCTTTGAAGTAACTCTTGGTCCTACATCTTAAGCATTGAGGCTCATCTGGCATTTGTTTTTTGCTGTACTAAATCTCAAGAGTTTTTAGGGGATTGATGGTCATCATCGAAAGGCACCTTCATTCACAACACTTTCTTCACTCCATGTTACTAAATTAGATATATTTACACCAAACACTGAAATGTGAGAGTTCTATCAGAAACTGGAGCACCAGATTGACACAAGAAAAAACATGGCCAGTGTCTGATGTCTAAAGCAATAGTAATCAATTGGTTTTTAATGACCATTTTATTGATAGACTTCCTGAATTGAGAAAGATGTCACCATAATAAAGATACCATTTCCTACAAATATGCCATTATTTTTACCAATATGAGCAACATAGCCCAGCATACAAATAATTGTTGACTCTTCAAAGCTGTAGAAGTCATTCCTATCACTCAGCATCACCAACATTACAAATTAAACAAAAAGCAGTTAGCTGGGGGATGCACACAATATGAGCAGGTAAGCATACAAACCTACCTAAATAATTTCTCTTGCATCAAACTCTGTACTGGTAAAATACATCATTTTTTATTCATTTACAATATTTCTGTCTCAAAGATGAAAATACATTATAAGATTAAGTTCCATGATTTTATATGTTCATTTATGATTATTTTTCCATAGTTAACGTTAAACTTTTTGCTTAGAACCTTTAGACATGGTTTAAAATTGCTTAAAAATGATTGGAACCATTTCCTTTTGCCTCTAGACAAGTATAAGTTGATTCCATTAGGATATGTCCCAATGTTTTGGGAACTTCATGACAAAAGGATTTCTTAGCACTTTTGAGTTTGTTGCTGGAGTTAACATGAATATTTATTTTATAACAGTAAGAAGATATTTTTTAATAATTTATTTTTTATTTCTTCAAGTTGCTGGAATTTTAACATATATGTTGAGTTGAATTTATTATTTTTCTTCCTGTTGACCATATACTTGAAACTTTTGGTTTACCATTAATCTTTGTCCTTTCATAAAATAAGCACTTATTTATTAGCAGTATATATATATATATATATATATATATACTGACAACAAATAAAGACTCTTGCATTTGTTGTGTAAATTTTCAGGAACACAGTCACAGATTTCCAAACGCCTGTGACCTATAGCAAAGAACCGAAGAGAATACAGCAATTTCCCTTTACAGGAATTGTTTATACCTGGAGCTGCTTTGTTCCCAAACATAAAAAGTCAAAGAAAGAAAAAGTAGGATAGAAGAAGAAAATGTGTGAATTATTATTATTTTTGAAAGGAAAAGGTTCCTTAAAGATTAAGCAACAAGTTGTGGTAGGTGCTGGCGTGTAATCCCTGAAGGATCCACAAGTTCAAAGCCTGCATGGGTTACATAGTAAGTTTAAGTCCAATCTGGGCAATTTAGTGAGACCTTACAAAAAGAGCAAGGAAAGGGGGGAGGAGGCTCGGAACATAGCTACTCTCTGTTTGTCTAAAATTTGCAAAGCCTTAGGTTTAGTCCTTAATAACACAGACATACACACCCTCCCTCACACATACCATCCCCACACACACCATCCCTCACACACACATGTATACACGAGATTATTATGCTCAGAAAACTCTTAATGCATAATAATTGGGTGCTTTAAACTGACTTAAGATGTATCTACTTCATTCCAAATGAATTTGCTTGTTCACAGTGAAATACTTGGTGACAGCATTAGAGGTAGTCCAAAAAATAATCAAAACTGTTATTTATAATGACGTTCAGAACGAATGTGCTTATTCAATGAGCAATTATGGATTTAACACTTAAGACTGACTACCCTATCTGATATCGTCCAAGAATACATAAAAGGCTGAAGATTTTGAAGATTTTGGGGGAAATGACATTGCTTAAATATGTAAATAATTTACACATACACATATGTACATATCTAGTAACAAAACATGCAATTGAGAAAATGAAGTTATTCCTCTCAATCCATAGTATTTATTAAACCATTTCCAAGGAAATGATGGTATTGTTAATATAGAATTGGTGTTACTTTAATATATTATGTTAAGGATTATTTCCACCATTTAAATTTGATTTGGATAAGAAGTAGGTGTTTGGGTATAAAAGAATTGGGTAACATTTTGAAGATAAATTTTGTGCTTATAGGGGCTGGAGAGATGGCTAGGCAGTTAAGAGCATGCACTTTTCTTGCAGTGAGTTTTAGTTTGGTTTCCAGTACCCAGGTCATATGGCTTTCAATTGCCTATATATTCTGCTTCAAGGGAATCCAACATATCAGTCCCTTGAGGGCACCTGGACTCATTTGCACATACAGTCACACAGAACAAACATATTCTCATAATTAAAAATAATTTGAAGCTGAGTTAGATATAGAACTTTAAACTCATGGAGATGGTTAGATAGTAGAATGTTAAAGTCAGGTGCCAAATACATATGGACTGGACATTGGGAATGTATGCTAAGCCATATAACTCTTGTAATTGTGGCCTATTTATTTCTGTTGTTTTGTATTGAATTTATAGTTATAAGAAAAAGAACCATTTTTTGGACTGAAAGGGAGAGCTGTTGGGGGGGAAAAAAGAAATACCTTAAACTAAAAAAAAAAAAAAAAAAGGGAAGAGGATGGGGGTTTGAGGGGGAGGAGGGTGGAAGGCTGGGACTGGAGGGGGAAGTAGGGAGGGGATTGTGATTGAGATGTAACTTGAAGAAATAAAAAATAAATTATTAAAAAATAATAATAATAATTTGTAAAAGGTCTTAAAAAATCATGAGTATTTGTACCCCAGCAACCACTTCCAATATAATTAGATATTTCCTAAACTTGCCATATGAAAAGACTCATCAGAGGAGTCTCACATGATAATTTCTAACTTTCCCAAGGAAATTCTATTTAGATATTAATGAAACAACAAATTCATCAAACTATAATTTTTGCCTGTATGTGCATGTGTGTGTGTGTGTGTATGTGTGTGTGTGTATGTGTGTGTCTGTATGTGTTTCTGTGTCGTCAACTTATGCTTGTATGTAACAGTTTTTTAATGGGTCTTTAAAATACAGGAAAACATTACCTGTGATTTGTAGCAAACCATTATATGTAACATATGTAGCACAGGAGTCCCTAGCCAACACCTGGGATAAAGTACAGCCAGCATTTATATAACCAGAGTCTGTCAAACACAGTTTGTTTTTGTTTGCTTTCCCTTCAAGACTCAAAGTCTTACTGGGGCAAACAAATTCTGAAATGAACTACTGAAGAATATCGTTTTTGCACTTTCTGTCAAATAAAAGCTATTTGCTTAAATTACTTACTTATCCAATCAGACCATGGATCTGGAACTCACGCAGTACTGTACAGTAGTTCTCCTGGATCCTTCCTTTTTAAACGAACTATGTAGATAATCCAATCAATCGGCAGAAATTCAAACCACACTAGGTCAAATGCCTAATAAAGTTGAGTAAAACTTTGTACTTAGCCTTTCCCTTAAAACATCACAGTAACTCACATTTGAATAAAAATTTATGGGATGGTGGGTCTTTGCCAGCTGACACCTGCAGCATGGTGCAAAGTAGCAAGTATTTGAGCTACAGGTGGAACTGCCCAACACTGTGAAGGCCAGAATGTGCTCTGGTGACTACAGTTGTGGCTACTGCTTCGGAGCCACTCGCAGACTCATTTTCAGCTTCTCACTCTTTAAGAAGAGTCTTTAGTCTCACTCTCCCTTTCTATTTCTCTCGCTCATTTACAAGTAAAACATGCTAATCTTTTTTTTTTCCTGTTAGAGAGATTTTTGAAGACGTGAGGAGAAAGAAATTATAGTCAACCCTCAGTATCTGTTGTGGACTAGATCCGGGATCCCTGCCACAAAGTATATGGAAACCTGAAGTTGTTCAAACAACTTAGAGAAAAATGAGGCAGTATTTGTATATAACTAACACATATCCTCACACACACGTACTTTAAATCATTGCTGAGTTACACAGAATGCTTATACATTACACTGCATTGTTTAGGGGGCCAATAAAAACAAATGTGTCCCTGTCCTACACAGGTTGAATCTTCCTGACTATTTTAATTCAACCACAGGTAAGAATGAATGCCTGTATTGCATTTGTGCCGCTTGCTTACAAAAAAAAAGGTCCCACAGTCTCTCTTGTCTTGAATTCATTCCACATTGTGCTTCAGCCTCCTCCACTGATACATGTTGTTCATTTAATATATGGCTGTACATGTTTAGTATTCCCCTTGGTAAGAAGAGCTGGAGAACTGATTATAGAGCACACAGTAGGTCAGCTCCAACACTACAGAGGAAACCCTAAAGAGCTTCAGGTTGGACTAGACCGGTTTCTAGACAAGAGAAAACATGGGAAGGAGTGAGACCCCGCAGTGTGGGTACTCTGCTAGCACCACAGACTTTTAGACAGACTCCACCTTTATTAAATTATTATTGGTTGCTAGCGGAGAGGGCCTACATTTAATCTCTGGTGCATCATTTGAGCTGTGCACAAAGAACATCTTGGCTGTGCACAACGAGACGATAATTCTTTTATATTCTTTTCTGAAATTCTGGTTCAGTAGTCCATATATAATTGCGTTGAGGCAGCTGTTGAAATACGCCAAGTAATAACTGGCCACGAACAGCCACTCTGGGATCCTGGGGACCATGGCGGCAGGATCTGAAGCCACAATAAGACCTATGAAGTTGAGTGGGGCCCAGCAAATGGCAAAAAGTACAAAAACTACAAACATGGTGACAAAGTTCCTGAAGTCCTGGGGCTTCAGTTTGGGTTTGCTGTCAGGTTTCACCCTCCGTCTGGCGTGGAGAACCAGGGTCCATATTCTTAGGTAGCAGAAGATGACGATAATCATAGGCACTATGAAATGGAAAACCACCACCGCTATCGTGTACGCCGAGCTGACAGACTGCGTGAAGGTACAGGAGTAGATCCGGGCATCGTACTGGAGAGTTCCAGTTTGCAGGTTGGGCATGACGGCCACAAGTGTCAACATCCATATCAGGAACACGTAGCAGAGGGAATTCTTGTTACTGTATAGTTTGTCGTACTTGAGACTGTGGCAAATGTAGCAGTACCGGTTGACCGCGATCCCAGTGATGTTGAATATCGAGCCGATGACGCTCAGCCCCATTAGAAATGCACTGATTTGGCAATGCAGATAGCCCAGATTCCATCCATTGTTAAATATAGATGTCACTATCAAGGGATATGGGTAAATAGCCACCACGAGGTCTGCGACAGCTAAACTCACCACAAATATATTCCCTAAGAGAGAAACATGTAGAAAATACAGGTTAACACCAGTATTACATGCACTGAATCTTTAAACATATGCTAAAGAAAGGGCCATTGGAAAGAGAGCCAGTGCAACTTGAGGGCTGGCATTTGGATTCCCAGTACGTATCTAAAAGCCCCATGGACTTGGATGCCTGCCTACAGTCCCAGTGCAAGCAAGGTGGAGACCTGGGAAGCCCAGAGCAAACTTGCTAGCCAGATAAGTAGTAATGGTAAGCCCTGGGTTCAGTTGAGAGTCTGCCTCAAAGAATAAGCTGTACAGTGACTGCCAGCCTCACACCCATGAACATACACATGCATACACACATACAGGAATGTAAATATATATATATATATGCTCACACAGCAAACATACTTCCATATGCCAAAGGAAGGAAGGAAGGAAGGAAGGAAGGAAGGAAGGAAGGAAGGAAG
>CAJQZJ010015786.1:2636846-2650521 GCA_907164525.1 Lophiomys imhausi | reverse complement strand
TTCTTTCTTTCTTTCTTTCTTTCTTTCTTTCTTTCTTTCTTTCTTTCTTTCTTTCTTCTTTCATGTGTGTGTGTGTAGGTGTGCATAGATCAAATCCCAGAGCAGTAGCTGACATTCCTGACCTTAGAAGGTCTGATTGCTTTAGAAATTTATCCTTTCAGAGACTAGAGGCAGTGTGCATCCCAAGTTTAGGAACAAGCTTCCACCTGGGTTCAAACCTTGGAGTTGTTAGTTGCTTGGCTAGTCTCAGGTAAGTCAGCGTTTCTCAGAGGCCCCACCACTTGCTGTGCCATAAACCAAGATGATAATGACACCGGTGAGGACTGAGTGTGTGGCCCACACACTTTGCCTAGGATGAATACTCAGTACTTAGTTCTGGTCTCCTTGATGGAAATCACATCTTCTATCTTGCAGAAAGTCTGTCCTCTTGTCTGAAAGCCAGGGCTGATGAAGTTTCTCCCATCACACCTCAGTAATGAGCATACCTCCACCTTCTTAGATGCTCCTTCCCTGCTGCCAGCCAGCCTTTTTACTGAAATGCTCCAGCAAGGCTGGCCTTGTTTCTTCCAGTCCATTTTTAACCCACTTTCTAATGATTACTGAATTCTACCCACTCTCCACATTGCGAACTTCTTTTTAGTAAATAAGTGACCTTCTTGCTAGCCCGTTCCTCAGCCTCTCCCATTGTTTGCCTAATACACTCCTTATATCCTGCCCTGTTCATAGGTTTGTGCACACTGTCAACATCACAGCCTACATGTAATATCACACTTGCATCCCACACTGTCTGCATCTGAGACTTTTGCTACCCTCTTGCCTCCCTGATGGTACTTGCCTTCTAGATCTTCAATCTCCATTTGTTTCAGTGTCTCCTGTTCCCTGTCCTATACTTTCTGAAGTAGAGAAAGTTGGAAAGTGCCTAATTTGCCATGTTATTATAATATACATACAACAAAACAGACTAAGAAACAGTCAATTGCTTTAAGATAAAGCAACATGCACACCTTCTGTCACAGTCTAGACCTCAGTAGCTGTTAAAGATGTAGAATCCTCCAAAAAACTCCTGCTTGCATTTCTGCATTTGGTTACACTTGTCACAGAAAGACAGTTTAGGGAGAATATAAAATATTTACATTGTGTTTCAATCTTTCTTCCTGTAGAGGGTAACAAATTACTAATATTTGCACTACCATTCACCTATGAGAATTAGTTTGAAAAATTTTAAAAAACGGGTAATATTTCAATCACATTAACAGAAAATCAAAGAAATAGCATTAAGTCTGTTGAAGGTGGTAGTCTTTGCTTCCTTAACCACTTCTCCCCAGTCGTGAATCTGTTGGTGAAAACCCCAGGTTAGGTAAACAAATTAGTTGTACTAAATAATAGTTCTACACTGCTAAACGCAAAAGAGAACAACCCTCATTATTTACAATAAGAAAATCATGGTGCCTGTTTACATATCAAAATTAAATCAAGACTAGGAAATGGAAGATAAAAACTAGCAATAAAACAGTATGAAATAAGATTTCCATAAAAGGGATTTTTGAGAGGCTGCAGAGAGAGGTGGATCTGTGGTGAAAATGCTTACTGCTCTTGCAGAGAGAACCTGGGTTCAGTTTGAAGAACTCACATAGCAGCTAACAGCTGCTTTCTACTTCAGTCTCAAGGGATCAACACCCTCTTCTGGCCTCTTTGGGCCAGAAAGTTTTTCTGCTATGTTAATATGCTTTAATTCTTATATCTCTTCATTTCATATTTTGTTCTTATCTATTAAATAAAATGCCTTTTTAGCTACTGCATAAAAACAAAAACTATGCATATTGAAGAAACAGCATGTAACAATTGGAATTCATATTACACACTATGTATGCGTATCATCTCCCCAAAGATACGACATTTTGTTGTGATGAAAACTTCCAAAAGCCTTTTTTCTAGTGTTCTAAGGGAGGTACACAGCATACAACCTCTATGCATAACCACCCACCAGGAGCTAGCAAACCAGATCTTTCGACTTTCTGATACTCTGTCCCCATTGGTTAGCTTGTCCTGCCCTCCCTGAGGCACGTATATCTTCCTGTGCCTGCCTTATTTCACTTAACATCACAAATAATACAATAATTTCAACTTCAAATTTATGTCTTACTTTTATCTGAAAATAAATTGAAAGAACACTTTAGAGTACTTGACAGAAAGATATATCTTTGAAAATAGGTGTCATATTTTTTAAAAGAATTGAAAGATGTTCTATTATTCTCTGTATTCATTGGTGTGTGTGTGTGTGTGTGTGTGTGTGTGTGTGTGTGTGGTGTATATGTGATATATGTGTACATGTATGTCAATTGTTCCTGTATGGAGATACCACAGGAGGATATTGAGTCCTCTGTCGCTCCCTACCTTACTTCCTTGAGACAAGATCTCTCATTGAGCCTCTACCTCACTCATTAAGCTAGGCTGGCTGGCCAGTGAACTCCTTGTATCTGCCTGTCCCTACTGAGTAACATGCATGTGTGGCCATGTCCAACTATTATGCCAGTGTTGGGGATTTGAACTCATGTCCTCATGAATGCATAGTCGACCTAGGCTGTTCCTCCCCAATGAACACACCCTGATGGAGTCACGACAATTCTAATCTGTTGCTTTGGCCCAACAAAAACGAGCAAAGTTTCCTAAGTTAGGGGAATTGATCCCACACACATACACACACACACACACACACACACACGCACGCACGCACGCACGCACGCACGCACGCACGCACACACACACACATACACACACACACAGACGCTTAGCTCATCATATACCTCTCAATGTATTCCACCAAACTTCACACATAGTCTTTTCACCAGACAGCATCCCACTGATGAAAGCTTGTGTGATTCTATGTGGTCAGCTATTTCATCCTCTTTCAAGTAGGGAAAACTACATGAGGGGTTTCTGAAGCTCATAAGTGTTCCTTGAAAGAGAGAGCAGATGTCATTAAGGGGTCACTTGCTTTTTCAACAGGGAGAGGTATATATGAGATAGCAACCTGCTAACTTACCATAAGTTGGCTGTCTTTAGCGAGGATATACATTGAGAAATCAAAGGGTATTAGAAGTGACAAGAGCCTGACAGATCTTCCCAAAAGAAGAGGTGTTATCTGTAACAACAGCGAAAAGCCTCCAAGCACAGACCCTGAGCCATTCACATTAGCAGGTTCCACTCTTCGCTATGTTGCCTGACACCGCTGTGCTCATACATGAGCATTTGACTGATGAGAAGCTGCATGTGGGAATACAGCCATCCCTAGATAACCACAGCAGACTGGCTCCAGGGACCACATGGCACCCAACTCCAAAGATGCTCAGGTCCCTTACATCAGATGGCACGATATCTCCATAAAAACTATGCACGTCTTCCTGTTCACTTTACATCATCTCCAGGTTATTTGTGGTATCTAATCCAGCACAGATGCTGACTGAGAAGACACTAGGACACATGCCTGTCATCCCAGCTACTCTGTGGAGGTGGGAGGATCGCTTAAGCATACCAGTTTAGGACCCAGCCAAGAAAATTAAAGGAAAAACCAATTGTAAATGCTATATAGCATTTCTTACACTGTGCTGTTTGTGGAGTAGTTACAAAAAACACACATGCCCAATATTTTTGACCCTCACTTGGTTGAATCTATGGATGCAGAGTCCTGAGATTTGTAGAGCAGACTGTTTTCACCCCATCCCTGCAATGAAATGAACTCCCCGTTGTCTGTCTTTACCTTGGATCCTTTCCTTGCTCCCTCACTCTGTCTCATCCTCATTGAATTCCAAGGGGGATTGGAATGTAGAGTGAGATGGATGGCTTCCAAAGACTTATTGAAGACACAACAGTGCCAACTGTATACATAGCTAGAGAGTCACTCTAGGGGGGCAATATTCCCTTCACTTACAGATGTTTCTTGCCTGCTATATAGTCAAACTTAGCATCAATAATGATAATGTAGGTCTTCCATAGAGAGACCCAGGTCATAATTAACAAGGATGTCATTGCACTGTAGGGTTTTCAGAATTGAGCCAGGGCATCTGCTTCTGCAGCAAACACCACAAAAGAGAGCGCTCGCTTTTCCAGGCATGCTTGTATTGAGTCTACTTTCATGATGGCATCTTTTACCATATGCTGTTTCCTAATATGTGCCACCTTTCCCCTAAGTTGTCGCCTATAATCATGGGCACCCAGACCCTAGGATGGAAGCTTTGTAGATTTCTGAGTTTTCTATAAAGCCCAACAGGCTATGCCTGAAAGTACACCGTACTGTTAAAGTTTGCCCTTTGTTTATTTCCTATACAGCTTCCACTGACAGATAACTGAACTTTGAACAGGCAGGATACTATTATTTTGTCTTAGAAAAAGTTTTACTTAAGAATAATGTGCATATTGAAACACGCACTAATCAGAGCCTGCAACTCTGCTATTTTAGCAAGCCAAAACCAAGACAACAACAACAAAAACAATCCAATAAAGTCCAAATGACTATGTAGCATTACTCTCTCTATCCTTTTCATATGCATCATCCTTTAACTTGATACTTGCAACAATTACAACAAAGCATAGTGTGGGGCTAGAGTTTAGTGTTATCCCTTGTCTGACAAATGTTGAAAGTGAGGTTGGATCACAATTGATTTCTTGGATTAGAATGTATGCAATGAGAATCTTTCCACCATAGTATACCCACCGAAGAGGTATCATTTCTCATTAGTAAAATTTGCATGGGAGCAAAGGAGATTGTCTGTCAATCTTTCACATCTGATTGGCTGCTTGGAGGCGGGGCCTGTTGTGATTGGTCAGTCCTACAGGTAGCTAAATATTGGGAATGTCTTCCTCAAGACATGAAAGACCAACCTAGTCCCTTCAGGAAAGAAAAAGGGCAAAAATACTTTTGCAATTATGTCAGATTTACAAAGAAAAGGACTGTTTCAAAATTCAGATTCTTTAGCCTTATCTTTTTCTATTCTATTTCCCATAACTCCCTTTTCCAAAAAGATTTATGTTTTTATTTTATATGTATGAGTGTTTGCTTCCATGTGGTTATGTGCACCACAAGCATACCTGGTGCCCACGTAGATCGGAAAATAGAATGTCCTGGAATTGGAAATAGAGATAGATATGAGCTGCCATGTGTGTGTTAGGAACTGAAGCTGGGTCCTCTGCAAGGGCAGCCAGTGCTGTTAACTGCTGAGCCATCCCTCCAGCCTCCTGTTTCTCATTTTTCCATTTGTAGAACCAACAGAATAAATCGAACAAAGACACAAACAAAGAGCAATCATTAAAACATTTATTTTGAGACAGGGTCTCATATGTAACCCCAGTTTGCCTGGAAGTTGATATGTAGACCTCGGACTCATAGAGACTCACTTGCCCCTGTCTCCCAAGTACTGGAATTAAAGGCTTTTGCCATGACACCTGGCATCACTAAAACTTCTAGTAAGCATCCAACAACATATTTGAACCAGCTAGCTTTAGCTCTGTTCCAAATACCTTTTTAAAACTAATTGTTTTTTAAGTTCATTAAGTTTATTTATTCATTTTATATGTTGATTGTTGCCCCTTCCTTCCCCTCCTCTGGGTCCCAACTTCCCACCTCCTTCCCCCTCCCCTTCTCCTCAGAAAAGGACAGCCCCCTCTGCTCCCCCATACTATTCCACCCCAGCAGTCCCTTCAGGACTGAGTGCATCCTCCATTGATGCCCTGCAGCCCCGTTAGGGGGAAGTGGTCAAAAAGCAGGCATCAGAGTCTATGGAAGAGACTGCCCCCATGCACTTGTTTAAAAAAAAAAAAAGGCCTCAAGTGGTTTGAACCAAAATGGTGGTGTATTTGAACAAATAGCCCAATTATAAAAACGTGATGCTCTAAACTGGGCTTGGTGGCACACACCTTTAATCCCAGTACTCTGGAGGCAGAGGTAGGGGGATCTCTGTGAGTCCAAGGCCAGCTTGGTCTAAAAAGCCAGTCAAGGACTGCCAGGGCTACACAGAGAAAACCTGCCTCAAAAAACCAAAATAAATAAATCTATAAATAAATAAATAAATAAATAAATACAGACAGAAATAAATAAATAGATAGACAGAAAGAAAGAAAGAAAGAAAAGAAAAGATCATGCTCTAAAGCTTTGCAGGTTAAAGTTCAGTTAGGTGAATGGTGTAGACTCCTCTCAGAAAGTTGCCTAACCAATAATGTCCAAAGCAGTAGGACATTGAAGTAATCTTGCTAAGCTGCCAGGAACTCTTTTTACAGGAAACATTTCTTTTACAGCAAGTGTCTTATGGGATTCAGACTTCCCAAGTACAGGTTATAAACACCAGTGAAGCGGGATGGGTAGGCTCCAGGCTGAAGGCCCAAGAAGACCCTCCCACTACTGAGCCTGCAGGACACTAAGCATCGTTGTGTCTCTCTCTGTAAAGTGGGTGAGCCTGACACCCCACCCTTGTCCTCTGTGTGCATGCTCAGAGCCCCACACAGTCCATGAGCAGCAGTCCTTTGTTCTAGGAGGAAGTGTGCTGCCACAACTATCCATTTACTGCAGTGCGGGACATCGAACCCAGGGCTTTACTGATGCTACACAAACAGTACCACTAAGCTATACAGTTCTGAAGACAGAATTCTAGTTTAAGTCAATCACCCGTGAGAAAAACTCAACTCATTTTCTAAGCCAATTTGAATTCATAGTATTAGATGTCTTCAAACTAACTCTTATACTTTGCAAGCCTGAGGCATTGCAGAAGCCGGAACAAAGCGGGAGAGATGTTCTCCCTGAATTTGAGTTTTCACCAACTACCTGGATTAGGGCAAAGATACCACTTTCGGCAAATATTTAAGCAAATGGCTTCCTCTCTGCCCTTCTTGCAAAAGTTTCTTCCCAAACAAGGGACAGAAATACAAGCAACCTGACACCATTTAAAGGTGTGAAAAACCAGCAGCTCATGAATAACCCACCAACCTGCTCTTACCCAGGGTAACTAGTTCACCTCATTGCTTGAGGGAACCCCAAGTGTAACTCAAATACAGAATTAACTCTAATCCTGCATTACAGGTGGACGCAGTCCTCGTTTCAATGTCCATTTTAAAAATGCAGACTTGTTGAGCTGAGGAGCAAAAGAACTTTCCCAGCATTCTTGGCATCATCCCCTCCGCCCTGCAATTTGGTGCTATGGGATGGAAACTACACCTGACTACAAAACAGAAACAGTGGCTCTGTCGTTGTGGCAGCTTCTCACATTTTAGCAAATTTGAGGAAATTTATTTATATGCACTTGCAAACAATGGATGAGTTGGGTGTTCTAAAAGACGCCTTGAGGAATTTACTCAACCGGGACGCTATGCAATGAACCCAAGAATCAGAAGGCTAGAGTAAAGAGGGGCTACTGAAGGGAACAGAAATCAGATAAGAGTTTTCCGTGTCTAAGGACTGAAGAGTTGTGAAGGATCTCTGACAAGGCATCTTAGAGGGCCAGGCTCAAGAGATCGTAGCCCTTACTCATTAGGAGGAAAAAGTATCCAAAGTCCTGTTTCTCAGAAACTGAGTTTCTGAACTTTTCTTGGTGTCCTGCAAAAGGACTAGAGTTGGCAGAGGTGCCAGGACCCCCTACCTGCGTTCCTGAGCTTCTTGTTTCGATACACAGACAGGATGACCAGCAGGTTGCCCAGGATGTCCACCACGATGGTGAAGATGAGGATGAAGGCCAGTGTAGAGGCCAGCCACGACGGCCGCGGTCGCCCTCCCTCCCCGCCCGGCGCCTGCTGCGAGGCGTTGAGCAGTACGCTGCCATTGCCCTTCATGGTCCCCTGGTTGCCTCACTGCAACACAGCCATGGCCATCATCCTGTCGCCCCGGGACCTCGAGTGCCCAGCTCTGCTCCTGCCCACTCCGCCACTTTTTCTGGCTTGGCACGGCCCTCTCGCGCCTATTTTGCATCCTTATAGCTGCTTCGCGGCGGCCCTGCCCGCTCCAGCCCCTCCCCGTGGCAGGACACCCTCTCAGCACTTGGTCGCCGCGGTCTACTGACACCTGCTGTCCAAGGCCCTGCAACTTGGACTCGGGTCCCACGGCCCGCGCACTTTGCGCCCCCGTGCGGCGAGACTCGGAGAGACAGGAGACGACCTCAAGTGGAGCGAAACTCCGAAGCATTGCAAGAGTCCCAATTTCCTCCTTGGATCTGGACCTTGCACCCTGGAAGGCCACAATGCACGGACTTGAATCCTAACGAGGACTGAAATAGCTAATTTAGCCAGTAGATATCCTAGATTCCTTATCAGCAAAGTGGGGATGAAATAGAATCTAATTCATCAACTTTATAGTTACTGATGTGTAAAAATAAAGTAATAATGAAATAAAAACGACACCTTTTTCCGTCTGGCATAGCACCATTTAATGTCTGTGCTATGTGTTTCTGGCAATTAAATGAAAAAAAGTAAATATTTACAGATGACAGGTGTGTATGTACTTTTGAAAATATCAGTGAAAACTGTAGGGGTTGATAGATTAATATAAGTTAGATTTAGTGAATACCTAAGTTTCTGATACAGTCTCTTAATTCGGGGCATGAAGATCAACTGCTGTGAGCAATTAGCTTATCAGCTTATGGATGAAGTCAGGTGAAATGAGGGGAGTCTCTTTGGACTGAAAAACAAGGTTGAAGCCAGGTGAAACAAGGAAAGACTTTATGACCTGGCATTGCTTTCAACTGCTAAGTGGGCAGAGCCCAAATTAAGCTGAAGCAGGTGGAACAAGGAGTGATCCTATTTAAGGACAAGTGGATGACGCCAGAGAGCTGCGTGCTAAGGGCCCCCGATATGAGAGAGCTCCGAGAGTCCTGCTGGAGAAAGTTCTGGTAGACCAATGGCCAGATCTCCATGAGGCAGAAGGAAGCTGGTGAGCAGAGAAAGCCTCAGCAAGACAGCAAAAGGCCAAGGACTAAACCCTGTGGCTCAGCTTTTGCCTAGAGGGGTTTGATCTGTCCGAACAGTGGCCTGAACGGAACTGTGGCCAGCTTTAAAGACTGAGGCAGAACGGCAGAGTTGCTGATACGAAGGAAATAAGGTGGCCTACAGACGCTGAGGTCTCCCAGAGAGAAGAAAGCCTCAAGCCTTATTTAAAGTGAGACTTCGATAGCCAATTTACCCTGACGAACCTGCGTCTGAGAGATCCAGAAAAAGGACTGCTAAGTGCGTTAAAGAGTCTACCCCCGAGACTGGTTTCCTGACGACTGAGGACCTGCCCCAGAGACTGTATCATTCTAAAAGGGTATGAAAGTAGTTGTTATGATTATCAATAGGTTTAGTGGATAGGTTAAAGGGGTTGTAGGAATTTATAGGATTAATAGATAAGAAATTGTTGGTGTTTGTTATAAGTGAATTTAGTAATAAATAAATAAGAGTTAAATAAATAATAATTTAAAAGTTCGGTTACAGAAAACAGGAATGCAAGATAAGAAAAGCCGATGTTAAGATTTCTGGGAAGTGGATTAACCAGCTCTGTACAGAACAAAACAAAACCCCAAAACTGTTTCAGGCACAAGGAAGGAGACTTATATAAAGTAAGAGACATATAATGTTCTCATATTGAACAGATAAAATTTTCATGTTCTCCATCTATTTTATATCAGCCCAATTCCCAAACATCTCCAAGATTCCTTTGAAAGAATAAAAAAATAAAGAAAAGAAGAAAAGGAACTTTTAATAAGATGACTACCAGAAGACCTTACAATATTAAAATATACATTAAAAATTAAACAACGTGGCATACTGGCTTGTGTTTTGTCTCTGGAGGCTGAGGCAGGAGGATTGATGCCAGCTTCAGGACAGCTTGAGCTGCACTGTCAGCCAGTGCTTCAGTGTAAAATCTTGTCTTAAAAGATTATATTAAGTGAAACTGTTACATTCATCAATTTCAAGAAGAAATAAAATGCGGAATTGAGGGACCTGAACACGTGGCTCAGTTGATAGAGTGCCTATCTGGCAATCATGAAATCCTAGGTTCCATCCTTAGTACTGTGTAACCTGAATATGGTAGGTCAGGTGTGTAAATCCAGCACCCAGGAGTGAAGGCAAAGGACCAGAAGTTCAAGGTTATTCTTGGCTATTTAGGACAAACCTGGTCTAAACAAATAATAATAATAATAATAATAATAATAATAATAATAATAAAACACAGATTTAAGAAGGCTAGCATTTTAAGTTAGTGAGGAGGGGGATAGATGGTAAAGCAAAGGGTACACTTAAAGCAAATGTGGGCAGTGGTTCTATAACCTTGGGATGAGGTTCTCTGTCTAAGTGAGGATGGGCAAAACAGCAGGACAGAAAACCATCAGGAGCATAGAAAGAAAGGTAACAGTTGTCACCAACTGAACTGAACTGAACAAACCAACTAGGGCTTTGTAGTTCAGCCCTGGGGAGCTATCTCACATGGGTTATCCTACACAATGCAAATCTGACAGGGTTTGACACTGTGAGGACCACACGTTGGCTGAAGCCCTGCAACACTGGTAAGTGACGGTAATGGGCGGAGGTAAGCCATTGGGAGTGGGTGAAGGCAGGTTTCGAACTTGACTACCTCTGTTTCCACAGCTACAAATCTCATTTCTAAGTGACAGAGTCTCTCAGTAGAGTAGAATTGACCACAGAAAAGTTTGACTCCTATAAATAAAAAAAAAAGGATAAACCATTAAAACACAAATAAACCAGGGGAATGATATGTGATGTAGCCAAGAATGAAGCATTGATGAGCTTAATTATATAAAGCACTTTTTTTTTTTCAAGTGACTACGGGAAAAACCAATAGCAATATGATTAAAGCCCATAGTTAGGCAGTAATTAAAAATTGGAAATTGAGAATTTGGGGGTGACACTGGTAGTAGTATAGTATGTTTTTAGCATACCTGAAGCCTTGGGTTTAGTTCCCAGAACCATCGCCTCAAGATCAGAAAGGCTCAATATATGGGTAAGTACACAAAGCCTTTTCTCTTTGAAGTTCTTGCATACTGTATATTTTAAAAACTAAAACTGGGCTACAAAGACAGCCCAATGGCTCTACTTGCTAAGATGAGGTCTCAGTTCTTTTTCTCCCCTTTTATTGAAAACATATTTTTTCTCATAAAATATATCCTGATTATGGTTTTTGCTCCTTTTACTCCTTCCAGTTCCGCCCCACTTCTCCCATCCCATCTCCTTTTGCTAAGACCTGAGTTCTTATCTCCAGAACCCACACAGACATGCCCCTGGGTCCAGATGGGGAACAGAGAGGAACACCTTCAGAAGTCCGTAATCAGCAATCTGGTGCTCCCAACAGTAAACAACAAAGCGATGTTGCCTTAAATAAGATAGAAGGCAAAGACTGACACCCAAGACCCAAGGTTCTCTGGCCTCCACACCTATGCCTATGCCTTGAGGTGTGTGTGTGTGTGTGTGTGTGTGTGTGTGTGTGTGTGTGTGTGTGTGTGTGTGTGTGTCTGTGTGTGTGTGTGTGTGTGTGTGAGAGAGAGAGAGAGAGAGAGAGAGAGAGAGAAATCTGTCTCTTCCTCCATGTCTCTGTCTTTCACTCTCTGTCTCTCTCTCTCACACACACAGGGGTAGGGGTAGAACAAAACCTAAAGTTGTGATTTTTATTCATGTGGTTGATAACACATCTAGATGTATTAAATATAATAAATATACTATAGGGCTGGGGGACCATTACCTGAAGTGGTAAAGTGCTCTTTACACAAGCATGAAGACCCGAGTTCAATTCCCAGAATACACAGAAAAATCAGGGAACAATGGCACACTTGTGATCTCAGAGCTGACAGGGCAGAAACAGAAGATTCCTGGATCTTATTGGTCACCCTGCCTATCCCTAGGTTCTAATGTGAGATCCTGTCTCCAAAACCAAAGTGGACAGTTCCTGAAGACTTTGTGATGTTGACTGCTAGCCTCCACATACACCCTCACACACACGTACCTGCCCGTACAGGAACATGCACAAATACACACATACACACACCTACACACAAGCATCTAGAAAGCATAAGTGTGCCACATAAGACAGCTGATTTTTCTTTTTTTTAATAATTTATTTTTTATTTCTTCAAGTTACATCTCAATCACAATCCCCTCCCTACTTCCCCCTCCAGTCCCACCCTTCCACCCTCCTCCCCCTCAACCCCCCATCCTCTTCCCTTTTTTTTTCAGTTCAAGGTATTTCTTTTTTCCCCCAACAGCTCTCCCTTTCAGTCCAACAAATGGTTCTTTTTCTTATAACTATAAATACAATACAAAACAACAGAAATAAATAGGCCACATTTATGTGAGTTATATGGCTTAGCATACATTCCCAATGTCCAGTCCATATGTATTTGGCACCTGACTTTAACATTCTACTATCTAACCATCTCCATGAGTTTAAAGTTCTATATCTAACTCAGCTTTCATACTAACTTGCCTCACAATTTTAAAAATATCTTCTTAGATCCAGAACACCCTCTTGATTCCTAAACAACTCAAAATTTAACTATGAGACTCTAGCTATCTATTCTTCAACCACCTCAGAGACCTGAGAGGAATAAATATATCTGATTATATAGGAAGTGCAGGGCCTGCAGCTTCCAAAACTAAGAAATGACATACCAGTGACTGCCTGGACAGTTCCCATTTTCTCTCCATACATTACAGCATCAATCTTCAGCTGTTTGGCCCCATTTCTCTGACAGACATTGATTGTAGAGCAGGAATTATGAAGGACTTACCTACCCTGTCTTGGCAGAGCTAGGCTGTCGACTTACCTGCTTCCAAGTTTTGTCCTTTTTGGACAGCAGTCTGTCTACAGTTGAAGCAAGGGGTTTTTCTTGCCAAGAGAAAGGCTTACCACCAATTCAATCATCTCCCACTGGAGATTCTTCAATGCTCATCTTCTACTTGGAGTAGAATAGGGGGTGCTGTCAGGAGCTGACATGTCTCGATATCAAAAAATCTTAAGTTAAGAAAACATCTTTGAATGCCATATTCTGCAGATCTCTTGAGGTTTTTGAAGATGCCCTATCTATCTCTTATATTTAGATAAGCAAATATTGCTTGTCTCTTAGCAACTTGATTTCTGAGTAACTTAGAAAATAACTGTGATAGACTGTCAGCTGATTTTTCATAGTCGTACTTTATATTAAGAGCTACAGTGGGTGAGAACAGGTTAAGGATGGATCTGTGATCTTTGTGGAAACCACTGCAAGACAAAGTTTCTCTGGAGACTGACCTGAAAAGAATGCCCAAGGGTGAAGCTGTCCCAAGGAGAGTATTATCTCAGAGGAAGGGGGGCTCTCAAATGGCATGCAGAGAAAGGAATGTGGTCATCCCAGTAGGACAGGAGGACTTCTTTTTCACAATAAGGGAAAAGAGAAAGATAGGTTTTCCGACCTCAGATGAGAAACTGAATCATTAATTTCTCTATAAATGTGTTCTCTGCTGCTCAAAAACTTGCTGAACACAAGTCCTGAATGCATTAAAAGGCTCTTTGGGATTTTTGGGGTTTTTTTTTCCTACCATTGAAAGAGAAGGTGTGTGATCACACATTATACACCTGAACACTACCTGCTGGGCTCAAATAAGCAATATTGGAGTGTGAACACACACACACACACACACACACACACACACACACACACACACACACACACAC
>CAJQZJ010015786.1:2596088-2636836 GCA_907164525.1 Lophiomys imhausi | reverse complement strand
CACACACACACACACACACACACACACACACACACACACACACACACGAGAGAGAGAGAGAGAGAGAGAGAGAGAGAGAGAGAGAGAGAGAGCCTGTTGCCACAATCTATAGGAATTTGCCTACTGCTAAAGAAACAAAGATCTGTACAAGAGTTGATAAACTTAGTTCTGCCTCAAGGAAACATTAGGTTTCAGCCATGACTTCATCTATTGCAAGGCTGAGACCTCACCTTAAACTAGGGGGTTGGAGGAGGACAGGGGGCACTCCAGTCTCTCTGATCTAAGTAGGAGTTCTATTTTTCTGGAGGACCCTCCATACAGCTTGGATTAGGACTGGGGCCTGAATATCATGCGCAATTTCTGGGAAATTTCAATAAATCAAAACACTAGTAACCCAGGAAGTATGACTGTGAAAATAAGTTTTGCTGGAAGGAAAGCAGGTGAAGTGTCTCTGTGTGTGGCCAGCCTGGGGGAGAAGGACCAATAAATGGAATTGACCAGGTGCAAGCCCTTTCACAGTTTACAGATAATTGAGTGATAATACTTCTGGAGTTCCCACAGTGAACCATTCTCCTCCCACCTCCCAGAAGTTGTGATTATCAGGAACATGCAGAACCAAGGGCCTAACAACCTCACCTCCATTGTGCCTGCCAGCACGGACAGGAGGTTTCACCATGAATTCCTTTCTTTCAGTGAAGGCATGAGCCTATCAGTGGCACATGAGGGCATTGTTACTGTGTTCTGAACTGGAAATCTACTCACAGATATTCCCCTTCTCTTCCAATGGTGTCAGGAGAGCTCCTAACATAGTTTGACGGGGCCAAAATGCGGGACTGTACGTTAGCCCTCTGTGGTGTTTTCTTGTTGCTGTTGTTTGTGTGTGTTGGCACTGGAAGGCAAAGCCAGGGCTTCACAGGTGCAGGTCAAACACAGTTAACTATGCCCCCACGAGGTGCTTCAGAAAAGAAAATCTTCAAAGTGAGTAGAAAGGCTCTTTCATCTTGATCTACTCACCGAGACACAAAACAAAAACATATCATATCATATATCATAATGTAACCATAACATAACAGTTCTGCTCTTTGTTGTTGGGTCGGGGCTGTTTTGTTTGTTGTAAGATAGGATCTCATGTATCTCTGTCCTGAAAGTTCCTATACAGTCAAAGGTAACTTTGAACTTATGATCCTCCTGCTTCTACCCTCCGAGGGCTAGGATTGTAGGAATGGGCCACCATGCCCAGCCTTCTGCAGCTATGGAGATCAAGCCAAGGGTTTCTTACATGTTAAGTCAGCACCCGCTATGCTGCTTCCCCAGCCTCCATGGTTCTGTTTTTAATAAAGGACTGCTCCATAGGTCTCTGCACGTCACCCTCTAACTACACTGAGAAACTGTTTCCCAGCCAAAGGCCATGACTACTCATAAGTAAATTCTGTTCATGGTTATGTTGACTGTGTAAAGAGAAACCAGTCTAAGCTAATGTTTGTGAACACAGAGCTCATGAGGTAAATGGGCTAAGAGAAGGATAGAGTGAATGAATGAGGTCCAGGGGCAGAGTGAGGACAAGGGGCCAAATTTCAGCTTCTCCAGTATTCTATGCTAAGGTGAAATGGACAGACAGCATGTGGGTGAAGCAAGCTGAGAGAATGAAAGCTGCAAATCTGACTCAGGACACCCACCCCCAGTCCTAAAGAACAGGGAGGATCTGGTCCATCCCTCACTACAGTGATTTGAATGAGGTGTCCCCCATACTCTTGGGCATCTGAATATTTGGTCCCCAGTTGGTGACACTATTTGGGTGGGTTTAGGACGTGTGGCCTTGCCTGAGGAAGTACGTCAGTGGGGGCAGGAGGTGTGGCTTTTAGTGCACTCTTTCTGCTTCCTGGTTGAAGTTAAACCGGTGTGCCCTCAGTTACTGGTCCAGCCACCGTTCTGCTTCCTGCCCAGCTTCCTTGACAGGATGGTGATAGGCTTATCCTCTGGGAACAGCAAGCCCAAAATGAAGTCTTCATTCTATGCCTGGCTGGGATGACAAGAGTCCACGGTGTCTAGGGACCAGGCTCTTGTCTGTGAACTTCAGCTACATGATTATAACCGCAGGATAGGCGGTGTGTATTGTTACCATTCCCTCTTAATAATTATTTGTTCTTAAAGACAAAACTGAATCTCGATGACTTTCCAATTGCTGTGATAAAACACCACAGCCCACACTTCACACCCCCCATGTCCCTGCTTCCCTTATACCGCTGTATCTTTTCATCTCGGTATCTGCTTCCCTTATACTGCTGTATCTTTTCATCTCGGTATCTGCTTCCCTTATACCACTGTGCCCTCTCATCCCAGTATCTGCTTCTACTTTAATATCCCAGGCACTCTGTTCACTTCCCCACCCACCTCCGTTAAAGGGTTTTGGTTTTCCCATCTTGTGGATGCCTTTCTAGTTCCTTGGCACTTTCTCCCAGGCACACATATTTAAAAATTAGAAGTTAGAAGCCACAGATGAGAGAACACATGGCATTTGTCTTTCTGAGCATTCACCTTGGCTCATATGTTTTCTAGTTCTATCCAATTTCCTGTAAATTTCTTTTTTTTTAATTTATTTATTTATTACTTCAGGTTACATCTCCATCACAGTGTCCTCTTTCCACCCCTCCCAGTCCCACCCTCCCACCCTCTACCCCCATCCCTTTTTAAAACAAATTTTAAATCTATTTTAATTGTGTATATGTGAATGTTTTGCTTCCAAATATTTAAGAATACTACATATGTACCTTGTGCAACAGAAGCCAGAAGAGCATCAGATTCCCTGGAACTGGAGTTGCAGGCAGTTGTGAGCTGCCCTTTGTGTGCTGGGAACCAAATCCAAGTTCTCTGCAAGAGCTGCAAGTTTTAGCTATTGAGTTAACTCCCCAGCTCCCACAATTTCATTTTTAGTTGCTATGTGAATAAAATCCTATTGTGTATATGTACCATGTTTTCACTATCCAATCTTCTGTTGATGGACATGTGGGCAGATTCCATTTACTTGCTATAATGAAAAAGCAGCAATAGATGTGAATGTTCAAGTTTCTCTGCAATGGGATACAGAGTCCCTTGGAGGCCAGGTGTGGTAACTCACACCTTTAATCCTAGAACTCAGGAGGCAGAGGCAGGCAGATCTTTAAGTTTGAGGCCAGCTTGTTGTAAATAACAAGTGCCAGGTCAGTCAGGACTACACAGAGAGACCCTGTCTCAAAAATAAAGCAGTAACATCAACAACAACAATAACCCCAGAGGCCTTTGGGTACATGAATGATATACATGTTGAGTGACATGGTAGTTTTAGTCTTAGCTTTTTGAGGAAATTTCACTCTGATTTCCATAATGGATTCCCCAGTTTATCTTTCCACTAACAATGAGTTTTTCTTTCCTGAATCGTCACCACGTTGTCATTTATTTTCTTGATGTTGGCCATTCTCACTAGGGTAGGATGGAAGCTCAAAATAATTTCACTTTGGATCTTTCTGATGGATGGAAAACAATTTCTATGCATTAACAGCTTTCTATTGGGTAAGATTTGCTTTGTGGTCACTTCAGCAAGAGGAATTTTTGTTTTTCACAGGTCTTATGGAAAGTGTGCAGCTATCAGGAAGAAACAATGAGAAAAGATGATATCACATCAATAAGTGAAATCAGGAAGACTGAATTCCTGCTGTACCTTCATCTTATACAATTCACAAAAATAATTCAAAAGAGGTGAAAAACCTAAGTGTACAACCTGAGATCCTAAAGCTCCTACAAGAGGATGTAAGAGAGAATTTCACTGACACTAACTTTGGCAAGATTTTTTAAAGATGAGTCTGACAATTGTAAGGTCAATTCTATGAAAATTAAAATTTATTGGATCTTACATAATCATCTTTGAGTTAAAATTGTAAAAAGATCATGGACGAAAGATGACAGCTAACTTTATACCACCTGACTTGCAGATTCACAGTTTGAGTCTTACATGTGGAATTTGTGCTTGTGAGTAGATATCAATAGTTAGCTATCTTAGACTTTGCTCCTTCAGAGAGTGTTTTAAGTTTCAACTAATAAATCTGAGAAATTTAATTCCATCTCACAGAAGTAAAAATTGAATCTTGGCTCTGACCACAAGGTGAAAATCAATGTCACGTAACACATAGAATACATGGTTTTGCCATGTTTGGTTTGAGACAGATTCTGGCAAAGTTGCATTGCTCAACCAAATTTCTTTGGAGATAATGCTGGCCTGGAATTTGCTTCAATTCTCTTGCCTCTTCTCCCATTGCGCAAGGATTATAGGCATGGGCTACCATGCCTGGCCACCAACAATGATTTGCAGAATCCAGGATTGGTATTGGTGGGAGTTGACAATAGAGTAGGGGCATCTTCTGTTGAGTTAGGCATTCCTTTATAAGTGCATTTAAAAACTGTTACATATACACAATATGAAGGTCAGAGGAAACATCGTGGATTTTTATTTTCTTCTTCTACCGTGGTGTAGGTTCTCCGGATCAAGTTCAAGTCTTCAGGCTCAGCAGCAAACTCCTCTATCAGCTGAGTCATCTCGCGTGTCCTGTCAGTGTATTTTAATGAAACTGTTATGAAAGAAATTCCATGAAACCACTCATCTAGAGGACATTATTTGAAGATCTTTCAGAAGGGGGATCTTTGTGGCAGAGATCTGAAGTTTACAACTCAGTTAAAGAATACCAACTGCAAATGCTTATAAATTACACCTATTGATGACTTTACCATCAAGGGCATGGCCATGTTGGTCATCCACGTGGATAAGAAGCCAGGGAAGGGAAGACTGGAAAGCCTGGGCAAGAGGAAGGCAACACAGGACAGCAGAAGGAGAATAGAAAACTGTTGTGAGTGTCACAGGGAAAGCTGCACCAACTGCACAGAGAATGCTGGCGAGAGCAAGAAAGGACAGTGCTTGACCTACCCCTCGGCATCATAAGGCAACTTAAGCAAGCTGAGCATAAGGAACTGTAACATACAGACTTCAAAATATCCCTTACCAGAATCTGGACAATGATGTGCGTAATAAGTCACTTTCCCTTCATTTGCCCTTATGGAGGAAATCAGTGTTTGTACATCTTTTGACATGAAGGTTCACTGGACTCAGAGTCAGTGTTTGATCAACTGCGTTGCAAAATGGTGAACTCTCTGGAGGTAGAGGTTCTCTCTGCCTAGTTCTTTCTAGAGGTGGAAAAGTAGTTTTCCACAAATAAGTGCCCAGTTATTCATAAGTACTGTCATTCTAAGAGCAATTTTTTCCTTAGTACGTTTCAGCCTCTTCCTTATTATAAGGTCTAGATTCAGTGAGGGCGGGGGAATTAGCAAGATGCAACACTAACACTGGTGTTGGTGGGTTAAAATATTTTCATATTGAGTCAGTGACATAGCTCAGCAGATAATGACACTTGCTGGCCAAGCCTGGTGACCTGAGTTTGATTTCTGGAACCTGCATGATGATGGAAGGAGAGATCTGATTCCACTGAGGTGTCCTCTGACCTTCACATACTATGGTATGCACACTTATACAAGTACATCATGTACAGCAAAACAATGCACACACACACACAAACACACAGGTATATACGCTCCTAATTTTTTAAAGGAGCATTAAAAATCAGTAGTATTCATGAGTGCAATAAACTGTAGGATTCCAAATTATGAAATTTATGAAAATTGCCTCTATAGAAATTATACTCATAATTTCTGGTTAAATTTTATAAAAATTTGATGCCCAAAGGCCCTATTCCTTATAAAAATTGAGGCTTGCAGAGGACCAACTCCCATCACCCCATACAGCAGCTAACGACAGCCTGTAACCAGTTCCAGGAGACCCTTGCCCTCTTCTGACGTTTGAGTGCACAAGCGCGCACATGGCAGACAGACAGACAGACATGCAGGCAAATACTCATAAAGTAAAAATAAATAAATCTCTTCAAAAATTAAATTAAGCCTCTGCTAATCATCAGTTCACAAATACAGATTCCCTGCATTTTAAGCTTAGGTTTTCCTGTTCTGAATTTGGCAAAAAAGTCTCCATGTTGTTTGCATATGTTATGAGTTACATACCTGTAGGATACATTTAAAGTATCCTGTGCCTTATAGTAGTTTACTTAATACCGTCACTCTTTGGTTTTAAAAATTAAATAAATGTATTTTGTGAAAATATTTCCCAAACAACTAGGAAATTCTGGCGATTGCCACTTGCGCTGGCTAGGTCTTCCATCAACTTGACACACAAACTAGAGTTATCTAAAAGGAGGGAACATTAATTGAGAAAATGCCTCCATAAGATCCAGCTGTAAGGCAATTTCTTAATTAGTGATTGATGGGGGAAGGCCCAGCCCACTGTAAGTTGTGCCATCCCTGGGCTGGAGGCCCTGGATTCCACAAGAAGCAGGCTGAGCAGGCCATGGGGAGCAAGCCAGTCAGCAGCAACCCTCCATGGCCTCTGCATCAGCTCCTGCCTCCACGTTCCTGCCATTTGAGTTCCTGTCCTGACTTCCTTCAACAAGGAACAGCAATATGGAAGTATAAACCTAATAATCCCTTTCCTCCCCAAATTGCTTTTTGGTTACTAGAGGTGAAGGATGTGAGGGAAAAGAGAGGTACAGGCCAAAGGACACACAGTTTTATGTGTACAGCTTGATTAATACTAGAAATATAACGACCAGTATGAAGACTCCAGCTATGAGTTACTTTCCTGTTGTGTTAAAGCACCCAAGGCAACATTTGGAAGGAAAAGTTTATTTTGGACTTAGGATTATAGAAGGAGGATCCACAATGGCAAGGAGCTGAATGATCACATGTTCAAACACACACTCGAGGCAGAGAGGGTGAACTGGAAGGGAGACTGGGCTCTAAAGTTTCTAAGCCCACCACCAGGAATACACATTGTCCCACAAGACTCCACCACCTAAACTTCTGCAAACACCACCAGCTGGAGATCGAGTGTTCAGATATGTGAGCCTGTAGGGGACATGTCTCACTCAATTTACTGAGAAAAGGGCATTTGACAACAGAGTAAATTTTAAGTATTGTTTATTTATTGACTCTCTCTTGCTATGGAGACTAAACTGGCCTGGAACTCATGATTCTTCTCCCTCTACCTCCTAAGTGCCAGGATTACGGTCCTGTGCCACCATGCTTAGGTCTCAGTACTTTTCCTCATGTATACACACACACACACACACACACACACACACACACCAATCACAAAAACTGGAACAGCATGTAAGTGTGTATCAGCAGTTCTGACTAGCTGATAGGTTAACACTGAATTTTATTTAAACAGTCAAACTGTACCCTCTAAGTGATTGACTGGAGGTCAACGCATGCTCAGGAGAGGTGCATTCTCCATCAAAGCTGTTGGTGAGGGCCCAAAACCATTAAAATGAACTGAAGTAACAGTCATTAGGTACTTTGACAATTCCATCTTACCCCTTGAGATAATTGGGTAACAGCTGCGATGTGGAAAAATAGTTCCAATTTATCATGTCTTCCACATACATGTACACTATTAGCTCTTGGTGAGATGTATGGGGTCTGATGACATTTTTACTGAAATATATATTTTCCCCCTCCAGGGTCTGGCATCATTTGGGATGGTAGCCTCTTCCATGTCCACCCAGCACAACAACCAGGGCATTAAGTGCCTAACTGTTCATAAGGATTGAGATTTTCTTGGAAAAAAAAAATCAAGCTCTCCATTTTTATTCGATTGAAGTGGTTCGCTCTGTTCACAGCAGAGGATGTAAACTACTAGTGAGGAAATTAAATTCCAACGAACAACTCTCCCCTCAGCTGGTGCACTAATTGAAACTGAACCTAATGTCTTTGCTGAAGAGCAATCAGAAAGTACATAGAATGAAACTGCAATGGAGAGAGCAGTCCCCAGTGACCTTCAGAGCTCCCAACTAGCCTCACTCCCAACTAGCCTGAACTCAGCAGGTGTATTCTTCCCCATTGCCAGGCAGTGAAGGTAGAGGCTGTAGTTCACAAGGTACCATTAGCTAAAACTAATGGAATGGAATGGAGAGCCGGGATGATTTGGTGTGAAGTCTCTTGGCTGACAAAGCCCCAAACTTAACCTTTACATAGGTTCCTGAAAACGGAATCAAAATTAAAGCTAGCGTTACAAAGGATGACTCCTTTCCTGTCTAGATTTTATTTTCATTGAAATAAGTTGTCTTTTAAAAATATTTTTCAGTGGGAGAATGGAGGATAGATAGGATTGTCCCGAGTTCTTCTGGCAAGTGTACTGCAGAGATATGGCCCTACTGGCCCTGCTAAGCTGCTCTCTCAATGCAAAGAGAAGGGTAGAGACTACCAGGGTCAAAGAATTTGCAGTTGGATGCCTGTTGAAGCTCTAGCTTTACAGTATTGGAATTCCAGAGGTTCTTGTTATGTGCAATGTTCCAGAAACAAAGGATCCACATTGCTAGAAATCTGTCCTGAAGAGAAGCAAAAGTTAGTACTCAACCGTTTAACGCTCAAACTGCAATAAAGAAATGACGTCTGTAAAGTAGCACACAGGTGAATGACTAACCGTGTGACAACGAACCACCTTGGAGCTCCTTAAGATAGTATTTTAACAAAGATCTCACTCTCTGGGGTGAGCAAGCAGGATGGAAGGCTTGGTACAAATATCAGTTTAGGTGTACCACACTTCGGCCATGTACTCAAAGTTAACTCACTACACACATGGAATGACAACTGCTCCTTCATGGGGGGGGGGGGGGGCGATTCCAAGTATGTCCAAATCATTTATTTCCCTAAATTAGAAAATAATAGTAACTATGGAATGGCAACTTTAAAATGGGATGATTTTATTCCTGAAATCTTTATAAAACGCCTGAGAGGTTGTCATTTCTACCCATCCATTCCAATCCCCCCTATTGATGCCATGATCCGGAAACCAACAAGAATGTCAACCTGAAAGTCCAAATAAGGATGGTGGCTTGAATCCATGGCCCGCTATTCCAGCCAGTTCAACATTCCAAAGGTACAAATGCTAAAGGGCTGTACCAGCTAGGGGGAAGATGGGATTCCTCCTCCCACTGTAGTTTATTTCCTCCAGCTTTATTGCATGTTTGGCGAATAAGCGATCACTGCCTGGAATACTCATTGCCTGGCATTGTGTCCGCCTCAACCATTTTAACAATTTCACTCAAATAACCGCTTGCCTTCTCAAAATGCCAAGTCTCTTCTTCGCTCACAGACATGTCACTTTTCAAATCAAAATCCGTCTCCTTAATTTGCATTGCTCTATATTTTACTGACTGGCCCCCACTTTCCCTACCATGGTGTAAACCTCAAGAAGGCAGAGAATTCCTGTAAATCTGTGCATTGTATAGAACAATATATTTATTGATATATATTAATATATAATCAATAAACATTTAAATGAGTGCATCACAAGTTTCAAAACATAGGGAAAATAAAAATTGAGGGAATGGCTTAAGAGAGCAAGTCATGGAAACATCATGTACTACTTAGTTTCAATCTGGAATAGTTACATACACTAAATAATATAAATTATATATGGGTATGGTGGTTTGAATAGGTATGACCCCCATAGACTGTGTTTCAACACTTAGCCCATAGGGAGTGGCACTATTAGGTGAGATCCTGTTGGTGGAGTGTCACTGTAGAGGCAGGCTTTGAGGTCTCATATATGCTCAGGCTATAGTCTCCTTCTGTTGCCTGCAGATCAAAATGTACAACTCTCAGCTCCTTCTCCAGCACCATGTCTGCCTGCTTGTCACCATGCTTCTTGACATGACAATGGACTTAAACCTCTGAAGTGTAGGCTAGCCCCAGTTAAATGGTTTTTGTTTGTTTGTTTTTAAATAAGAGTTGCTGAGGTCATGGCTTCCCCTCACAGCAAAGGAAACCCTTACTAACACAGTGGATTCATCCAAAGACTTCACTGTAAGTAAAGGTAACAAGGTTCAGACTTTCAACATTGTACAGTGACAACAGTATATAGTGTAGTGAAAATTCAAAATGAGAATGCTGGAGAACACCTCAAAGGGTTGTACGTCACAGTAGCAGAGAAAAAGGGGCAGATGGGTGTTGTTACATGTATGTTAGCCCTCTGCTGTTTTAAACTGTGAGACTGTACACACACACACACACACACACACACACACACACACACACAGAGAGAGACAATTTGACAAAGATGTTTATCACACTGAATACAAAGTCACCATCTTTCTAAAGTTCTAAGGCAGTGGTTCTCAACCTGTGTGGGTTGTGACCTCTTGGCCAATTCTCTATGTTCAAAGATATTTACATTATAATTCATAACAGTAGCAAAATTACAGTTATGAAGTAGCAATAAAATTTGTGGCTGAGAACACTACAATATGAGCAACTGTATTAAAGGGTCACAGTGTTAGAAAAATTAAGAACCACAGCTCTAAGGAAGCACGACTCTCTGTGATCTGTACCATGCTGGCTGGGATATAATTCTATAAATATCTGCTGAAAGGATGGAATTTGACCATATAAAGATAAATGGAAAATACCTTTAGATTTCATATTAAAGCATACAAAAGTATAAGTGCATGACAACAGTGAGGAAAATGTTTCATAAGTGACTTTGATATATGACCCTGACACAAGATTTTTTTTTAAAGTATTTTCAAATTATGGCTAGTATTAATCAACTACAAATATATCTAAGAGGGGAATTTTCTTAGTTAAAATATGCACACACACACACACAATTATAATTGATGTGTTTTACAACCAGGCATGTTTATAGGCAACTATAATCCCAGCACTAGGGAAGCTGGGATAGGAAGGCTTAAGCAACTTGCAGATGCTCATTAAAAACATTTATTGTCCATATGCTGCCACCTAGTGGCTACATATAAGTACGGCCTGGTCTGGCTTTTCAACTGGAAAGTGACTTTATGTCTGTCAATATTGACCCTTCCCCCCCTTTCAATTTACCAGGTGAATCATGAACAGCAATACAAATGCAGAAGACAACCAGGCAGTAAAGCTAAAGTATTTTATTAATAATTTATTGTCAGTAAGAAAGGCTGGCTAATGATAAGTTTTCAGTAAAAACTTTTGCAAGACCATTGCATCACAAATATACAGACACTATAAAAACTGTGTCGCGGTGGTTTTGGTTCTAAACAGGTATGCAGAAGGTCCCCTTTACACTTTCCAATAATGAAAAATGTTTGTATTCCAATACAGCAACCCATTTAAGACATGTCCAGTAACAGGTCTTCCTCACCCTATATGTACAGCTAGACATAAACGACTGGGCTGAAATGTGTGAGTGAAATGTCATACTTCAGTGTGAATGGACAGAGTGAAACCCTGGTTACATTACAAAATCAGGGTGCTAGGCCAACAACACTAACACCACCCAAATCCAGCAGAAAACAAATGCACAATGCTTCCTGGAAACCTAGTTAAATCTATTAAAAAAAATCAAATCTGTACATAAAATTTACACATTAAAAAAAGCAAAATTAAAACAATCGAATCTATATAAATACATGGATCATGCTAACAAGATGACCGGACCGATTTCCGTTCCGTTATTTCAACAGGGACACACACATCTGAGTACGGAAAAGATGCTCCAAATGGCGCAGACGATGAAAACCCCATCAATTACAGTCGGTAATGGCTAACACGTCAAGAGGCACGTGACTCCGTGTGGCCACGCCCACTGCAGCTCACCCAGGCGCTGTGGCCACGCCCACCGCAGCTCTCGTAAGACTGCTGCTGCTGCTGCAAAGAACGACAAGGACTCGGGAGATCACAGACACCATCTCTAGGTGCATTAAAGTCCAGGCACTTTGGGGAGGAGTTTGGGCGTCACACTTGCGTATGTTGTTGGGACTCCAGCGGAGGAACTGTCACCTCTTCAAAGTGGCCTTCCTCTCCACTGTCATAGTCACTCACCATCACCTCCGACTCCGCTTCGCAGCACGCTGACACGTCGGAGCAGGAAGCTGTGGAGGCGTACACAGACATGGGCATGTTTCCTACGGTGGGGGCTTCGAAGTTTCTTTGATACCCTGGAGGGTAGGGGGCATAGGGTCCTCTACGTGTACCACTCTCACCAGTGCCTTCTTTTTGAGGTTCAGACATATCGACAGGGTAGAAATTGGGCAGGTACTGATTCAGGTTGAACCTCCGCCGACCTGTGGCGGAAGACCCCGAGCTCCCTGCTCCAGGCATGTCTCTGGGTGGGTGTATGGACTCGAACTGGTCGCTGAATTCTGGAGGCAATGGTGGCAGTTCGTCAGGCGCAGGGAAGTCCTCTGGTGGCGGTGGAAAATCACTTTCAATGTCATAACCCCCAGGGTAATAGTCAGTATCAATGGCATTTGGATCTCCCGAGTAGAGGGGTGTGTGCTCGTCAATAACCTCGTAATTGGGGAACTCTTGTATGTCGGGCAGGGGAACGCTCGGCATCCAGTCTGATGTGTCCCAGTGGTACCCTTTGTAGAAAAGAAAACAAGATTTCAGTTTGTTTCTCTCAGCTTCTGTGCCTCGGGGAAAGGGCTCAGTGTATCAGACCCAAGACACAGAAACCGAAGTTCACGTGCATTCATTCCGAGCTCCTCACTCTGCAGACCCTTTGCCTCTGCCTTGAACACACAGCCCCACCCCGACACAGTGACTATTTCAGGAATGTGAATTTGTGGTTTTAGTACATGTCTGGCATTCAAGACAACAGAGTTCCAACAGAAGCAGCTGTACCATGTAAAACACATGCAGTCTGTTTGTTCGTTTGTTTACAAACAATGCTAACCACTCTTTGATTTCCCTTCTATGACTGCTGACCCTGCTCGATAAGAAGGCGGTATAAAAAGTTAGTAAGAAGCTTTCCAAGGAAGGTCTCTACTGGGGGAAGTTCCAAACATCATTGGGCTCTGTGGTGCCTGCCATCCAAAAATACTAATTAAGGCAAATCTAAAAATAATAAAAACAGCCTTTTAACTAAAATGTTAAAGTCAGTAGTAAAGCTAACAATAATACTGATATTGGTGTTATCAGCCATGAATAGAACAATGAATTATTTTAATACAGGCTATGCATCAAACCATGTCCCTAAATCAAACAAAATATAACCAAGTAAGTATTTTTTTTTTAAATAACAGTTTGTAACAGGCTATAACAATCAATCTTTGTTACCATTTAAAAAGGACTAAGGAGCCAGGTGTGGTGGTACACACAAGCCAGGCGGATCCCTGTGAGTTCGAAAGAAGCCAGCCTGGTCTATAAATCAAGTCCAGGACGGCCAGGACTATTACAAGACAAATCCTGTCTCAGATTTAATAAAGAAAAAGGACCAAGGATCATTCTGGACAGTATGAAAATACCACTTTAATTTTAAGAAAAACATGCCCTAACTTGAGGGTAGGGGCTTATTTTTCTCTTCTTAGGATTTCAGCGAGTCTTTGACAGCTGAGAGAAGGTTAGGCGATCCATCTTACAAGGCAGTGCATAAGAACAGGTTTAGTTACTGCTTCCGCATCAAGCACCCAGGTGAAGCAAGTCGGCACTGGGCCAGTCTTTCCCAACGATTTTTAGTGATTATTAATGCACAGCTGGCATGCATAAGTCACCTCTTGGTTTGCTGAGGTCAGGAGCAGCCAAAGATTCTTTTGGTGGCAGAGTAGAAAGAAAAGAAAACATTGATAATTAAAATAGATAAGACGGCTGAAATGGCAACACAGATAAGCACACGGTCCAATACAACGTGTTTGTGAAGGTCCAGGGCAGCTGGACCGGCTGTCTTTACCTCATTCTTGCAACTGAGCTCAAATGAGAAATTCATGTTGCGCAAACTAAATGGGATGTGGAAATGAAAAATTAAGGAGATAGGCAATGATAAACTAGAGACTTTGCTATGAATCCTGGAAACAGAATTTTCTTAGGAAAATTATAAACTACAGGCACTGATGTAAAACATGTTTAGTTACTTAAGAGGCAATCTAGAAACATAAGAAGCCACAAAATGTACATAGAAGTTATCGGGCATCAGAACCTTCAAGAGTGTAAGTTCAGAGATACTGATGTTAAATGCTCATAGACAACCAAAAGTTGGCTGTCTCGAAAAATCTTATTCACTTTCATGATAAGTTTTATATTTATATTGTTAACCTTTCCTTAGTGAACTCCTTAACTAGCTACATTTATTGCTTGCCTCTTCCCATCAACTGTAACTACTCTCTCTCTCTCAGTGACCACATTACACGTAGAACTCTGGCCCCAAGTCCGTGAAGTGGATAGAAAAATCTCAAGATCATGGGATGCTTAGTCTGGCTAAGCTTCAGATTGGGTTTCTATGAGAAATGAAGGGAAAACCCCAAAGATTATTATGACAATTAAATAAGACAACGTGGGCAAACTGTGACCCTTTAGGTAAGCCATCATCACTGGAAAAATAGCAGTCATGGCAGAACAGGGCACGTTTCTAAACAGAGGGAATGCTTTCCATGCACTCCATAATATCCTTGAAAACTATGGCCATGAAGTAATTTTGACAAATTTTAATAGCTGATTGACATTTCTGGTAGGAGTTTAAAGTAGAAAAGACAGAGGTTTCAAAAATATGAATAAAAGGAGTATTTACGGAAAGTCTCTATGGAGCTTTTCCTCATCTACTGTAATGTAGAAAATTCCTTTATAAATGAGGATTGGCAACTTTTGTTGTAGACTAAGCATGTGATATGATAACCCTTTAAACTTATGTGAGTTTTCAACTTTAAATTCACCTTAGATAAGAAAAGAAAAAAAAAACGAATCAGTAGAAATTGAGGGGACTGTTTAAGTCCTTTAAACTATCAATATTAAAATACTGGAATGCCACCCTAAATACAGACAACGATCTGATTCACAAAGTGAAAACACAGTACTTTTAAGAAAAATAGAAAAAGTCCCTTAGTAACTGTAACCATTGATGTCACATTTACCCTGCCATTCTCTCTCCAAATCTAGCAGGAAGCTTGTCTCTGCCGCCTAAATGATGCCTGCTGATCCTTGCAGAAGAATCCCATGTGTTCACTGCTAGTGATGTTTGAGTACAGCTTGTCTTTTCTCATCTTCATGAGCACGTGTGTGTGTGTGTGTGTGTGTGTGTGTGTGTGTGTGTGTGTAGATGCCCATGGTAGATGCTGAGACTCATCCTTGGTTTCTCTTTCACCTTAACCAGGGTCTCTCAACCCAACCCAGAGCTCTCTTGTGGTCTTAGAGCCAGCTTGCTCTGAGGATTCCCGGCCTCTGCCTTCGAAGGCAGGAATTACCAGCAGGCCATCGTGTTGGCACCTCCTCCTCATTTACATGGGACCTGGGGAATCGGAACTCTGGTCCTCATATTTGTTTGCCAAGCACTTTATCCACTGGGCCATCTCTTAGACTCTGTGTGTGTGCTCTTGACGGTCTATGCAAGTAGTTCCCAAGCGGTGATTTTTTACACCCAGAAATTTCTAGATAGATGCAAATCCACAGGGAACTTATTAAAAATGAAAGTTCTCAGTCCCAACCCAGACCTACTCAGTCATGTCTTCAGCAGCCATCCATAATATTTAAAACGAGTGACAAAAGGACGTACATACAATTATTTTCACAATGTACTCACACTATGCATACAAACTTCCCAAAATGAAAGCAACCAAACCTCCCCAAAGCATGAACTATTTTCACAACAGGACAATAGGCAGAAGCAGACCACCGCACTCAGTTACCGCAAACCACAGACACAAAACACGAACACTTATACCTTCTTTAGTCACCGTGTCAACAACACCGTTGACAAGGTGTATGACAGTCACTATGGAAGCTTGTAAAGAGGCACAAAAGGAGCTAATTAGGAAAATCCTTAGTAGAAAACAGTGCATTAAATAAAATTCCTTAATTTAATGCAATTTCTCCCTCAATTTAAAAACATGAAACAAATGCTTTGATATCATTAGATAATTATGCATGACCCCTGCACTCTTTCTGCCAGTTACAGGTCTTGGGACATTTCTAATCGAGCTACACAGGCTTGCCATTATTAGTCAAGTGAATGAAATAACCACGTTGTAGTAGAAGTTAGGGGAAAAGTTTTGGCTAAGTATTTTACACAATTATAAATATGAATCATATCAGGGAAAAGAACAATCTCCTGGACAAAAGATTACATGTTCAAGGAACTAGTGTATTGCTTGAGAATATGTGCAACAGAAGAAATACAAGACTAGCTGTGTTCCTGGTGCTCAGGGTGTATTTCTCATCTCACAGATGCTGTGTAGATTCCTTGTTCATTTGGCTGAGATTATTTTAAAGTACTGACTTTAATAATGTGCATGCAAAGAGTGGGTACATTCTAATCCTGGGGTCTAATGACCACTTAACCTAATACATGAAAGAAAAAAGAACAAAACAAAGCAAGCTCCCTGTTGTCGTTAAGGGTTATACGAGGGAGAGGTAGAGAGATTTTCCTGAATTAGATGAGTGGGCTGAGTGGACTGGATCGGGCTGTAAAAGGAGGCCGTCCCAGCTATGCTTGGAGCTTGGCACTCTGACTACAGGTACTGAGTGGGGAGCAAACTGAACTGTGAAAGCTAAAACCTTAACTACCAAAAAGGTGAATGACTTCTAGGCACCGGACAAACAGGAGACCAAGCCTTCCCTTAGAGATTGCAAACAGCCCTAAAGGCATCTGGACTTTGGCCCTGAGACAGAGTGGACTCCTAAACTACAGAGACACACAAGATTGTTTGTGCTCTCTTCAGCCACTGAGTGTAAAAGGCGTAGAGAACTACTGATGAAATGTTAAGTGCAGACTCAGCTCAGACTTGAACTTTATAACTAAAAATGATTGACCGATGTAATGCTCAAAGACACTTTAATCCCTTGCAGGCTTTCCCTCACACTGTTATCACCTGAAAAATTAACTCTTGTAACTAATCTGACAATGACTTTTAAAAGGCACCTGAATATTATTAAGAATGGTGCTCACCAAAAACAATCAAAACTAGACAATGTAAGAAAATACCGACAAGATTCTCGAATGGATTTTTGACAGCATTTAAGCACCAAAGTATAAATCAATTAAACTGGCAATATGAACTTTTTAGAAAGGAAACTAATGAAAGAAACTATCCCAGCTTTTTCTTGACGGTTTAATAAGCAATTTCACATCCATATTCTCCACCCAAGAGTAACCAAGAGTGTGCTTTACCTAATGCAAACCATGCTTGAAATCTTCAAGGAACAGAACACATTTATAGTCATCTTTAATGAGGAAAAGTGTTCTGCAAAGTTTTAGAGATAAGCAGACCCAGGGACTCATAGATGTGATTCGTTATAAATTATGTTACTCTGGTCATGGTCTAGGTTATTTTGGAAGTGATAGTTATTATCAATTTTCTTGTTTATAAAGATAAAATATTCTTACTATCTTACTATAAACATACTGCATTTTTACACAAGGAGAACAACTAAAATTGAGCCTACACTTTCTGAGATTCAATCACTTCCACTAGGTAAGGACAACCACAGTACTGATGATGTCCTGTACATGGGCTAATACAAGCAAAGCCGTCTGTTAGTGCAGTCCACCCTGGGGAAGCCAGAAAAACAGAACTGGTGTCACAGACCCCGCTGCCAAACCTTCTTCATTAGAAATATAATCCTACTTACTAGCCATCTCTTAAACTCTGCTCTCAGTCAGTACGCTCTGATCCAAATGGGAGCTGGGGCGGCAGTGGGTTGGGGAAGAGACAAATAAAACCTTTGTAATGCCAACGGTGTGACTACAAGCGAACATTGCAGACTTCTACACATCTTTCCTCAGTGTGCATATATGTGCATGTGCATTGCATGTTCAGAAAAGCTGTTACAGAGATCTTGAAAAAAAAACCCACAAAGCTTCCAGAACACCTACTGTTATGCAGAAAAGTATAAATAATATAAAAGTAGAGAAATTAACTATTTTTCCTTTCATACTGCTACAGTTTTTACAATACTAGGGACTGAACCCTGGCCCCTGAGCATGCTAGGCAAGTGCCCTATGACAGAGTAACTTTAAATACTTTCCCCAGTGTAGGCTCATGCAAGTATTTACACTGTATTGCACACTTACACCAAGGGAAACATGGGACATTTTTATACTCAATTAGGGGACCTAAACCATCTACATCACTATACAACACAATGAACATCAGCAGCCTTTCAAAGTGGCCACAGCATGCCAGCATCCGACACCTACCATTGTCATCACAGGACTCCGACTGGAAGGAGCTAAGGGACTGCACCTCGGACAGGCTCTCCCGGGCACTGTATGGCTGGGAGGGCTTTTCCTCCAGGGGCTTCTTGGAAAGACAAGGATCAAGATCCACCACTTTGGCTGAAAGGAAGAGATGGCAGGTAAGCAGTGAGTTCCAAGTTCCGTCCGTTTCCTGGTTACACTCTATAGAAAGTACCTGAGCTGGGCTTAGGACCTGAGCCACAGAGTGCAGAGGAGAGAGCTAGAGAGGCAGTCTAGAAAGAAAACAATGAAAAGCCCTGAGGCTCAACAAACTAGAATTTCTCCACAGATAATAAGCCTACAAAGAATAACTGGTGATAAGTTAAAATTCATCCTAAGATGGCATATATATAGCTTTTCCTAAGGTGTATGCTAAATCACACATACAGACATTGCTTATATGAACTGTGCTCCCTCATCTGGCTGTTAACTACAAAATAATAATAATAATTAGTATACAAGTGCCCCCCATTATTTCCTGTCATAATAAAAACAGCCCAAATCATAGTTGAGAATGTGTATCAGTAACAAAAGTGAAATGATCTTGCCAGAATGCTAATTAGAACACCATCAGATCTAATTTATTAAAATGACTCCAAGCTCCCAATCCCCAGCCAGCAACTAGGATATCCAAATGAGTTTTTATGACCATTTCCGATTGGAAAGCACCTACCATCAGCCCCATAAACCACCACGGCAGAGCCAGCAACCTCAGGGCCATCCCAGTGGCATTTTGGAGAGATAGAAAACATCCCCTTACCATCGTAGTCAAAGTCCCAGCTAGGCTTCTGTATGGAGTCACTGTCCGAAGGAGAGTTGGAAGGTGGTGGCGGAGGCAGGTTTGGAGCTACACTACACACCGCCACAGCTTTTCGGTGTCCGTGCATAGACTCGGGGTTAAAAGTACTGAATTCTGGATGCTCTGGGATAGCCGAGCCTTCAAACGAATTTCGGTCAAGGTTATTTCTAGAGTCACTTGGAATGCTTGGAGTGTAGGAAATAGGACGGACAGGCACCTGGGGCGGTATGTCCGAGTAAATGTTCTTGTTCAGCTTTGAATCAAAATAAGGTCTCTGTAAGAAAGCTGTGGTTGGTCCCAAACGCTTGTCTTCAGGTTCAGCCTGGTGTTTCTTCTTCCGGCTGATCATCTTTCGGCAGAGGACAAACACCACCACCAGAAGGAATATCCCAGCTATAAACACAATAATCCCTATGCCTTCGGCCAGTCCAATATTCCACGGAGTAGACACGTACTGATTGGGAGTGGTGTCTTCACAGTGCTTCCCCCTGAACTCGTGGCTGCAATTACAGTGATAGGAGCCGTGTGTGTTCTCGCAAAGGGCCCCATTCCGACAGGGGTTGCCAGCACACTCATCAATGTCACTCTGACATCTGCCAAGAAGAACAGGAGACCTTTGCAGTAGATGTCAGACCATGCCTGTCCTATACTCCCCTTGAACACTAAACACACCAGTCCTTCATAAGAGATGCCAAAGCAAACTGGATATGAGACAACCAGAAACATCAGAAATGGCAAGGAGAACAAAAGGCCTTTTGAGGAACAATTTGTCCATCATAGGCTAAATGTATATTTGAGAGCCAGCCCTATCAAGCCAATATCTAGCTGCATTTTTCCAGAATTAACAATTACTAAATCAACTCAATAGGCTAAAACATCAGTCTGTTTCTAGGTCTCACAGTCAAGCTGTCATTTAGAAGCTGGGACGCTAAGGTGTATTTTAGTAAGTGGTGTGTGGGCAAACCATTCTCATAGGCCAGATTAAATTTTAGTGAAAATGGCCCTGTTTGGGATTATGACAGTCCTGTAAGACCAATGAGGGGACAGAAAGCACACTTGCCACTTTAAAACGCTATTCCTTGTAGAACCATCTTCTTACACATGTCACCATCACAAAATAGATCACAGGCAGCCCCTTCTGCTTTTCTAAACATGGGCACGTATGTGGGATTGTTGTGTATGCTACCCTTACTCTCTTTTGAAAAAAATATATCTATTGCAAATCATGAGCAACTAGCCTAAAAACTCTGGAGACTGATATATTTGTGTTAAGTATACTGGAATATTCATTGACTAGAATTGGAGGGAAAAAAAAAAAAAAAACAACGAATGAACTAGACCCACATGACTATTGGCAAAATCCAGGATGATAATGACTGCAAGAATAGAGTGATAAAGAATAACCACAGGCAGACCGCCCTAGCAGCCAAATGAGACCGGAGGAGGCTTAGCTCAAGGTTCTTTGCTAGGCACTTAAACATTATGTGTACCCAGCAGCTTTGCTGTTGTTGTTGAGACAGGGTGTTATTACACAGCCCTGGCTGACCTGCCATTCACTATGTAGACCATGCTGGCCTCAAAAGCTCGCAGAGATCCACCCGGCTCTGCCAACTGAGTGCTGGAATGAAAGAAATTTACCATGGAACCTGACTCCAATAACATTTGAAAAGAGAACTGACAAATGACTTGTCAATTGTAAGATGGCATCTGAAACTAGTTTCTTATGCATTTTCCAATATATATATATATATATATATTTCCAATATATATACATATTTTGAGATATCTAAATGTCTAAATATCTAAATCATAGCCACCTCTTAGGCTTATACTGGGGATTAGTATAAATAATATAATGGTTAGTATAATCCAAAGATGAGAAAACCAGCAAAGTTTAGATGCTGGATCTATGCTGGTACAAAACACTACGAGAAATTGTCATTAGTTCTTTCTCAAGGATAGATGACACTATGTCACAGGTACCTGCTCTAGAAAACACACTAAATGCAACAGTTTACAAGCCAAGGACCCACACATTCTTCAACTCTACAGTATAGAAGCAGGGCTTTCCAACTTTATATTAATCTTTTTGATGCAGTCTTTTGTCTCAGAGACTTTTGTTTACACGTCATAAAAATGCCAATGACAATCTCCACATTCAAGTGATGCAGAGTCAGTTAATGAGGCTGTGTTAGCGGTCAGCACAGTGTGGAAAGGTGTGGCAGATGCGAAGCTTAAAAGAAACCATTTACCTTTCTCCCCTAAAGCCTGAGTCACACTGACAGACAGCACCATCCAAACTGTCAAAACATGTTCCACCATTTTTACAGGGCTCATCTTTGCAGTATGGACTAAGCTGACATCTAAATAAGGGGGGGGGAAAAACATGCAAAAACACCCTCATGAGTTCACTGCAAATAAAAACAGAAAACATCAACAAGTGAAGAACACAGTGCCCTATGCAGAATTCCATGCTTTAAATATTTAACCTTACAATTCATAAAGAGATACAAACATACCTCTGGCCGGTGTACAACCCCCTACACTGGCAAACAAAGCCTCCATTGTCTACCACGCACGTTCCGCCGTAGAGGCAGGGGTTGGAGGAGCAAGGGCTGACATTCACCTCACAGTATGTCCCTATGTGTAACGCACTGCATTTGCAGTAATAACCTACACGGTGGAGAAGAACAAAGGAGCCAGTCACTTGATGACCTGAGAATGTTTCATTTGCTTACACCTTTACATTTAAGTGAAGGTACCATTCCCTGACATCTATGAAAGGTAGTAAAATTCCTATTCTGTTTAGGTGAAGAGTTATCCATATGGGTGAGCCTTCTACTGCCCACGGGTCAATATTTCTTGCCTAAAATACTGAGACCAGAAATGATTTAGACTTTAGGAAATTTTTTTTTAAATATAGATTTTATATTGGTAGAACATTTCTAAACTGGAAATTTGATATCCCAAATGTAGCCTTCAAAACATTCTGGGTTTAGAAGCATTTCAGACTTTGGATTCTAAAATTTAGCGTGTCCACCCTGTATCAGCTAAACAAGGAGGTGAAGAAAATATCTGTGACTAGATTTAGTCAATGGTAATTACATAAGGCTAGTGGATCAAATGCACAGAGCAGGAAAAAAAAAGTCCCATTAGTGAACACACACACACAAGCAACACCATTCAACAACGTATTTACACCCACAAATGGTATTTCCAATGATATGCCTTTAGGGGACATGGCAAGAAAGTCTGCTTTGCTCCCTTAAAAGCTGGACATGCCCCTGGCTTAGCTTTGTCCATGGTCACTGCAGCAGAAGGAAAAAGATTATGGTAAACCAACACTGGTTCCTTAGACCATCCCTAAGCTACAACACATGCCTCTTATTTCTGACTACACTATCTATGAGAAAGACAAGAAGTGATGGCATCACTGAACAAAAGGAGGCTTGGGAAAATTGCCTTTAAATGTGGGTACATGTGGGTAACGTCCGAGTGACTGCAGCCTTATGAAGCCTACCTCCGGTAGGCGAGGGATTGCAAATGCCTCCATTCTGACAAGGGTTGCTGGAGCAGTCTTCTGTGGCAGTTAATAAGCACCCATGTGACAAGTCCACCCAGTCTTCGATGTGTGCGTGGGTTCTTGGTTTGCTATTCAAAGGCAGCTCCTGTCCATTCAAATAAATAGAGTCCATGCAGCCCCTGAAACCGTTGGCCACCTGGGTGCTTCTTCCATGCTTTGTTCCTTGCTGGCGGAGGTGGCCACCAAAAATCACATAGTTATCCAGGTTCAAGGTTTTCAGGGCTCCCGGGGCTGTGCCTGATGCAGTGTGGACTTCATCTAGAACCAATTTGGCATAATTCCCCTCCACTTCAAGGGACACTGCGTGCCACTGCCCATCGTTGACTTGAATGCTTTGTACAGAGACAATTCCAGGGCCACTTCCACAGTCAAATTTGTACTGCAGTCTTCCGGTATGAATCTGCAACAGGGTAAATACCATTCACACTAATGGCATCCAATCTTTAACGTTAGCCTGTGCAAAATCTATTAAGAAGGGTGTATTTAGTGAATGAAGTTAGAAAGAATACAAACTTGTATTTAGGTGCTGAGGAATGAATATACTCATTCATCTATTATAGCAATAATAAAAATGGATCACCTGGGGGCTCCCGAATGCCAACTGTACATCTGGAAATAACATGGATGTGACTGAACTGAACACATACAACATACACATACATGCAAAATATCATGTAGGATCTTCATACAAATCATGCCAATATTAGTAAGATATAATGAAGAGACTTGAATGTTAGCTGTCACAGGTCTAAAAATGTTTGTTAAAGAACATCAGAAGTGAATTTCTATGCTTCTGGGCACCAGAAAGAATTTCTGATTGCACCAAAGTGTCAAAGTTATCCAGGCCACGGATGCTTGAGACATGGAATAAACCCATCTTTGTTTGTTTTTAAATGGGACAATCAGAACACAAAATAGAACTTACATTCATAAAGTCTCCCACAATCTGAGGTAAAAGGACGTATGGAGACATACCTCTAGGATACTGTAGTCGGTCCCTCGAGCATACATTACAACTGCGTGGGAAGAATAGGTTCTCAGCCGCACGGTCAATTTCATCTCTAATTTGTTTTCATTTTCCATCAAACGATATTTAACAAAGCTGTTTCCAGTAAAAGTTATGGATGAACTCCCTACAGATTATAGAAAAATGATTCTATCAGCACCAAACTTAAGGATATTATTAAAAGTATGATCTTCTTCTCTCTGCTGAGGTCATTTTTTTCCCCTAATTTAAAATTATAGCAATGGGCATTGGCTCTAACAGAGAGCCTAGTACAACTGACTCTCCACGTGGAAGAGAATGAGAGCTTTGTATCAGAGAAATAAACTCTAAAATAATAGCAGAACTAAATATAAAACTGCTCTGTGTAAGTTATTAGCAGCCAGTTTGAGAAAAATACTGATGTGGCCTCAAGATGACTAGGAAAACCTATCAAGCAAAACACAAACACACCCATTCCTCAAAGATGAAAACCCTATCAGCCTTCAGAAACAAAAATTAGGCTTAGGCAACACTGACTAAATAAAAATCCAGTTTCAAAACGACAAAAGGCGCATTTCATGAAATAAGAGACCAATGACAAGAGGGCAGATTGTACGTAGTAATAAACACGTTAATATTCATAACACACAGTTCTACACACTCAGAAACAGACTGCCCAAGAGGCACGCCACACAACAGGAAATACTAACACCAACTAATTAACAGGGAGGTTCCTTCCATAAGCAACCAGAGACATTAAAAACTTAAGTATTCCAAGCCCACTAGGAAGGGAGTGCGGTTTCTAATGGAAAGCTTTCAATGGGGATAAAGACAAGGAGACAGGAGACCTCTGTGGATGCTTGGAAGAAAGAGGAATTATTGGTTCAACTATTTTGGAAACTAATATAACAGTATCTAATATTTTAAAATGTATTTGGTTTTTGACAACAGATTCTAGTTCCGGAATATCATGAAACAGAGGGAGAAAAGCACCAGCAGGGAAAAGTGAAATTGAAAGGGTGTTTTACAGGAAAGAAACATTCTTTAACAGGAAGACAAATAAAGAATGGTGACTAAATCCGGGTCCAGCTATTAAAAACAGTGAGGATTACATACTTTGAAATGAACTCACATTTGGTCATGGGAGCGCTTACCTGGGCATTTACCGAAGCCACCCCCGGGACACACACAGCTATGCTTCTCCTCTTTGGGATCAAACACGCATTCAGATCCTGCAGAGCAAGGGTTTTCTTCACACCCATGGTGGACAGGTGGGCATTTTCCATCTTTATTTAGAAAAAAAAAAGAGGAAGACAGGAGAGAAAACAGGAATTAAGCGCCCCAGCTCTAGAGGGTTGAACCTTAGGCCTCCTGCAAGACTAGCATTCTTCCACTGTTTATCTCCAGCCTTTTTTTTCATTGTTTCATTTTGAGATGGGATATCACTGTGCTCCCAGGCAGACAGACCAGTGGGACTCACTATGTAGCCTAGGGTGGCTTTGAACTTAAAATCCTTACAAGTAGCTGAGATCATAGGTCTGTATCAACAGGCCTGGTCATGAAACCTTCTTCTTCCTTCTTCTTCTTCTTAAGTTAATTCTATATGTGTAGGTGTTTTGCCTGCAATGATATCTGTGTACCATTTGGGTACCTGATGCCCATGAAGCCAGAAGAGGGCATCCCTGGAACTGGAGTTACAAATGGTCATGAGCCACTATGTGGGTACAAGAAATTGAATCTCAGTCTTAAGAAAGAGTAGTCAGTAGAGAGTAAGACTGGGCCTTAATAACCTCTATGCCGCCTCTTTAGTTCCCCAACAATAAAATATTCTTTAACACTTATCTACACACACGCATGCACACATGTTATATTACCTTTGCAGAGACACACAGCTGTTCTGTGATGCCGGGGAGTCACAAAACTCAGTCTGGCTGTACTATGAGTTGACATAATGTTTTCATCCACAGATACCTTCTCATCACAGAACTTCCACGGGCAATCCAGCCCTGCACAGAGCTTCTGGAACACATCCAGTATCCTCACACCGATGATTTCCTCAATGTCAGTCACAGAAGCATTAATCTTGTGCATAAGTTGCTTTGTTGAAACCTGAGTACCCCCGGACTTCTCCACAAAGAGTAAGACTTCTAGATGTGAATGAGGTTCAGAGGGCTGCAAGCTGACGATCTGTATGTCATTCTTCCTGACACCCAGGATGTTCCGTAAAGCTCTCTGGAAGTTGCGCCAGTAGTCGCCGACAAACTCTTCCGGGGTGAGGTTGGCGAAGCGAATAGCGATGGTGTGGCTGAGCATCTCCTGAGTCACTTGTTGGATGTGTACTGTGATGTCAGCCACCGTTGTAAACTTCCCATCTGTTACGCTGACGTTAAGAAGGTACTGGCCTACGTCCAGCTTTCTGTGTGCAATCAGCTTACCCCCCGTGCTGGAGACAGAGAAGAGGCCGTCCATGTGGGGATCCAGACTGTACGTCAGTGTGTCGTACACATCCTGGTCCGTTGCGTGGATCTTCCCTATGACCCCACCTGAGTATTCCTCTCCAAAGGCGGAGATGAAAATCTCTAGTGGCAAAATGGCAGGAGGATAGATGCTTTCCTCAATAACCTTGATGTCAATGTGTGTCAAGGATGACAGCTGAGGTTTTCCATTGTCTGCCACCTGCAAAAGTGGACGTTGTCTCTAGCGTTATTACAGCTTCCTAACATAGATGCGTGCTTATATTATGGAAACTTATCAACTATTAGGTATTCATTTCTCATTGAGAAGCCCACCCACGAAAAGGACACCCATTTGAGGTCTCTTACTCCTATGGTCACTGAGTCCCACTTCTGCCTATGAAAGAGTAATCTAAGTGCAGCTGAGACAAAACTGGAGTGCAGTAAAAAAAAAAAAAAAAACAAATTCACACTCATTTTTGTTTTCCCATGACAGGAAGCTGTCTAAATATACAAAGAAAACCACCCACAGCAGCTGTTGCTGATGAACCCAGGTGGAACCAGGAAGTCTTGGATACCTTAACACGCAGAAGGTAATGGTCCTTCACTTTCCTCCTTATCATAGCTGCTGTCAGGAGGACCCCGTGCTGGGTCACTTCAAATGTGTTGTCATCATTTCCACTCACAATAGTAAAGAAGAAGGGGGGACCATTGTGCGAAGAGTCCCTGTCTGTGACCACCAACTTCAGGACACTGAAGCCCACTGGCTTCTTATCCTGTGCAACGTTAAACAGAACAGAATGCTATCAAGAAAGCCATGCCGAGGCTTTATGAGAAATACATGGACAATAAAACCTTATTGCTAATTCCACAAGGAAGAAGGAAGAGAGGTAGAGGCATGAGGGGAATGGGGAGGGCAGGAACACATAGAATGAGAGAGGTAGTAATGGGGGGATAAAGTCCAAGAGGGGTGAAGTGGGTGGAATAGGATCCATGCAGGTTAGGAGAGAAGTAGCAGGGAACAGAACAATGGGGGTGTGGGGCACAATGCAGTAAAAGATATTTTTATAAAAAGCTCTTCCTAGTTAACCCCAGGACAGTGAAAATATCTTAAAAAAAAAAAAAACCCAAAAAACAAAAAAAGTACAAAAAAGAGTGACAAAAGTTGAGCCGTGTCTTATAAATGCTTCTTCTATGCTAAGACAGGGTCTCCTCTAATCTCATCTTTCCCAGTGTTCTGAAACATGGTCCCTGGAAAGGAAAGCTATTTCAAAGGGGCGCTTGGGGCTGGTGGAAGACAGAGAAGACCACATGCCTCCTGGGCACACCACCCACCTACCTGGATGATGACACTGTAGTTGTCTCGGGAGAAGAGAGGGGCGTTGTCGTTGACATCAGACACGTCGATGTTCACCGTGGTTGTGTTGACTCTGGGTGGGTTGCCATTATCAGCAGCTTGCACCGTAAGCGTATAACCTGAGATCTGTTTTAGGGAAAGACAAACAGCCATCCACTTGTATGGTGCCAGTCAACTAGGAATCACTGATATCATTTGCTGAGCCTTTGTCTAGACAACTCCCTAAAATTAAAATAAACCCCCCCCGACTGGTGAGGGGGTGCACTGTTTTCTCAGCAGGAACAGCTATCAACAGGCAGCAGATCCTCTGACGTCTCCCATTATGGGACTCTTATTAAAGTGCTTGATCTTAAAAATCTTTCAGTTCTATTAGAAAACAAAGACAAATTATACAGATAACCAAAGGAAACGGCCAACCTGCCTCTAATGCTGTTCCTTTGGTAACAATACCCTCGGTGGCACCTTCAACAGAGGCTGTATCTTGCTGAGCCAGAGGCAGAGACTCGAGCTGCCTCTCCCCTGTGAGGGGACTCATTTCCAACACCTCAAAGATGTGCCAGGCCACCGTCGCCTTCAATTTCACACTTGGATTATACTTAGCCATTTAAATCCCTCAAGGTAGTATTTGTGGCCTCCTGCAAATGCTATCTATCAAGTCACGCGAGACAGAGCCCCTGTTAAGCACAGTTCCCTGTTACGGTGGCTTCAGAGTGAGCATTGGGAGAAACCAGGAAGATGGGTAAATCCAAGAGTACCGTTCTGAAAAGACATCAGTCTAGCAGGATTCATCAACCACAAGGGCCTTGAGAACTCCACAGGCCTCCTCGTCTACCTTCTCATAGTGGACACAAATGTGTTAAAAATAAATAAATAAATAAAAACAAAATAAATCACATTTTACTCCGTCTAGTACAATATTTTTTCTATGCCTAAGTTCTGCTTCCCATACTCTTAGGAATGCCCCACTCAAAAATGGTTGGCCAGAGGGAGAGCTGGCCCCGATTCTTATCCACTCTCCATAGTTGCCGTGTTGGGCTGCGTGCTAGGAGCATATATGACCACCATGGTCCAGTGAGTATATGGACAACACAAAACAGACTTCTTGGGTATTTTGTGTGTGTGTGGGAGGGTGGGTTTTGAAAGGGAGGCAGACATGGGAGGACTGATAGGTTAGAGTGGTCAGGGTGCATGATGGGAGATTCCCAAATGAAGAAAACAAAGAGAAGCTTTAACGCTTCGTTAACAATTTAAGACCCCTTTTGTAAGCTTACCGTTTCCCGGTCTAGGGGCTTCCCGACTTTCACATCTCCTTTGACAGGGTCAATTGTAAATGGACTCCCCTGGTTACCTTCTAGAATTGAATAGTGGATGTGGCTGTTTGAAGGTCCATCCGCATCGTCAGCAATAATCTAGGAAATATCACTCTCATTTAAGAAACAGCTAAGGAAGGGACAGAGAAAATGACAGCTAGTTGTTTTATGGAAGTTACTTCAAGCCACTAATTGGCTCAACAAGGACCCTCTTAATCTGCGGTAATGAGGAGAAGTCACACCGCCTCAGGGGGACTGAGTAAGTGTTCCAGCTCTGAGCTATGTCCTCTGGTTGAACAATTACGTTAGAACAATGCTCTAACATATTTTAAGCAGAGCTAGTGTAAGAACTAGAATGATTTTTACTAATTGCTCCTTCAAGATCCAGAAGAGGCAAGCTGTAGGGGGAACTACACACCGTAATGACGGACTGCTCAACAGCCGCATCTTCACCGATCACTGTGGTGTAGGTGTCTTGGCTGAACACGGGGCTGTTATCATTGATATCTGTGACGTTGATGTTCACAGTTGCCACATCACTTAGGGAAGGCGTGCCTCCGTCAGTGGCTTCCACAGTAAGGTAATATTCATGGGAGCTTTCGTAATCCAGGTTCTCAATGATAAATATGGCCCCTGCATGGAGAGACAGAATTACTTCTAGCACTCTGCAGTTCCTTTCTTTTTTTTTTTTATTACAGCATTAACACCTTTAAACACATTTAGTTCTCATTTCAAAAACTAATTTGTACATTTTCTGGTCTAATTCAATAACTTAAAATTATGATTTTTTTTACCCACCCACCATCCCTGCTTGCTTCATTTTCTTTATATTTTTAGTGACATATAATACCCTGTACCTGTCAATAATGCTCTCTCTGCTATAAGTGACAATAATTCTTTAAAAATGACGGCAAGACAATACTTTCAGGGATCATTTCTATATAGTTTGTTACTAGAGAAATTTCTCTGACTGTGTGAAAATGATGGTGGCTCTTATTCTTCCTTTGATGAAGCTCACTGCAGACTTTTAGTATGTTTTTTAAAAATTCAATTCAGAGCCTTTCGGTTTCTTTCTCAATGTTATTATTGTCATGCGTGTCCTTTTGAAAAGAGGTCTCTAAGATAACTCTCCACTTCATCTTATTAAATATCTGCCCTGAGGATGGGACACAGGGACCATGCTTTGAATACCACCAGCTGTGAGGCTAGGGCAGGAAGATTGTAGTTCGAGACCAGCCACCAAAGCCTAGTTTCAATAAACAACCAAATAAAATCCCTTACTGATTTAACACTTGGAACACTTCTCCTCCACACACCCCAGTCTATCCTCCTTGAAAGAAGAATTACTAGCAAAGTCCTAAAAACATAATTGCCATTAAATATACCTTGCAGAACAGCATCACCAGACACCTATACTTCATCAGAAACAGTTACACACAATGTTCAACAAAGTACAGCCTGAGAGAGTTACAGTTTACAATGTCCTGAGAGGTAGTGGATATCTTAGAACAAAGGCTAACACAACTACGCCAGTATTCAGAGTGAGGGTTAGTAAGAGCTGACCCTTAACATTGTTGGCTCAGCGGAATCCAATCTCCTTCCACTAGTGTAAGTAACGAGCACAGTGAAGTTGACAACTTGAAGAATGAACAGATGCCCAGGATAGGAACTAAGATCTAAGAGGTCAAAAGGACAGTGTGTCTAGGGAAGCCACTCCATGTGCCTTTGATATCAGGATAAAAAGTAATTACACAAGGTTATTACCACTAAACATCCTACCTTAGCAAACCTGGGACACTGCATGGTCACTAAACTGTCTGAGGGATAGTCAATACTTTTCCCAGATTGGCTGGTAATTCACAATGGATTATGCCAGAAAGTAGGCACGACACAGAATTAGTGAAGGTTTCCAAACCACTTTCAATCCCACTTTAAGCAACAGAAAGGAAACCTGAGCTTTATCCCTTTAGAATACCCACTGACCACACGCGAACCATCACTTTGCGTGAAGTGTGAGACAGATTCAGCCCTCAGTGTGGAACACGGGCTCCATGGTTTACAGAGAAGGTTACCTGTCTTAGAATCTATGCTGAATTTTCCATGTTCATTTCCACTTATTATTGAGTAGGTGATCTCTGCGTTTGCCTCAATATCCCGGCTTGCTGCATACAGCTGGAGAACCTCAGTCCCGATGAGAATGTCCTCAGATACGGTGGCACCATACTCACGGTACTCGAACACAGGCGGGTTGTCGTTTATATCCAAAACTGACACGACTACAGTGCCCGTAGCCGACAATTTCCTTGGCAATCCTTGGTCCACTGCTTTCAAAGTGAGAGTATATACTGCCTGTAGTTCTCTGTCCAAATGCTTTTCTAATTGGATAATTCCTGACAGCTCGTTAATGGAGAACTGCCCATCGGCAGAGTCAATGAGCGAGTAGGAAATCTTTCGATTCAACCCTGTCAAAACATGAAATCCTATCAGGTTTCATAGGGAGAAATTTAAAAATGTAAGACACCCTATGAAGAAAGTCTAGACAACATACTGTGAATTACATACTTATGGATTGAAATATAATTCCATAGATGTCTGACTATTTTAGTTTCTTTCTCTTAGACTACACAAGAGTAGCCAAGACGTTTTAATGTAATATCTTTATTAATCCTTTGAGAACTTCATATATGCATAATATATATTTTGATAATATTCATCCCCATTTCTCCTAGCTCCTCCTACCTATGTCTACCCTTGTACCCCTTCCTTTCTTCGTGTGCTTTTTTTCTTTCTCCCTTTAAAAATATAAGTTCCTAAGTCCAACTTGTACTGCCCTTACTCATGGGTCTAGGGCCACCCAGCGGAGTGTGGGTGACCAACCAGGGGCCACCTTCTGAGCCCCCGTTCCCTTCCACGCTGGGATTTGTAAGACTTAATAAAATAAAATCCATTTGTCCTTTAACTTGACTGACAAAAAAAAATTGTTTAAAACGCGACTTTTTAGAATTCCTCAATATTAATGAGTCATGAAGGTATCTTATTCTCTATTATCAGAATGTCTGGATGCACATACTTATTTTCTTCACAAGTATTTTTGAAAAGTTATAAAACTTTAACAGTATGTAGTACTTGTACATTATGTTCCTGGGATGTTTTAACTTCTTTATCAGCCCTACTGGTTTATTCACCAAAGACACCTCATGGAGTTGGTAAAAACATCAGCCAAGTATATGAAAGCTGCGTGCTCAACTCCAGGGGACGGGAAGGGGCTAGGGATCAGTTAATGAAGTCAGTGACTACAGCCTGGAGACACCACAGCTACTTTGCAGCACCAAGTTCACTGCATCAAGACTTCGAACATCAATGAAAAATGACTTAGTCATCGTGATTATGGCCGCGCTGAGCCCCATCACATGCACAAGGGAAAAGAAGAGGTCAAACACACTCCACTGGGGTGTGTGCCACCATGGCTGGGCCCCAAAGTCTTCCCGGACACCCCAAGGGCAGAGCATCTCCTTGACTCAGAATACCTGCATCTGCATCAGTGGCCTGCACTCTGGCCAACGGGGTCCCAGGCTCTGTGTTTTCAAACACGGTGATGGTGTATGGCTCCGCAGTGAATTCAGGGGCGTTATCATTCATGTCTTCTAATGTGAGCAGAAGAGTGGCTTGGCAGGATCTCCCCCCTCCGTCCGTGGCCTTGACTAGAAGATTATAAATTGCTTGCTCCTCGCGATCAAGGGGGGCGAACGTTCTCAATTCACCTAGAAACAAACAAGAAATGAGTGGCGCTGTTGGAGATTCAGGGTATGGGCCATAATTATCCATCATCTTTTTATTTTATTATGTTCTTTTAATTTTTTTTTCCTCCTATAATTACAAAATCTTAACCACAACTCTCATTTGGAGAAAAATATCAACAACTATCTTACCAAGTTCAAAAGCTTAAAGACGAAGAAAACATGGATCATTTTCATTATAGAAAATGCCAAATTACAAATTGAGGCCCACACATTTAAGAATCACAGTATAAAAGTAAAGCAGAAACTTTATGAATATGAAATAGAACTTCTAAATCTTAAAGTCCGAGTAGACTACAGCTGCTTGTTTTTATCTCATGCCAACTTTTACATGTTAAGTTGCTGTTTAGATTTCCAAGGTGTCATTTCCACAGCATTGGGATAAAATGTAAAAGAGAAAAATGCAATGTCCAGTTTTGTGCATGATCTCATGTCACCCACATATAGGAAATACATACACAATTAAATTAGTCCCAAATTCCATCCTTACCTGTGTCTGGATTCAGTTTGAATTTTTCTGCACCTGAACCAGATAAAGTGTAAGTAATCTCGGCATTGGAGCGGATGTCTGCATCCGTGGCGGAGATCTGCATGACCAGCTTCCCAGGAAGGGTGTCTTCAGGGATGGTGTCAGAATATGAAGTCTACAAGACGTTAAACAACACTGTTACAGCAGAAGCAGCCACAGTCAGCAGTGACGGCCACGGGAGTGATGGAGAAGCCATCATCCCACTTTGGCCATGGAAAATACGGGAAATGACTTAAGTTAATACACAAAGAGCTTTTTAAAATGATTGTTCTTATAAAACAGATGTGAGAACAAGGAAGAGCCTTGTTACAGGCACCAGCCCCATATCCGTGAGCCTGGCCCGACACTTAATTCACAGGATACGAAATATGATGTGCTGTTGAACAGTTTCATACTTAATCCAAATTCTTCTGAGAAAATGTTAAGTAGTAGCCCAAATTTACTTAAAAACTAGAGGAAACATAGAGCTGCTCCATTATATTTACTTAATTTGAAGTGTAGGAATTCACTGTGTACAATCAACTGTTCATCACAAAGAATCAAATAACTCAAGTTAGAAATGTTCTTCATGGAAGGAGGGAAAACAACACAAAACAAAACGAAAAAACAGAACAGGTAAGGCTCAGGCATGTCTATTACCCTGCCTGGTTTCCTCTTTCTTCACATCTGCCTAAGTCTTCACACAGCTGGACACTTGGTTCCAGTTCCAATTATCACATTAGCCATGCCATAAATAGAACATAAGGGAAAGAGATCAGGCTTCTGTTACATTTACTTCCTAACATGAGCTTAATATAGGGAAAATATGTTTTAAGGTTCACAAAACTGGATATTTTGTACCAATGATTATCATAAGTGGATGTGTTCCCAATTATAGTGTTACCTAAAGTAGCTGGTATGATATTTAAAAAATATGAGCAGGGTAAAATTTAATGGGTGCTATACATATATAAACTATGCATATTTCATATATAAATGCAACATACACATATGAAATTTAATATATAAAAATAACAGAGACATAGCCCATCACTGTCATCAAATACTATCATTCAAAAACACAAGTATATGTTGGAATTAACAGTTCATCCCTCAGAAATTATACTCCTTTTTGTTTACTCCTGAGAACATGTCACAATTCTCCTAACTCAGCCAAATGTGCCAGGACACCAGGTGTTCGCCACGAAGCCTGAATCCTTTTCCATGACTGCCACCACATCACATCCCCCAACTGCGGGCAAACACACTCCCACACCTGCCGCCACTCTTCACACTCCGAGGCCCTCCATGTCTACTCCCAGCCTCCTTCAGAAGGCTCTGCCACTGGGTGGCTTTTCATTGCCCAGCTCCAGCCATGGCTCCTGCCACAGTTCCATGGCCCCAAGTCAAACTGAGCCCAGGGGTAGCAGAAGTTACTCCACCCACTTCCCAAATAACTGTCTCCTCAAATGAAGAGATTATCTTCATAAAAAGTTTAGAGAGCATTTTTAGAGTCAGACACCACTGTAAGAGGCCCATTATTTTACAGTATTTTAGAACAGAGGTCTTGGACAATTTAGCAGGCCCCCAAGTCATCTTGACACTTTCTCAAATCCTGCTCATTTGACTCTCCTCCACCTCAACAATAAGCAGCTATAAGACAAAACACGCAGAAGTTAGAACACCTCAAAGGCTGTCCCATGAAAAGAATAAGACTTAGCATTTTTAATGTACAATCTTAAGGGAAGCACACCTACCTTTTCACAAACAGGACTGTTGTCATTAGCATCCAGGACTTTCACTTCAACTCTAGCTTTGGAAGAGAAGGTCCCATCGGTTGCTGTGATGGACAGAAGGTAACTGTCCTTTTGCTCCCTGTCCAGAGGTTTCTTCACGTAGACCTTCCACTCGTTGTGTATATTTTCCACAGCAAACTGTCCCAAAGCATCTCCTCCTAGTAAATTAAGGAAGGAAGGTCAAAATTGTTGGATTAGAAAGTGAGTTAAATAACCACGAGAAAAATAAGATACATACATACATACACATACACACATATGATATGTGTGTGTGTTGTGTATGGCATTATGGTTTAAAAGTAATTAAGACCCTTTAAAGTATGATTAAATTTGGCACATATTAGCTTTTCTTTTGTTTTTGATGTTGTGGTTTTGTACCCTAAGCTGGCCATAGCTGACTAGGTAGCCTGGGTTACAGCCCAGGCTGCCCTTTAACTTACTGAATCCTCCTGCCTCAGCTTCCTTTGAGCTGGGACTACAAATGTGTGCTACACATATTAACACATACTGGTTTTTCTCTTTATAATAATAATGCAGCCGTAGTATCTCTATTCCAATACGGGATTAAAGAATATCAAATGTACAGAGCAATAATACGGCTTGCAATGAACCTACATTTATCTCCTTTTGATCATACTTATTAAATACTGTCTATAAAGTTCAACAGACTAAATCGTAGGAGAGTTGGCCGAAACAGCTTTGCCTAAAGACCTTAAATTCAGCTTACATTATTATTTCTACTAATTTCAGAAATGCTTACCTAAGATCAGATCAACTCCCTAAATCCATAGCTAACATCTTCCATATACTACGGATTCATTTAATACTGAACCACGTGTCCCCAGCGCTTTACCTGTTATGAAGTATGTCACTTGTCTGTTAATCTCTTCAGAGTCGGCATCAGTAGTGCTTAAGATGGCGATCACCCCCCCTGGAGGGTCATCCTCACTCACGGTCCCTTTGTAAATCTCGGCTGTGAACCGTGGCGGGCTGTCGTTGACATCGGTGACGGAAACATCCACGGTGGCTGTGGAGGACAGCTGAACCTTTTCACCGTGATCTGCCGCGACCACTTTAATCTGGTAACTGGCCCTCTCTTCGTGGTCGAGTTCCTTGAGAGTTGTAATCCAGCCTGTTTCCATGTTGATGGCAAAGGATTCCAAGATGTCTGCACCTTGGGATGGGTCTAGACTGTACATGACTTGGCCATTGGCTCCGGAGTCTAGGTCGGATGCCCTGATCTGGATGACTTTACTTCCCCCTGGCAGGTTTTCAACAATAAATGCCTCATACGGACTGGACTCCAAAACTGGGCTGTTATCATTTGCGTCTTTCACCTGGATACTAACATCTATAGAAGCCACCACCTCGGAGTCATCAAGGGTGCACCTGGCCAGGATGGCAAACTGGTACCACTTAGTGGTCTCGTGGTCAAGGCTCTTCTCCAGTTTCAGCCTCCCACTCTGCCTGTCAATCACAAAGAACTCATCTCTATTACTTTCAGGAGTATTGCCTTTGACAAGGGTGTAAAGAGCAGTCCCACTATGTTCTAACCTGATGAGGTCAATTTCTGTTCCAATAGGCATGTCTTCTGAAATGGCATAGGTATAGAAGGGCTCTGAAAACCTTGGAAGCTGCATTTCCGGTGGAAGTATTTTAACATAGACAGGAACAACAGATTCTTTGGGTGGAGACCCGTTATCCACAGCTCTCACAAAGAAAGTGAAGACTTCATTCTCTAAACCTATCAAACTTTCCTTTGTAGTAATTAGGCCAGTCAGTTTGTCGATTTCCAAATTCTCCTCAACACTTTCAGAGTCTGCCTCGATGGCATAGGTGACATCAGCATTGGATCCCTCATCAGCATCACTTGCAAAGACTTTAATGACTGATGTCCCCTTGGCAGCGCTTGATCCAATGTTCACTTCATACTTGGTTGAACGAAACTGTGGTGCATTGTCATTGTCATCTGTAAGAATGACATTTATGGTGCAGAAAGCAACTTTCCCTCCAGCATCCTTAGCCATTAAACGGATTGAGATTACTTTTTCTGCTGGAGTCTCTCGATCAAGTTTTTCCAAAGTGAAAATCTGTCCTCGGTCATTCACGTAAAATCTGTCTTTGGCAAAGTCATTTACAATATGGTAAGTTATGTGACTGTAAATACCAGAGTCCTTATCATATGCCCTCACTTGGACCACCAGAGTGTGCAAGGGAGCGTTTTCGGCTAGTTCTGCTTCGTATTCATTCTGAGGAAAAACGGGACTGTGCAAATTCCCCCCCATCACTGTTACATTAACCTGAGCTGAACTTCGAAAAACCCCATCAGACACAGAGACGTTGAGAAGGTAGGCCGGCTTCAAGGCATGGCGGCGCAGGTTTGAGAGTGTGATGATGCCTGTTTCCCTATCAATGACAAAGCTTTTGTGATCATTGCCAGACAGAATGGAGTATTCTAACTTGTCTATGTCTGAACTATCCGCATCACAGGCCTTTACACACATCACAAAATGTCCGTGAGCAGCATGCTCACTAATTTTGGCTTCATAAATCTGTTGTTCGAACAGAGGTGGATTATCATTGAGGTCAGTGACGTCCACGGTGACGATCACGTCACTGCTCAGCGGGGGAATTCCTCCATCAACAGCCCTTATAAAGATCGTGTGCTGCTGGAACTGTTCATAGTCCAAAGCTCTCACGAGTGAGATAAGCCCCGTGTTACTATCTATGTGGAAATGATCATGACTTTTGCTATGGTTTCCAAACATCTGGTAGGAAATTCCTCTATTTGGTTCCGAATCCGAATCAGTTGCTCTCACTTGAAGGACGGGTGTTCCAATCACAGATGCTTCAGACAGGGTTGTGGCGTAAGACTGCTGCACAAACACAGGAGGGTTATCATTGATGTCCTCCACTATGATATCAACAAACACTTCGGCATGAGCGCCGGTCAGGGAGTCAGTTGCCCGTACACTCAGCTTATAGGCTGGGTGGGACTCAAAATCCAGAGGTGCTATGACGTTTATCACCCCAGTGTTGAAGTTAATAGTAAACTGACTAAAAGGGTCTCCGTCTGTGATGCTGTAGAACACTTTCAACCCTTCCGGGCTGTTGGCTTGTACATGGACCACTGGGCTGTGCATCTGGATGTTCTCTGGAATCTCTGCACTGTAGAAAGCCTTTTCAAACACGGGCATGGCTTTGTTCATGACAGTGATGGGGACCAGGACTTCCGCTGAGAAAGCTGGGTTTCCTCCGTCCTTGGCAACCACCGTGACAAGATACTCTTTATTTAAGGTGTCATGCTCAAATTGCTTTTTCAGAGAAATGCCACCAGAGGGTCCGATCTGAAAGTGGTCATGATGTTCCTTAAGGTAGTAGTGTACGTCACCATTTCTGCCACTATCTCTGTCGATGGCGGTAACGTATCGTATGACGTGGCCCACCTCAGCATCCACCTTTACGACAGCATAGTACGGAAGGTTGACAAACACTGGCGCGTTATCATTTTGGTCTTCCACGGTGACTTTAACCACAACATGGGCCACTGCTGATGGCTCATGTTCTTTCGTCACCTCTACCACCACATCGAAGGTCTCCTGTTGCTCACGATCAAATGGTATCCCAGTGGTTGACAACACGCCTGAAGTGTGGCTGATTTTAAATCTGCGATCTGGGTTGAGGATGTGGAAAAACAGTGGCTCATTGATCGGGTTCCCTATAGCAGTGATGACAGCTAATGTTTTGGTTTCCGTGGAGTTCTCTTTCACAACTGCAGAGTACAAGTCTTGGGTAAACTTGAGTGGGCTCTCTTTGCTTTCTTTCACATTGATTTTCACCGAGGTCATGCTTGCGAATCGGCCGTCAGAGGCTCTGACAGCCAGCTCATAGCGGCTTCGTAACTGAGTTGTGTTCTGTATAGTTATAGTGCCACTCTTGGGGTCCATTGAGAACTTTTCCCCAATGTTGCCTTCAGTGATGGAGTACATTAACTGCGAGAATGCCCTGGAGTCGGCATCTGTGGCATTCACTGTGACGACTTTGACGCCCTTGTAGGTGGGCAATAAAAGAGATGCTTCATACAGTGATTTAGAGAAGACAGGGGGGCAGTCATTGATGTCAATTACATGGATAGTCACGTTAGCTGCATACTCAGCAAAGAGACGTGGCCTTCCCATGTCATGCACCTGTACAGTAAAGTGAAAAACACGTGTTTCTTCATAGTCCAGACTCTGTACTGTATGAACAGCACCGGTAGAGGAATCAATGGCAAAATAGTTGTGCACAGATGGCTCAACAATTTGATAGACGAGCAGAGCATTGGATTCCCTATCAGCATCAGTTGCTTGAATTACCAGTGGAACGTTCCTGTCTGTTAGAACCACACTGCTGACGGACACTGACTCACTAATGAACCCTGAATATTCCGCCCGTGTGAAAGCTGGCGGGTTGTCGTTCTCATCCTGTACGTGAACCACAACAGTTGTATTGGTGGACAAACAGGCCATGTTGGTCCCTTGGACTGTCAATGTATAAATGGGTAGGGTTTCGAAATCCAAGGTTTTCTGAGCGACAATGCTTCCAGAATGTGGATTAATAGCAAACGCGTCGCCTGTGTTTCCATCTTTTATTTCATACGTCACGGAGGACTGACTGTGAGCAGAGACCATCCCAACGAAACTGCCAATCCTGATGGCTTCACTGATTTCTACTGAGTATTCCTTGGACGTGAACTTGGGCGAGGCATTATCGGCAACTGTGACAGTGATATGCACAGACATCATTTCACTCATGGGAGGGTCACCTTTATCTGTAGCTTTTACCACTAAATCATAGGCTCCTTGGTTGCTTCGATCCAACTCTCTGGCAGTTTTTATAGAGCCCAAGATGGGGTCGATTGTGAAAGAATTTCCAATGTTTCCTGGAAGGGCAACCAAAAAAAAAAAAAGAAAGAAAAATAAAAAAGAAAGAAACCTATTAGAGAAAAGCCAAGGACAACAAAAGTAGATATTTAAAACTTACATTCTGAATTAAATAGAAAAGCAAGGAATATCAACAACTGAATGAAACCTTCATTTTGTCATTTTTACCCATTTAAACTGTTCAGAATTTTGGCTGTCAAACATGAAAAGCAAGGAACAGAAAAAAATATCGTTCTGTACCTAAAGCCAAAATTTTCTCTCTGCTGAACTGAAAAATGTGCTGTAGGAATGCATGGCTCTCCTCTCACAAAGGAATTCAGTTAAGAATTTCCAACAGTACCTTGAAATTCTGCAGGGTGCATCAAGACTTCAGCACTTGCCACTTCCAAGAGAAAATCTTAATTCACTGTGCATTAAGAAAGCTTTGTACTGTAAGTAAGTAGTAGGGGAACCTAGAAACGGCTTTCTGTAGCCCCCCATCATTTCACAAGTTTCGAAGATTTCAACAATATTCCCTTCTTAGCCTTGTCGAAGTCAACTTTTTTATGTAGTCAGTGTCTCTCCAGTAAAAGGGATTGTGCATGCAGGGAGGCACCTGGCAGAGTCTGGCTGTCACACCTTGAAGTGCTACTACCACGTAGATGATAGCAGCCAAAAGACAGAAGCAGCTTGGGCAGCACGCAACAGCCTCTGAGGCAGGGAGGAATTATTTGCTTCAAAACATCAATGGTGCCTATGCAGCTGAGAAGCAAACTGCTAGGTCAGGTGGTTTTACTCGCATGCCTTCCGACCTTTCCAGGCTATCCTACATAGGGATTGAGTATTCCTTCAATTCCTCAACACCCCATAGTGTTGGGAGTCCTAAAGAGACCAGTAGTTAAAGGGTGTGTGTGTGTGTGTGTGTGTGTGTGTGTGTGTGTGTGTGTGTGTG